>QEWY01002505.1:2183892-2556180 GCA_006503575.1 Baylisascaris schroederi | reverse complement strand
CCCCCCCCCCCCCCCCCCCCCCCCCCCCCCCCTCCAACCCCCCACACACACTCGCTCCGTTTCTCTCCTCGTTCTTCTTCCTTTTCTTCTCTCTCCCCCATGTTCTACGTATGTGGAAGGCGCGTATTTGTGAAACGTCATATACCGCATACATAAACATTGTGCGTCATTCCATCTACAGTCAGAGAAAATTTGTGCCACACCTATTAATTTCATAAAGGTTCATGAAGTAATAAAACAACTGCACTAATACATTCAAATTATAGCTGACTCATCCATTTTCTAGATATGATTTACTTGCTTGCAAGTCAAAAATACATGAAGAACAACTCGACCAATTTTAAAATGGAAATTTTAGGCATATAGAAGTGTCTATGAACCCTCTTCATATAATATCACAAGTCTGTATGTTATTTATATTTGAGATCCGAATATAGTGCATATTGTATACAGAAAAATTCGTTGACTCAAATTTCAGTCGTCCCCTAGTTGAGATTGTCGGATGTGAAGGCCGATATGCACAAACATGCGCATCATCGGCACAACATTGTGATAGGACGCTTTTCAAATGCAAATTTGCGTAACGCGTGGAAATATTGAATTCTCTGGCCGCTATTCTTATTTTACTTCCCGTAGTTATAACGTTCCATTTAATTCGAAACAAGAGCAAAATATTTGAAAGACTGATAGGATATGTGTTTTTACATTCCGCCTAGCAGACCAACCACGATCATGATTTATCAACAAATAATAAAAGACAGCGAATAAAACGTTTCAAATTTTAAGTACTTCTCTCTTATCTCAAACCTTCTGCAGTAAATTCGTTTTCATGTGATCTCGCAAATTTACTTTGAAGAAGTGGGTAGCATGCTGATATCGCGTTTGCTGTTGTGTATTTTTGCTTGTCGGTCTTTCTGCTAGAGTTTCCAATTTGAGAGTCACTGTGACTGTAGTTATGGAACTCTTGAGCTTAACACATATTACAGATTAATTCCTTACACTATATTTGCCCGTTGGATGAGGACCGCCTGTATTGGATTTTTCTACGTTTTAGTCCATACATTGATACTTACTGTAATTTCAGTTCACGAATAATATAACTTTGCGTACGCAGTTACACCCCAGCTGCATTTCGCTCTTGTAGCCAGTCTCGGAAAGATGAATGGAGAAAGTTTGTATTGAGATGTTTTTCTTTTTCTTCTAAGAAAGCTCCATTTCATTGAAGGTTTACTACAGTTCGTTTCAAAAATTAATATGGCCATTGCAATTGCATTCCCATTCCAGATCTATTTTTAAAATTGCTTGAACAAGTTACAATCCACCAATGCATCGCAAGTAAAGTAAAACCTATAAGTTCTTAAAATAGCAGTTGCATTAAGCAACTACTAATTTTCATCTTAAACAGCTTTTCCTTTTTGCAGCATAACTCTATCTTTTAAAGGTAATTGCTTCTTTGGTTATTTGTTGATATTAGATATATGTCTCGCGAAATCTAATTATTACTTTTCTCGTTCCAACCTTTCCGGCTCACTTAAGAGCATCGCAGTTCATCCATACTAGCAGCTTCTAATCATCGTTTCGTAAATTCACTCCGATTTCCACCATTAATAGAAGGGCAGAAGGAACCCGAAGGAGTTCAGTTCAAAAAGGCAACGAGAAAATCCAGAAGTGGTCTCAAATAATATTGTTACAAAAGGCATTATCTTCATTATTTCATCAGCATTCCTTGTTTCCTAGTCATCTCCTTCGCATTTCTTTTTTTGTTCATTTTCTCCCAAAAATTTTTTTTTTTTCAAACTCTTGTCACTGATCGTTTTCCAACATCTCCTAGCAGATACCACTAAACTTATTTTACCTCCGCTTATCGTTCTTTGATCTCAACACCTCACATATTTTCAAAAATATGATAGTATTCTAATGATACTCACCAATGGTAAAGTACAAAAACCGCAAAAATTCGTGGCCGAAACATTTTTTACCTTTGCTACCTCACCTACATTTTTACAGCTTTCAACGCCTTTCATTAGCTTCTGATTTCCTCTTCACTTCAGTAATTGTTAAATTTTATAGAATAGTAGTGTAGTCATTTGAGGTTATTGGCTCATTTTTCAGTGATATTCGTAGTTTAATCAAATCACTTAATTCACATCAAGAAATCGGCTTCAGAAGGGGTTATGATTGCTGGAAAGTTTGTATATGCCCCGATTGTGTGCATTTGTGTGCATCAGTTAAAATTTCATTGTGTTATCAGAAAATCGAATTCTTTCATAGGTGATTAGTACGATCTATCGGATCAGTCAAAATATGAAGGCACTCTTTCCAACATTTCCTTTTTTGTTAGCAATCTGTGAAACTGGTTGGTAAGCTGATCGAGATGCAAGAGCGCATATTATGTTCCCTCCTCTGACAGATTCTATATTTGTTTGCGACCCAACAGATGTGAAATGCAATCCGATCGGTTACGAAATATGCGACTTTTTTTGAAAAATTATTTCGCTATCTATAACTCCTTTTCAAATTGATCGATCAGTTTGAAAATTAGCATTGAAGGTCAGTTTATGATGTACATCTCCAATTGAAGCTGTTGTGCAGATAAACGCATATACTCGCATGCACGTGCATGTGCATGTGCAGGCATTAGTTTGCCATAATGCGCCTTCCAAATGCGAATTTGCAAAGATTCCCCTGTAAATTCCCATGAACTCCGTGTAATAAAATCCTCATAAAAAGTTTAGCGCTTTAAAATGTATATGATAAAAGACGTGGACGAGTCGCACATCAACTTTCCTCGAAAATTTTCGAGCGCTTCATTGAAACTCATGTTGTTTTCTTGGCTATGTTACATAGTTTACTGTGATTTGAGGAATTGGTATAGTGGATTCATTTCCCATCCTAAATAGTGAAATACTGCTAGAAATTTCGTTTTCACGTTATGCTTAACGCTTCAATATTAGATAGCCTTTGAGTGTTGCCATACAGAGTGCGAATAGTTTTTGAGAGCATTATTTTTGACAAGTGTACGAATATACTCGAATAGGATTGTTCGCCATTTCTTTATCGCTTTCTACTGTTTTGCCATGATTTTTTAGGTAAGGAAATTCTCCAACAACAATCCTGCAGCAATGAAACCACGTTATTTTCCAGTTTCTCTTCAAACATTTTTCAGTTTCAAAAATTTGCCGTATCAAATCGACGTCACTTTTCATTGAATTTGAAAAAAGTTCTAATGCATTACTTGCATATCACTTTTTCATTGAAACAAGAATTTTGATAAAAAGGTTGTTGTTCTTTGATGTTTACTTAAGGTTTATAAGTTTTAAAAGTGGCAACAAAAGTGGTGGTGAATTCTAGGGGCAAAATTTCTTTGGAGAAACGAGGAGCGCAGAAAGATAGGTTAATCGCATGTGCACCAATAGGCGTAGAAATGGGATCTTATTGTCGTCATCTATCTTTTCTCGAATCACTGCAACTGTGAACCCGTCGTGAAGGTTGAAAAAATGATACTTGTGGTGACATTCGAAAATATTGATGAGAATTTCCTGATTGAGCACGTGATGCCCTTTCCATTTTATATGTTCCGCTTTCATTTACCGCTTTACAGAGTACAGTTGCCGTGATTCTCTGTGTGAGAGAGTTTTTGATGCAAACGGGGAACGAAAAAATAGAAATTGAACACATTCACTAATATCGAATATATCAATTTCTGCACGCTATGCCATACGCTGAAGTAATCACAGAAATAGCATTGTGCGCCACACGCAGTTTCCAGCGCCTTTTTCTAGTTTCTTTAGGGCGAAGAAAGGATATACTACACTTCCGGCAGAGCTGTGTATTCAACACGGTCATAAATTTTTATGCAGTTGCAATAAAAATGATCCTACAACATTGCGAAATAACGTTTTTGAGTCATGATCAGGGAAAGTAAGCCATCGGAAAAAACATTGTGCAGTTTTCCAGGAATTCAGTGAGCCAATGAAAATAAATCTTGCAGCTATGTTGCAGTAAAATCACTTATTCAAACAGAATTGCGAATCACTGAAGCAGTCCATCGCTGAGAAATGAAAACAAAGCGTGATGCCGGTTTGCTTAATTCTCGATAAACTATGAGTTTCTCTTAGTAAACATCAAATGAGCAACACTTCCATTTTCAATCCTTTTTTCCCCAATTCACGTGTACAAAATCATCTCTGCGACTCATAACAGCACACTTATAGCACATGTGCAATCTATTGCTTCTCGTTTGCATCACCTATATAATGCGCCATCTTCATCGTTTCCAAGCTAACGCATCCCAGTTGGTTTTCTTCGCGTTTACGCTTTGCCAAAAAAGCGACGAGCCAAGTTTTCTGCTCCTTTATTTCTTTAAAAGTTTGGCCATGTTTATAAATTGCATCATGATTTTCTAACAAGAAGCCCCTTCATCCTCATTCCCCTTGCCCTTCGCCCTACCCTCCTATGGTTTTCTGTAACGTTACGTTTGCACTTTTATTGTTTGGATACAATATGTTTACTCTCTTCATCCAGTTTCAGTTTTTTTCCTTCGTTCTTCGATCATTTAAAAAGGAATGCATTTTTAGATCTCATTAATAATATTCTATATCTGAAATTTTTTGTATGCTAGCCAATGAACTTCTGTGACCGGCGTCCATCAATAAAACTTTGATTCCCTTCAAAAACCAAACTGACGTCTCACTATCGTCTATCAATATTCATAATGTCGGCCACAGGTCAATAACCGCAGAGCTGTCAAAAAAAATTTTTTTTAAAAACGTCTTTTTCACGATAATTCATCGAAACTTGTTCTCCAGCAAAAAAAAAAGAAAAAAACGGCGATACCAAAGGTAACATTAATCCTCATAAGTCTTAGGTCATATGATGACATCAGTCGCCTGAAAAATGCCTGATTCCGAACCATCTTATTAGATGTTCGCTTTGCATAATGAGTGACTCTCTCTGTAACGTAGCCCCCAATTCCTTCGAGGTACAATTTGAAATCGGTAATTGTCGATGTATATTTTGGACGCTTCGGGCTGAGGATAGCTTTTTGTTATCAAAAGTTTGAACTCTTCGTTCACTGCGTTCTCACAAATTATCGAGAGCACCAAAGAAAATGCGAATAAGTTGTCAACGTTTTCAAATACACATGCGCTTCCATCACTATGCAGCATGCCATTTTTGCTACTTCTTTACGAGGCCTTCTATGCTATTCATGGCACTTTTTATGCGCTTTCGTGAATTCGAATTTATAAGATGCATTATAGCGAACTCTGTCCGTGTGCTTTGTATGTTTGGTGTATGTGAACGTCTAGCTGCTTAGAAATGGGGAACATTGAAGCAAGAACTGCGAATGTTGGTGAGTATGGTCTAAAGCGCTGAATCCGTTGCCAACTTTTTATTTTATTCATTGTCCCTTCAAGTAATGATGCATGTCTTAATAAGCACATAAATTTTATAACAGGTTGCCTCACATCTTAGAATTTTGCTGACATCGGAACAACTTATGTCTTGTAGAAGATTTGTGCGAACGGTCGGTTCGCATAAACTATAATGCATTATTGCACATATTTAATTAGTTATTGGCAATTCACGTTGCTGATTTTGGCCTGATTAGAGGGATCGCAAAAACGCATATCATGACAGCTCCCCTGTCGTGCTTTTCCACTTGTTATGGTGTCTTGCAAATTTTTGCACAGCGCATTATGAAAGCTCTAATTCTATAGGTATTGTGCCTATTTTTTGAATGCGATAGCTTCAACTCAGAAAGTGCAAAGTTTACGGCTGCGAAATTTCGCTCTTGCAACCGAAATGATAAAATAATACATATTGGTTCCAGAATCAGCTAAGATTCATTCACGTTCTGCTTGTGCGATTCATACTTACATTAACATAGCTTAAAAACGAGCTTTTTAGTTAAGGATTTCTGTTCCTAATCGTTTTCATAGGAGAACAATCTTCAAACCTTTTCTGATTGTTTATTTTAATATCGGAACTGAAAGTGCGGTTGATTTTGCAAGCTTAAATGCCAGAACCCGCCTATTTCTGAGGGTTTACACATTCAAAGACTCTTTGCTTTAATTTCATTTTGAATCATGTAGCTGGTTTTTTTCCAAGGGTGTCTAGAGTCGATATAGCGTGTTTGGCCTGAACATTGGTGCAAGGGTTTTAAAGCCTTCTATGCATACTTCTTTGATATTGACAGCTCTGCATGTTCATTGGGCGCACATCGTTAGTACTATTGAACTGCTGTCCTCATATATAGAAAAAAAAAGTTTTAAGCCATTTGCTTGGGTAAGGGCTATTTATCACTTAAGAAATGTCAATAAAGTAGAATTGTTGAAACGCACAAATGTTTTAAACTATCATCTCCTATTGAAGAAACTGAAATTGAAGAGGGCTGACAAACGCTGTCGTCCTGATTGCAAAGAATTTCCTCTTGAATTTGAAAAATGCAAGCATATATTTCTGTGAAATTTCTCAGCCTAGCAACATTTACGCCAATTAGAGTCAGAAATTGTTCAAATTTAGGAACCGCCTCATCAGTAACCCAAATCAACTTGATTTTGAAGGAATTCAAGGAAGTATTTATTTGCAGATCTAAATCAGGATCACTTCGTGAGTTTCTTAGTGATTACGATAACATTGTCGGCGGCGGTGGTGCCCAGCGAACGCAGACAAGCGAACGAAACGTTGAATCATCTTATCGCAGCGAAGAAGCCTTCGAGACCGCCCGAACTCGATTTGGAGGCTCTTCAGATCCCACCTTCTGGTCCAGGCAAGTACTATTGTATTATCGCTGATTTTGAGTTTATTTTGATTTTATCATGAAATGCCTGTTGCTGTAAGATGCTTGTTTTTTTATACTTCTCAGTGACCAGCACTCATCAAAACGCCGAATTTTTATCTCCAAATATAAGCTTAGCGATCGTGAGTGGGCAGTTAGAGTAAGCGAAGTCTTCAGATCTCGAGTCCAGTGAGCAATTTGTTTAAAATCAGCACCCATCCGAAAATGTGACAGGAGAATCGCTTCCAACTTTATGCGAATATTCGGGATAGTATATAAAAGATTCACTCTTTCAGCACAGTATTTACTTAAAGGCGCCACATTTTTAAACGTGGTATCTGCAGACAACGTCTTCTTCTCTTTTTCCTTTCTCATTTCCCAACCAATTAATTACCGGTCAAACGAAAATAATATTTATCGACACAAGGAAATTTCAGTGAAAATATGAATGATAACGTTTAAAGCCCATTTACAATATGATGGGAGAAATTTCTAGACGCCAAGAAGAAGTTTTCAACGAACGGATGTCACCCTTTAATGACACATCAAATAACTGCATGTCGCTCCTTGCAAGAAATGGGTTTAACGGTGTTCAACTTTTCTGAATTTTCCTTTCCTTTTCTTCTTGTTTTAGTGCTTCGCATATTTCTTGCTCGTCAATCTTATTGTGTTTATTCATTTTTGGCAATTTAAAAAAAATTTTTTAGTCATATAAAATTAGCAGTCATGTGATAATGCTCAACAAGTGGCACTCTTCGCGTCCATATAAACGTTCAAATAATACCTTTTAGAATGCACCGCAGAAACATTGAGAATTTTCTGATATAAGTGTCGATTCTTCTATATCATAGATGGATTTATGGAGAAATTTTAGATGCTGCAGTTTGCAGCGTACAAAGTTTTGCACACATTTGTGATTCGTTGTAGTTGCTTTAATCGTCATGAACATGAAACCGTTTGCTGCATCATTTAATGGGAGATTACTGTTCGACAGCGTTGTGGGATTGGGAACAACATGTATGCAAATTGCAAATTTTTATATTAATTACTATATGTGTTGGTCGGTCTGTCAACGCTTCCTATATTGAGTATTACCTATGAGGGAATATTTCAATATTGCTGCAGTTGCCGAATATGGAACAGTTTCCCTGAAGACTTTTGATCTGGAAATAACGGCTGAACTCAGATTTGCTACCATTTATATGCTTATCTGAATTCGCAGTTTTATATATAAGGAAATGCCATTTTCCAGTTACAAATAATGAACCATTGTTATTAGCGACTTGGATGGCAATTTTGATAAGCAAGTAAACAAGAAAACGATACAGTCATGGGATGCTTGGTCATTCTGTGCTTCTGTTTGTACACCGATGGTTATCATCTACTACGGTCAATACTTGATTTATGGAGATAACGTCCATATAAACATATGGATACCATTAAATGCATATGAATAACGTCCATATAACGTTCAAGGTGTTTATATGGATGATACCATTAAACACCAGTATACATCGCCTGAATGAATGCATCTGTAACTATGAGAATGAAGCTCAAAGTACAGCTCTTAGACGCTTCTCAGTCGTTCAAGTTTCATTCTATCCTTCTTGTATGACTGGAGAGTAATGTGTCATAGAGATTAGTTCTATAGCAATATACAGTAAAGATTGGTCCCTACAATAATATGTAGCAGAAGTTATCTCTTACATTTTCAATTTTGGTGTTCAATTTCATACAATTTCAGCGTTACTCCGAAAGGAGCACACAGCACAACACCCTCAACTATACGTGTTCCATCTGATTCAACGGTTACCACAGAAACAACAATCACTACCACAACAGAGGTCAAGAAAGTTGCAAGCAAGTCGAATATTGCTGACGAAATAGGCCCAGAAATGGTAAGCTCTCATATCATCTACGCTTCTCATATACAAATGACGATTTTGTTTATTATGCTGTTCTATTAATTTGCTTCGCAAAGTACATCATTATCTATGCGTAGATGTGTATTTATTTGCCTATCTTTGCGATAGTTTCCACCGAAGCTGAAATTTGGTGCCTATATCAAATGCAATAAGATGATTCCCTATATCGCACGTCATGTTAACCGATCAAATCCTAGAACTGCTAATGAGCATTTAAATATGCTAAGTAAATTGTATGCATTTTATACTACCTCAGAATTTCATTTCACATCGATTAGGTTCTCTTTCTACACTATTCGGGTAATAGAGAACTTTTGGATAACGTGTCAGTTCATTCTAAATATGAAGATATTATTTTTCATGTTTATTCTTTCATTAGTAACTTGTGAAACTGGTTGATCAACTGAATGAGATAACAGCCCGTAATATGTACCAACCCCTCTGGCACACTGCTCACTATATGTTGTACTGTTTGCTAATATATGTTTGCCTCACAAAACGTTTTTTCCTTTGTTGATGTTTTACGGAGAAATAGCAATCATGGAATTTTCCAACCAGTTCATTTTTTACTGTCCAGCCTCACCTTAAAAAATTTTAAAGAAGCGATATTTCTGTAGGTTTCGCGATTCTGTTTTTTGATAGTGAAAGATGTTTTCCCTCACAAACCAGGCATAAGCGTTTTATAGATATTGATCGTTTGTATGCAGCCATGTTCAAGCGATCTCAGTTTATTAGATAATACACTCTTGTTTTCGATTTTGCAAAAAGAAAAAACATTTCTTATGTTATTCATTAGAAATGATGAAGCAAGTTCAATTAACAATTTTAACGGGAAAACATATCTTCATGATTCATCAAACATAACATTAATTGTTCTTAGATGATGTTTATTTTGTCATAAGCAAAACAAGTTTTCAAAAATATGCTTTTCGATTCTCTTTGATCGATTATGAGCATTAGAAATGCACAAAATTCCGCTGCAAATTTTCTTCTGCTCATTACAGCTAAGAAACTCTGAAATCTGAGAAATGATAGACCGGATTTTTTTCAACCGATCGTCATAACAGTAATAGGAACAACGACCATGTTTGCTTAAAACTTAGCCTGGCTTCTTTCAGAATTTAGACGATTCTTGATAAGCAATTAAGTTTGAAAGAAGCGTTAAAAGCTTTCAGCAAAATAGCCTTTCACTCTAATCACGGTAACGAAAACTGGCAGTGGTATGTTTCACCACCTGCCAGGTATGACATTTTTTCGCCTTATTGAGCAGGAAAATATCGGTCGAACGCTGTGCAGCTGGAAGGGCTACAATTTCTATTAGGGAAACGGCAAAATATACTTTAGAAACACATAAAATCTTCCGGAATGATTGCTTCAGTGATGATTATGTTCTTTGAAGCTAATGAGATAGTAGTTGAAGAACGAATTTTGAAGCCCACTTCAGATTGTTCACTTCTATGGCATTGAGTGGATTTGGATTCTACTAATATTTCTTGTTGTTAAAATTGAAAAAGATAGAAACAAACTTTGAAAATGCAGCATAAATGTTGGCGTACATGAATAACATGTAAACTTTTTGTGAAGTGCGATTTTTTTCATTTTATTATCGAATTTCAATTGACTAATTTTGAAGTGAAATTTCAAATTGCCTGCAGTTTCTGCAATTTTATATACCTATTTCATGCGTTTATCTATTGTGAGCGTCATAGGGCGCAACAAATGCTTGTAATATATTGTCATAGGTGTTTTCGGCTTATTGAAAGGGCAGATGCGACTAAGCACAAAGAATGCATATATTGATGCGCTATTGTGTAGGAAACGCTTGGTGAGCAACAATGCACGAATTGGCTGCTCACAAAGTTTTATTATTCCAGAATTTGAGAAACGGATTATCTTCAGATGTTTTCATATGATGAACAAGCATTTCCCGAGAAGTGTAATAATGTGCTCAGAAGCAACCCATAGCATGGAATATCCAACCAATATCCTGAAAAAACTATCGCTAGCACAAAACCGCATTTTTTACTTACTGTTTAATTCAGATGGCTGATCGTCAACGGTGGATCATCCAAAATTACATCTGTAGAGTACCATCTTAATGCTGAGCATAATATCAAACGTTTCGATCTATTTTAAAACTACATTGTTTACTTCTTCAATCGTCCGGAATTGTCAGGGCACTACTGGTAACTGGAAAATGAAATTGTCCGATAATTATGTTCTTGTCTAAGCGCAAGGTTAATTGGATGACACGAGCAAGAGAGAGAAACAAAACACGTGTCATTTCCAGAATTCGTTTGAGGTAACTTCCTCCCTTCCCTTTCCCCCTCCCGCTGCAGCGAGACTATCCTTCTTCACACGTTTAAAAATTTGCATTTGCGTGGCGCATTTGGGTACAGTCATGAAGGTTGGTGCACAAGTGATGTGATCTCCTGCACTATATTTGACGTTTGAAAGCGAAAAACAGCTTGCGGGGTGTTTACAGCGGTCGTTTTTCCGGTTTACACGAGTTCAGCTTTCTGGTATACACCGAGTAGGCTACAAAAAACGAATATTAATAGAAAATTATCATGAACAGTCGGGTTAGTCAATATATGAAGTCATTGTTTCGCATATTTTATTATTTAGTGATAACATGCGAAACATGCTGATTAGGTAACGGGATTTCAGAACCGAACATCGTAACAACTTTCTAGGCACACCTATCCATAAATATATTAGTGCAGTGAATGTGCTGAGTCCTGAAAACGAGAGGAAACTCAATGCAACGCATCTACTCTACGACTGCATGATGATCTCACATTATATAGCCACATTTTTTTATCCATAGTTGAATATTTCTCATTCGTCAGTTGTCTGTTTTATCTATTATCCCATGTATGCAAATGTTCTATAACTGCACAAAAATTAGCCTGAAGAAACGGCTTATTCTTTTCTAAACTATGCGATGCAATTTTTTTTTCTTAGTTGATTAAGTATGGGATTTTCTGTTTCTTAAAGTGATTTTCACACAAACGTTGCTTCAAGTTAGCACGTTTCACTCAAAAAAAGCATTTTTCTATAGGCGTCTGTTTGACAGCAGTTTTGCGTTTTTGCTTTTAGAAAAGTCGGCAGCAATCGGTCATCTGGATGCGGATTTGTTGTGTTACTAAATTTGTTGTTCGTCTGCATGACCGATGATATTCATTAGCTGGTTGAGAGATTGGAAAGCTTGGTATGACGTTAAAGTTTTATTTACTGCGACGGAATCTCATCGCAAGCAATCCGTTTTTTCTTCAGATGACAAATATTGAAAGGTACGTGATGAAGACCACAAATTTATATTTTTCAGAACTCATTTTCCCTTCCCCTCGCAATCAGAGAGGCAAGTTTTATGAATTCATTGCGCAAATAGAATTCTAGAATTCGAAAAGAGTATTGTCGAATGGAATAAGGAAGCGCGCATGATTCAAAGAAAGTTTTCACTTTACAAACCAGAAACGTCTTCGTGTGTGGTATTCATTTCATTTCGAAAACAATTTTCTTCCATAACACATCGTTCGATCACAACGATAAAATTTTGGTAAGTGCAATGTCAGATGTGGTTGTTCAACATTTCAAAAAGACTCCAGAGAATACCTATCCAAGGAAGAAATCCGACAAATTTTATTGTTCGGCAGTTAGAGCGTCGTCATACAGCCGAATATTTCCATTTTTCGAGCTCTGTTAAAACGATTTGAAATGCTTGACCTCCTTTTTTAAGTGAGACTTTTTTAGTGCTTTCCTGAGCCCTCAGCCGACCAGAGGGCGCTGTGAGTCCAAATCCTCAGGTTCTCTTCATGTATTCTGTATGGAAACACTCTTTTGATCGTAGACTTCTCGCAACATTGTTGGAGCACTCTTCATTTCTCGAAAGGGTTCTGCTTTATAGACACTGGACGAATCACTTATATTCCGTCCTCAGTACTCCTGTTATTATTATTATTAATAGCTCCCACGACCTGAATGTTAGTAGCAGAATAACCGAACAAGAAAGATTGCCAGGAAACGTCGATGGGCGTTTTTGAAAAGTAAGATCTGTGACTAAAAAACGCAGAATTGAAACTTTACCGTAAATCGGCACTGTTCATCAAATTGGGAGGAACGTGTGTAAACAGCAGAAACGGATAAGTAAAATTACAAGAGAAGGATAAAGGCGACAAAAATACTTTCTTGAATGAGGTGTTAAATTTTCTTCTTGAGAGAAAATATTTTGTCGATGAAACATTTTTCTTTCTCGCAGAGCTTTCTTGACTGTTCTGGTACGCTAAATTACTTTACCATTTCTCATATCGATCAACCATACTGACAATATTTTTTGTTTTTATATAGAATTTCAGGCATTAGGAGGGGGACTTAAAAAAGAGATTCCATCACCTTCGAGGTTTAGCTGTGTGCTTTTCTGCTACATTATCCCTACCATATTTGTAGTGAATAACATTGATTATCTAGCCATAAGATCAATTTGTATATCTATGCCTTCATCGAATTGTCAGTAACTTGCATTATTAGGACGTTAAGGGTGAAGGTTAAGTAAGAGCAGCAGTCAAATGAAGTTTTCTTCCAAGTCTTCCAGCTTCTAGATAGACCCATATTGAACGTTTAGTTCTGTTTTTAAAATCTCAGACTTTCACTGATTTTTCAAGTTCTGTTCCTGGTTCCAGCTGTGTACGAAATTACGTCGGAATTCTGGTTTGAGTTCTGGAATACCGAAATTGTAATGGTGTTTTGGACTATGTATTCTTTGCCTCTTCTGGTTTTTCAAAGGCTTTTTCACGTATTCCTCAGTTGGAGACTCTACAATTCATATTTCATTTAAGTGCAATTATCAAGGAATGTTGGTTGATCTTCCAGATGAAATTTAGTGCTAATTCGTTTTCGCTGTGTTGAACGCCAGTCTTCAGCCATGAAATGCCGTCGTATTGATGAGGCAAAGAGTGCTATGTCATTTGTTTTATGCCTCAACTATTGCACACTAACTTTGGTCGAATTTCTTGACAATAGAAAAATTCGACTTTAATAAAAGCAAATCATTTGCTGATAAAAGTGTAAATTGAGCTATTTCAAGCATTATCCCCTTCCTATTTAGATTTCAAGACGTCTGACGTTTTCCGTGTTATATGCCGCAACTCTAATCGAAGAGGAAATTGCTTTGTAACGTTTATGAATATGGATTGACATATTTTTTTAACTGCGCTCATTGAGATAGATTCAAGGTGATGTTACAGCTGTGCAATAGTATATCTTGCTCGTTAATCATTGCTCAGGAGTTAAGAAATTGACTGTTGATATCCTACGGTATGCTGTATACGTAGAAATTTCATTCACCAAAACTTTTCATCCTTCCCCAAGTATTCTCAGATATATTAGCAGTGCAATGATATTTCCTGCTTCTTACTTCTCACTTTTTCAAAAATAAACCCCTCTAACTCGGCTGTTATTATGTATAGACAATTGATTTTTCATAATCTTCTAATCAATACGCAAAGTTAATTCTGGAGGGGTAGTAACTTTGTTACAATATTCATATGCTCTTTTGCTGCCTCATCAATCACATACAACCTAGCCGTCTAGTGATATTCGCTGCTAGGCTAATAACTGTTGAGCTGAAGAGGTAACACGTGTAATCGCTAATGAACTGAGAGAAAGCTAGCTTCAAAATTCAGGAAGCTAAACTTAAAGAAAACTGATATAAGCAAATCTGGATCTATCACAGACTTGGAAAACCTGGCCTAGAAAAGAGTTTTATGATGCCACAATCCCAAATGAAAGTGCGATAGGTAACAGGAAACCCCGGACTGGTTTTTGATGAGAAGATGTGGTTTCAGGCTAATTGCTTAATCATCTACAAAGAGTTGTCACCTACTGTCTGCATGATGCTGATATATAATATGGAAGAAGAAAACTCGATTTTTAGCCACATCTTTAACTGTTCAGGGAGCTAGGCTCAAAGCCCTATTTTTATTCGCCCTTTACTTATTCAAATTCAAAGAATAAGACTTTCAGGAAGGAATAATGCTCCCTGGGAAAACGACATCAACACTATTGAAAAAATGATCAACGGCGGTGTTTGCTTAATATGTAGAGGAGTGCCTGATAGTTAGCGAACCTGATAAAAGCCTGAATTAGAGAATATGACTAAGAAAAACGATAAATTAGTGAATAATAAGCTGTAAAAGCTGATAACTGAAATGGCTTGAAGTAAGTTTAGCCAGCACGAAAGCAGCGATCTTTCGGTTGCGTTTATTAACGGTGTTTACGTCAAAAGGCGTGTGTGCACATATGCACTTTCTGTGAAGGCGGAGCAAAAAAAAAGAAAAAAAAAACAGTTAAGCGGTGCCATATTTCCGCTGAAACAGGAATACTTATCCACACTTATGAAACGATGGTTTGCAAGCGAATGCAACCGATAGCTATGCTAGAGGATGTAAAGAAATTTAAAAATTAATAATTAATCAAGCAATTTAGAATGCTTCATTTCCAATCGTGAGTTTCCGTTAATACGTGCAAAAGAGTACGTAAAGTTAACGCTGAAATGATCTCGAGCACTGTGACGAGCTAACGGGATTGAAGTGGTTAACGAATGGAATGTAGAAGTCGACGATCAAACAACCACACTAAAAGTGTTAGTCACGCACGCAAAAGAGCAAAAATGCAGCTATCCTACTGCTGAACTGTAATCCCAACATCTAGGAATATGGCTAAAATTGTTGAGAAACGAGGCAAACAGAACTTAGAAGAGTTTGTGGACTAATGGATAGCAAAGGAGTAGCAAATATCATCGTAAAGATATTCATTTAAGAACGGTTGGATAAGAAATAAAAGATTGTATCAAAATAACCCTTTACCTCTGACATATTGCAAATATAAAGTTACTTTTAACTTTACAGAACAAGCTGCAGGGAAGAAGTGTCGTTGCAGTGTTGATAATATATTTCGAAAATAGATTGGAAAGCTATGGGAAAGTACACATCCATATCCAACAACTGCCGAATTACATGGTTTTCGTGATTTGAGGCCCCTGCAAGTCATTAGGGAGCTTTCGAGTTCAAGCCAACGTGATTGTTCGTGCGGTACTGAAGTTATTCTCAATGTGTATTCGTGCATCAGAGGGAATTTTTGACACCACTAATAGCGCTCCAAAAAATTCAAAAGGCGTGGTGTTATCCGAACAAGAGATGCGGCACACCTTCTTCCACTCTGCATTTTTCTGCCACGTTCTACGTAAGAAAGGTTCAGTAGTGTATGATTGTTTGTAAAAATGAATAATTAATGAAATGGAATGAGTGGAGAGGTTGGTTAGTGTTTTTATGTTGATTTGCAGCCACGTGTACCCAGCTCGCCTGTTCCGCCTCTCAGCGGCGGCCCTATCAAGAACGGTGGAGTTAGCGCACTCACACAGCAGTTCGAAATGAACGCCAAGCGGAACTGGATGGAGAGCACCAAGTGGAGCCCAAAGGTAACCTTCTTCACCTTTATTTCCAGTCGGGCTATGATCCACATCGATCAATTGCGTTACTATGATCAGTGCCTATTAGAAAAAACTAATAAAAAGCCCAAGAATCCTGATGTGCAATATAAATGTGCTTCTTTGTGGAAATGAATGAATAATTAAGTGCAACGAGCTTCCGTATACTCAGTGAAGGCTGTTGCATTATACATGGTAGTGCCGATTTGTTTGTCTTTCCCAGTGCCCCTCTCTTTCTCGCTGCGTGTGTAAACGTATTTCTAGTTTTTCGAACGACCATGAAGAAAGCAGGAGTCATGCAAGTGTGGAACGTATAATCCTTGACACAAACAAGCGACATTCCAGTTTCACGGCATAATCAGCTGGTAGTTTAAATAACCTTCTAATTTTGAGTTCAAAGCTTACCGCTTTTCACAACCTCACTGTGACGATTTCAACAACCACACTAGCAAAACGTATTATTTGTTGATGTATGAATTCGATAAAGTCGATTTCACAATGGTCACTGTTCCTTGGTCATCGATGATGTCAGCAGGCAACCGTACACCTAGGTTAATCGATTTTGTGGTCAGATCGTAAGCAGAGGCATCTCATCATTGCATATGCCTCATCAAGCGCTCTTCGTTCCTCGACAGCGATGAGCATCTTTAACAGGTGTAACCGAATTTAGTGCACTTTATATAGTAGTTTAAATCTTCCACTTCTTCCATGGCCATCTCTAGGTATAGAACATGAAAGCCGAACCTGTAGAATTCTATAATTTAATGCATAGAGAATTCTACAAGTATTGCAAATTCTACAAGTTGTGTAGATTGGAAAAAAATTTGAAAATTTCTGATGATAACATTCCTCTGAGCTTGTAATTTCTTTCCCTAATTCGAACTCTTTAATTAGCTCATTGGCTTTATTTTCTAATTCTATATGCATTAAATACCGTCGAATTTGTAATACTTGTAGAATTGCAATCGCCCAGAAATTCTGATCGCATCTGAAAATGATTCAATTTCCCAGATAATTTTTAAACAAATTTTTCACTGATGTAGAACCATTTTAATTGCTTTGTCTGAAAAGTGTTAACACCTAGAAAACTTCAGCAAACTCTCTTTGAGAGAAATGAGTTGAACTTGCAATTTATTCTGATGCATTATTGGACAATCGTTGCCCGCATAAGCTCTTCAACATTACTTTGGTTGGATAACACACCGCTGCTTTTTCTATCTTAATTAGTCGAACGTTATACATCTCTTTTTTCAGTGAAAATCACAATCCAATTTTTTCAACCCAAGCGTCACCGGATTGCTTAAAAACAATTTTGAATAAAAGCAATCATAAATCGATATTAGAGAAAGCATTGGGTTTTTGAGGATAAGACAGTGCCGTAATTCACAAGTAACTAAAGAGAATTTATTTTTCGCACAACAGGGAGTACCTATTTTCGTTGGTGGTGTGGATTTTTTTTTCTGAAGCTGCAGTGAATATAGCGTACACTCACTGAAGAGGATCCAATCTAGTGTAAGTGGAGAATTCACGGCCACATTTTTTATATGCCACCTATCCGAGAGGATCTCTTTACGTACTGAAAGAGCAGAACTCATCTTCACAACCACTATTCTCGCTAACGGTGACATAATAAACAAAGGCAACACTCAATCAGGCAATTAAATTATTTTTTCCATTGAACGACGAATTACACCGAATTATATCATTGTTATTTATCATCGAAATTAATATTTATGGCTTTATTTTGAGAAGTGGCTCATATCTTACGAAGGCATTAGTTCTAGTTAAATTGAAATGGTAAGCTAACTTGAAGTAAACTTCATACTGCACTCAACTTTGCCTATAGCACCCACACATCTGCTCGTCGATGCGAAACTCATCAATAGTTTTGCAATGAGCGTCAGCTATAAAACTTCCGATTGAGAGTGTAATGTGCACTTTCAAAGCGAACAACTGAAGCCTTAAGAAAATTATATGATTTTGATAGGTGGCATTCGAATGCTTTTTTATTTCTGAGTTTATTTTACTTTCTGAGTCCTGACTACATACTGTTTTAATGGATAACTTGGAGAAGTACTCAATAGATTTGCATATCAGGTGATGTCAATAAATTAAGCAAACGATTAAATAACGCTTTCGATGAGTCGCAAATCATGCGCATATGACTTAACTACTAAAAATAATATTAGACAAAGATTCGATCACTTGACCTTATCCGAGCAATTTCTCCATAATCCTACACAATTTGAGCACATTTTTTGTAAGCAATTGTTTTCCAAAGTGCTAACATACCGTAATATAACAGGTGTAGCGGCTGTTTCAATACAACCACAAGATGTGATGTCAACCAGCTGACAAGAATTGTTTGCGATTTTGTGTGATCCCAGCGATACGCTTACTGAAACCAAATGAGTCGAAAACGCTTTTGGACGATGGAAGGGATTTATAATCTTCTGTGCCAGTAGAGGGCCTTTTATGGCAAGCGAACTCTGGAGTAGTTATTTCAAAAAGCTGTGTTAATCGCAAATGACTATCATATCTTCTTCAGTCATCATAGAACTTCTTTGTTCTGAACCACCTTTAACTTTCTATCATTTCTGCCTGCTTGTTTTAAGAGACGCATTTTTGTTGGCAGCTGTCTGTTTATAATATGAGAACATAGGATATCTTAGAAACAAGGTGGAGCAAACTGCTTTGTATGCTACATAATGCTTTCTTCAATACAGTACGACACCTTAAATTTCTCTAATTAAGCGATCACATTCATTTGTCTATCCTGTTCGTCAAAATTTGCATATTTCACGCAACTGCGAATTCATCATTGCAAAATGCAAACTTTTATTCAAATGATTTCCTCTATTTGCAATAATGCTGCGTTGAAAGTGATAGGACAATTGTAGTTTGCTATTTTCAGCAAGAAAAGAATTGAGAGAATTGCACGTATTGCAATAGTCAGCTGTTTGTTATCGAATTTTGTGGAATGCGATGGGCGAATAGTTTTTCATTATAGCAAAAACTTTTTTGACTAACCGACGGATATGCCATTATTCTTTAAGAGGCATTTAATTCGATCTAGTTCAAAACATAAATAGGGCGTAAAAGGTAAGAGTTAAAGCTTAAGTAGCTTATCTAACTGATGCTCTTTGCTCTAATGCGCAAGTGAAGGAGTTCACACATATACAAGCTGATCTTAGGATGAGATTAGTAAATAAGGGAGTTAATGATTTGCAGTAGTATATGTTGCTTTGAAGCAATCGATGTTAACTGATAGTATTATCACTATAAGGGAGGTTTTGACATGTTAAAGCAGTGAATCTGGGCAAAAGTTTGTACGGTTATATTATGATAGGTAAAACCTAGAAAACAAAACATTGAAATTCATCGACATGTTTTCTATAATAGCCTATTTGATTTTTTAAGTTTAAACATTTCAATTTTTTGTGTTGGTTCTCTCATAGCAGAAATTTTCAACATATTTCCCTTCTTAGCCTTTAAACGTTATCAAATAACAGTATGAATCATTAACTTCCAGCCACTAAATTCAAATATATTTCTTCTTTTTCTGATTACACCGTGGAGAAAATATTCTGATTGCTGTGGTTATAAATATTTCAATAGATTATAAGCGGAGAAAGATTTTTGAGTATTTAGTAGGGAAAAAAACCATTTTTCAAAACTTTTAGACATTTTCTGGAGGCTCTCTATGAAAACTTTTGCCTCACTTTCGATAGCGCTGCTTTCTTCTCGCACCATGTTCAGGCAAATCATCCCACTTCAAGATTGAATATCTATTCGCTCATTAGCCGGCTTCACTTGGGCAAAGCAGTCACAGCAATTCCCGTTCGTGTTTTATTCAAAAAAAGAGCTTGAGGGCGATTTCAACTTGAGCAATAGGAATTTGTTTCAATAGAACGTTGTGTAGAAGTAAACTTCAAGGCGGTGGGATCGCCCACTCGTCCACAAATGAATCATCGCAGTAAGCTGGTTAGTCGAAGTGCTTCATCGAACAAGTTCTTCATAAAGGCGATAATTTCCTTAGCGTTGAGAGGTGCGGTCTGTTTTATTGTATTGACGATTTGTTTACAAAAATGGGTCGGTCGTTAGTGAGGTGATGAGCGAGGGCGCTTCACAAACACGCTAGCATAATGCGAGGCTATTCCAATGCAGACAACCCCACGCAGTTATTTTTTCTCTGCTAAATAAGAGAGAAAGAGAGAGAAGGAGAGAAAGAGAGAAAGAGAAAGAGAAAGAGGAAGTGGAATGGTGTAGAGGCAATGCGCGTGAGCTACACCGTTTCAGTTTGTCTCGTAAATTCTTTCCATCCGTTAAAAAATAGTGAAGCATTCGAGGGGACTAATACAGAAATAATACTGTTTACAGAAAGTGGTATCGATTTCTTTGAGATTTGGCTATATCGCTAGGAATGAAAGAGCTTTTCTTAGCTTGAACAATTTGAATACCATCTCACCTCCGAAACAATATTTGTGCTTGAAGAAATTGCCCGGGGGTGTTTGCATTATTCAACAATGCAAAAGAGAACGAAGTTCGTTTTGATATGTAATGTGAAGGCACATTGGGAAAGAGACGAACTTATGTTGCAGAAGTAGTGCGTACCTTTGTGTAGACACTTACAGTATCCTTTTTCTTCGATTTATCATGAGATACCTGCAAAAAATTCATGAGGAAACAAAAGAAAATTTTTAATATTCATCCGGTGCATCATGCTAACGAAAGAAGCAACATAAAATCTTGTAACGAAGGAAACTATCGGCGTCAGTACACCCTAAATATATACTCTCTACTCCTTTCAGAATCCCTTCTAAAACGAATAGTTTCCTCGTTATTCCTACCGCTGGAACTGAAATTCAAAACCTAGACGTGTTGCCACTGCTTCCCTCCCTCTAAAAGTTTATACCCGGACTCCCCACTGCTTGTACTCTCATCTGAACCACAAGGGCCTCCGTCACTCCTGGAATCCCCTTGTCTCCTTCCCACCCGCGGGCAAAAGCTCTTCAGTTCTCGCGAGTGATTCTCCGAAGGCAAGTCTACTCGCCGCGGCCCCATGTGCTTTGTTATCTTTGTAGGGCTGTTGGGAAAGGGAATTTTGCGTTAAGAACTCAAAAATTCCTTTATTGAGTCGTAAGAGCATGTGGAAACTGCGTTAAGAACTGTGTCCGTCGAATAAGACACGCTGAAGGAAAAAGTGATGCATAGGTGTTAACAGAGGAACAGTTCATTGTAAAAGAGAATACCTGGATATAATGGACATGATCAGAAGGCATATTGCAAAACTGAGCAGGTTGGAACTAGAAGAGCTTAAAGAGACATTCATCCAGGGCTAAAAATAAAACGCTGAAGGTGAGAAGGGATCAGATCGTGGTAGGATCATGGTCTCTTTTTAATTGCATCATTTCAACAGGAAAATACTATCAGTAATGGAAACTTGCAAATGCTGTCGTCACATACATAGACAATGGCGACATTAGTTCGCCAAATTATAGTCACTGTTGTCATGAGCGAAATTCTTTGAACTTTACACTTGCGCCGACCCTTATGTTGCAATGGAAGCGGAAATGTCATCTTGTCAGTATGTTTTTCGCGAAAACCTTCCAGAAAAGATTCGTTCAATCGGATTCGTAGATGAAATTTATCTTACAGAGGTAAAAGGTCGTTCAACCTGATATCAAGAAAATTTGCACTATTAAATTACAAACAATCATTCACCTAATGAGAAAAATTTCGAATGAAAGAAAACACCTTCAATTTATTGAGAGATTATCTGACGAGGTACAAAATGAAAAGCTGTGCAGACCGTGCACTAATTCAAGAGAAGCCCGTCAGAAGTTTATCAGATTTTATTGTATTATGCTATAGGGCACCAAAACATTCAGAAATTATGCAGTAACCTCCACAGACATCCTCGCGGTGGCCTTCTCCACTCCCAATATCCGCTGCTTCCACGGGGGAACTTCGATCGCAAAAACCTATCCATGGGCTTCTCGGGCCTAAAACCTCCTTCGATCTCGCGGGAGGTATGCTTCTTTACATCGCACAGTGTAGGAATGGGACAGCAGCCTATGGATGTACACTTCCGTACACTAGCCTGGACTCTCCCCAGTCTTCGTTCGACAGCCTTTAAAATTTTCCACTTGGACTTTCCTTATTACTCCTTCCGCAACCTCTAAAATTTCGAACATATTTTCGTAATTGGTCAGAGCGACGAGAACCCGTAACGATGAACAAAACTTATGATTTATAGCATACTTTTACAGATGGGTCAGTTTCGTATCTCTACCTCCTTCTTTTCAATTATTGCAACAATGCTTTGGGCATTTTTCTTATTGGACATAATAAGATGCGATGACAGAGGAGGAGAATGAGTTGAGCAGTGCGCATGAGTTGACCAAGTAATCCAACCCAATTAACCAGTCCAAACAATGCTCGCCAATGTTCCGCTCTTCTGAAATTGATAAGTGATGTTATATAGTCAGGTGACGTGGATTGCAAATTTTCATAGGGTTGTTCGACGCTTTGTTTTCACTTTCAAAGTCATCACACTCTTTGTAATACATCTCATTGTATCTTACTGCCTCCTCCTTCCCCGCCCAGGAAAAAACCCGCAACATGTTTAGTTTATATGTTCAACGATGTATTTAGGGCATATATGCATATTGATTAACACAAAGCATTGAATACGATATACTTTTCGAATAGATGAAAAGCGTGAGACTGCATGATCATAAAAAAACACACATTTTGTGAATAGCTGTCAGGTCAATCTTCAAACGGTCACGTCAACCAAGAGTTTACCGAGGTGAGTGAAATTGTGCCATCATTTACGTGAAATTTATGTCGCTTGATGCACAAAACAAAGCAAGTTTCATGGGTATATTCTAACTTCATCCATTATATTTGATTCAATTTCCGGTGTCTAGACATTTGAAAATATCGAAAGGGGATTCATCATCCTTACTGACACTTGGCTGTTGTCACAGATGTTCCTACCAGTTGGCTTCCCTGATCAAAGTTCCTTGTTTCGTACTTTTTTCTTGATGTTTGGCAGTCTATCGATGACGATGTGCTCATCTAAGGACTTAAGACAATCAATCATGTCTTTTACTGAGTCAAAGTTTGGTCAACTATTGCGTCGTTACGCTCTTTTTGTAAAAGACTACCGTTCCTCTCTGATACTGCAGTGAATTTACATTCACTTCCAAATGACCGGGGTATAAGAAAGAGCAAAATAGCTGAGAGGAAAGCAAGATGGAACAAGAAATATCGAAGCAGTAGTGGAGAGGTTGCAAAACGATTTGCAAAATGATTGGCACTGTCAGAAAAACATAAGATAACACATCGCAGATGAAACTTTTTGAATTTTCAAACGGTAGGATAATAAAAGCTATGCTGCTTCACAATTCAGAGGTTTTCGACATATCGAAAGTCACCCTTTCCTCTTCTCATATCAGGTTTCGATCTTTGAAACGTATAGGGTAAAATTGTGCTATTTTCATACTCGACTATACATTGCTTTCCATTGTATGCGCTCTTTCTTTTATGCCTCACTGATACTCCTTTATGTTCGTTCATATTTACATGCTCTCTTATATAATGCTTCATATTCCAGCGGGATCTCACTTGTATATAACATCGCTACAAGTTATTTCTGTAGCGTAATAATGCCTTGACCTTGAATTTGATTGCCGGCGTTTGTTAATCGCCTCGACAAGTTTTTGAGTGCCTTATCCATTATATCCTACAAAAGGTTCGAAGCTAATCTTCAAGACACACTATAAATTTTGTATGTGAATTGCACAAGCATCAGTAACAGGAAGACGCTTTATTGACGCCGAAGAGCTTCTTGCAGCTCTCAATTTTTGTTATTTTAGGAAACGTGAATGTATGACAATAACCAAATTGGCATCTTCGCACTTGTCTATATTCCTATCGCTGACATTTTACGCATCATTTGAGCTAAATTAGTCGGTGGAATTCCCTTTTAACTTGAATCTATCGACGAGTTTTTCGGCAATTTCGTATTTCGAAAGAGTGAAGATTGTGAATGTCAGTTTTTTAAATTGAAAATATGTGAGTGATAAACAATTGATGAGACGTTATAACCATTGCGAGCAGTTCGTTGAATAGATGCGCGAAAGGTTATGATATACTGTGAACAAAGTTTTTGAAAAAATATAGCTGCCAAAAATCGAAGCAACATTTCACATGAAACCGGTGTCTTACATAGGTCACCTTTTCTGTTTGTGACAACACAAAAAATCCTTTCTCTTCTCCTTATTTCTTCTTTGTTGCATTCGATCCCGATTATTTCTGTTGTTCAACATGCCAACGAGTAGCAGAAGGTCTCGTTTACCAAAGTGGTTTCACAAACTCGTCAAATCATTTGGCATTCATCATGTACGTGCTTATTTATTGGATTATTTTTTGCTTTTAGTAGTCTTCGACTGCAGACTCGAGGAATAAAATCTAATAATTTCTGAGAATATTTATTAAATCTGTTTAATCGATATGAAATTTTTTATATTCATTCTTATATAGCCTTTTCACCACACTTCCTTTCCAGAAGATATTTAATCGTTGGAAGGGAATATTAGGTTTTTTGACGAATAATGCCGTAGTGTTCAACTCCAAATTGAGCGTTGTTAACTTACCAAATGGAGATTATTGTAGGAAATGGAAGTAATGCATAGTATGTTTCCTGCAAAATGAAAGCAGTAGATGATTTGTAATAAATATAGTGGTCAGTTGCGCAAGAATTGCAACTTTAATAACTTTTAGAGTTCTGGATACGAATGCGACCTGGTTATTAGACCAGCTTATTGATACATAATTTAACAGGCATATCACTCAATTTCTTCACCCGTGAACCTATGAATTTCTTGTGAACCAATCACTGACTCTCTATCTCTGTCTCTGTCTCCGTCTCTCTCCCTCTCTCTCTCTCTCTCTCTCTTATATATATATATATATATATATATATATATAGATGTCTTGACTGCTACAACTACGTACAAGTTCAATACGCATCCATGTTTTTCGACAAACATCGTTCACTGATACAAAGCGTTAATGCAATATTCCTGAGTGGCCCATTTTTCAGCTGGAAAGGACTGTGCGTTTGAACCGTCGTTGACCGAATAGATTTGATTTACACTGTTTGCATTACAAAAGAGCGGTTTCAGTATGGCTGCCTTCATTACAAAATTCGCTGCTGTCCTCACCCCAAAATTAAGTTTACTTTGGAACAGAAACTAATATGAAAGAAACCTTTAGTATATTAACAAAGTAAACAAAGACAATGAAATTGTGAAATGGAACCGGGTGGAAATAAAAGCAAATAAGGAACGTAATTTAAATTTTCTTTACAGAGTTGTCATTTGGCAATGCTTTTCTCCCGGTGAATTTCACATAATTCATTAAAGTAGGCGATTCGGCTCCAAAAGAGTATGAAATTATCTTAAAGTTTTCAGAATGCTCGAAGAAATTAATGAAAAGTTGTGAGAGTCGAAAGTTATAAGTTTTCTCGGAAGTGCGATATTTTATATAAAAAATTTCTGTTACTTAGAATTTAAATTTGAAAGTTCATGAATAAAGAAAATAATATTTCTCTGACAATGTTGCTGTCAGCATTGGTTGCGCGTTGAATGTTGATCTTATCGGCACTCATAGGTGAAATTCACCTACCGTATTATATAATCATGCATTACTGGAAATTGCAAGACGAATACTACGGCGTGAGATTTCCTATCACAGATAAACATTGTAGGCTTCAATCAGAAGAGAAATGGTGATGTTTTATAAAGATGTTGCATAATTTTATTAGAGTTTGCTTCCGTTAGATTATTTGATAGCTGATGAGCATATATGTCTGCATGCATGCTAACATGATAGCATAAAATTTGCTCTTCTCATTGTCTTATGAACCATTGGAATGACTCTCTAAATGGAGTTGCAGTTTAGACGGCAACGGCTAACTATTAGGATGGCTGGTATGGGTATTTTCAATCGATGATTACTCTCAGACATCTTCACATTCAACAATCATCATATACAATCTTGTTGAGGCGGAAAGTAACAAGAAGGCATGCATTTGCATGCGATAGTTCGTTGAACATGAGAAGAAAATAAGACACGGAACGATTTTTTTAATTCGCTTACATTTGAAAACAACATATGATACTACATGTCACATCTCACTCTAATTTGTAGCGGCTGCATAACTTTGTTGTAGTATTTCCAGAAACCAGCAAATTGCCGGCTATATTGCCACATATTAACCTGTAGATAAATTTAGAGGACGAATAATCTCACCAAATCTCTCTATTGCTGCTGAGAATCCGCAGCGCTCAAGCTGCACTTTGCAGTGATAATTGCGCAGAGGTTGAGGAATTTTAGCTGCAGCTGAAGAATTTTACAGGACCGCCCTTAATTTTACAAATTATCCGCTCCGCACTGTATCACATAAGACTTGAATTTAAAATCAGACTTTGAATTACGTACGACTTTCAGTGCTCCCTTATCGCACTTACGTGCTTTTATTCCCTCCTCTTCCACGATATCTGAGATGAATTGAGCTTCAGAAAGGTTAGCCGAGCCTCTAGTTTTCTTTCATCACGTGACGATTTAGTCGACAATAACGTGCGGAGTGATAAAAAATTCCTAGGGATTAGATTTTCATATATTTTTTCTATTAACTGTTGCTGCTGCGATCACTGAAACACATTATTTTTAGGGTGGTCCTAAGGCACAGGATTTACCTGAGCTGTTCCAACCAGGTGTGGAAATAAGGACCACGCCTGCAGGCGGGAAATACAAGAAAATCGATTACGAAATTGTCGATGCGTCGAAGTTGCCAAGTGAGCCAGCGGATCAAGAATACACAACCCACTGGACTTTTGAAAAGGTAAATTTTTGTGAACGTTTTGAATAACGTGCATTTTTTTGTATTTTTCAAAGATTGTGTTCCTGCACCTTCTTCATCGTTATTTGTGCTCATTTTTCATGCCTTCGATGTACAAGTCTAAAGCATGATTATACATAGATGCATGAAATATTCTTTATACTCAAAGTCGGTATCTTTGTAAATTCTAATCGTTTTGCCGCGTACAACATCGCTGTCATAGCCGAAAATTTTTACAGAAAATGCATATAACCAACCTTTCGGCTCGCTGTGTTATTGGCAATTAAAATCAAGATCGTGGCCTTATCTTTTGTTATGGTTTCGCTTCTCCATCCATTGTAAATTCTCCTTGTCTTCTAAGTTGGAAAGTTCACTTACTTCATCTTGTTCCACATCTTACAGTACTAGTAAGAACGTGAATGTATGCAAAACATCGAGGTAAACGGAAATATCATTGAGACGAAGACATGTGATAGAATAGGTTAGGTTTAGTGCCTAAGAAGATCTGTATAAAATCGAACAAATTACTTATTGTTCTTCATAAAAGAAGGCTTATTTCGTTCTCTCTATTCTATTTCCTCCTGTTTCGAAGGGCAAAACCTTCGCTTTAGTAGGGTTACTTTATTTTTCTCGACTTTCGAAGGTGAACTCTCCTATTCTTGAGGAGTCTTGAATGGGGATCTTCTGTTCAACCGAGTCTTCCCTACATATGGTATCTTCTGTTTTAAGAAAGCACAACGTTAATATAAGTCCCGGTCAGTGTTGAAGTTTCTTTTCTTATTGTTTTTAGCTAGAGGTATTTAGATCTTTTGATACGATCCTTGGGTCTTAATAGTAATGCTTTTCCTTATTTTGTGATAGCTTTTTTATTTGCCTCTTTTTCCAGTCGTTTTCGTATGCAAAAACAAACCAAATTTGTTGATTCCCTTGGAAGCAACTTATGGGATAGTTCATTTTTTTTGTTAGATTTTTTTCTTATTTAGACCTTTTGGCCAACTATTGCAACTGTGCAATAATCGAAGCACAGTGATATTAACCCAAAAACAGCAATCTGATAAGCACTATGAGTAATGCTACTGTCGAAATTTACCAATGAGAATTTTTCATATTCTTGATTTCAGAAATCGTTTCCTAAAATTTCACAAATTTCTTTGGGAGTTTAAAAATTACCATTGTTCCATTAGTCTAATAGCCGTGCATTGAGTTTGTAGCGAAGTTATGAAACACAATGAAGCAGTCACAATAATTGAGAAATGAACGAGATTATTGGTGTATATGATGCGGAGAGGAGGCAACTTTTGTTTTTTATTTTTTTGTTGATTTAATATCAGAATTGCGTCAGAACTGCAGATGACTTGAAAATCAGAGGAAATCTATGTTCTCGGACAGCACACATGTGGTACAATGATTGAGAGTTGTACCATATGCCATTATTGCTATGCTAGATGCATCGTTTCCATTTGTGCGGCTTCTATAAGAACGAATATATAGATAGCGGATTATAAGTGGAATTTATGCCCGTTGAGACTGTACATTATGACCAGAGCGTTCACGTTTCTGTTCTTTTGAAAACTATTATGAATATGCGGCGTCTTTTTACCTGTTTTTTCTTAGCAAGTTTACATATCATGGGGGTTTTTTTTCATTTTTCTCTCAATTCTTTCGCGTATTTGAACTCATAATGCGCTTAGTCGATTTGAGTGAAAGTAACGAGAAATTCTAGGGGCTTTTCGAGAAAGTAATGGAGTTTTATATAGTAGGCTTGCAAATTCGCATTTATAAACTCACTATGGTCATATCATATCTTTGGATATTTAAATCTCTGTCAGTGTTTCTCTCAAGTGTTCATGAGTTCATCGCAAGAGGGGATTAGCGAAAATGCATGCCGCGTCAACTCATCCAGTACAATTTTGCACTTGTTTCCTTTGAGGTGTTTCCTTTCCTTGCATGTTTCCTTGTTTCCTTGCACTTGTCGCGTCAACTGCTTTGAGAACAAAAGTGTACAAGCGCTTTGTAGCATTCAGAATCTGCAGTAGTTGCTTGCTGATCAAGCTGTGAGCAGGCATCACCCGTCGCCAGTGTTATACTGCACCATATGGAATATCAATTCCGTTTTCGAATTATTTCATAATTGTGCAACTTATTTTCCGTATTTATGAGCATAAAAGCCCAGCAATAATTTCAGCCTGAAATTCTTTTATTGAATCACAGAGAAGGCTTCGAGGTTGTTGTTAATGGACTGAAAAATAAAAATAGGGACACTTAAATGAAAGAAAGTATGCAAACGATAGATAAATGGTATATCTAACAAGCCAAGAAATTCAGACTGAATACTTAATGACTTTCGAATGTATTGGTTGGGTAACGTTTCCCAGCTATGTAAATGTCGGTTGTTTGCTTCACTTTTCGCATTTAAAAGTCATAGGGCATTTCCAGTGCAGTGTTGGCTGTTCTTTTCTCTCTGCCTTCTCTCTTTTTCTTTCTTTCTTTCTTTCTCTTTCTCTCTCTCTCTCTCACTACAAAAGACTGTCTAAGCCAAAAGTGATCCTGCTAAAATGTGCATCATACGGGATTCCGCATAACCACCTTTATCGGTCACGGATTTGCCGAAAAACTCGGATTCAATAAGTATTGGACTGAACGTTTAGGATTTCAGGACGTACCTAGAGTTCGATCTAGATAATTTCTATAAATCTGTCTAAGTCACTCTCTGAGATCTCAACAGAAACTTTCACACATTTGTCCCAGCTTTTCATATAATGTAGCCGATGAAATATTACAAACTATTTACATTGAAATTTTAGCGGTCTCAGAAACTTTCGTAAACGCAAGCATGGGAAATGACTGTTGGGTGACGAATTTCCCATTTGAGACATTGCTGGAAACTATAAGGCAGCTCATAGCCAGAGAGCATCTCTTAAATAGATTAGGTAGGTGTTACACTTATGTGTTGCTCGGAAACTGAAATGTCATACACACCTGAGTTGTAGTCTCGATAGGCAGTTGTTGCGCTTGTGATGCAAATGCTGCCAACTGCTCGCCTAGCAATGTCCTCATAGGCACAACGAACGGCACTGCGAGCTTCTTTGCCTCAGGGCCATTTCATGCCTACAGTTGAGGTGTCGCAATAGATATAGTTTTCTATTCATCGATCTTCGAGGAGAGTTTACTTAAATCCATCACCGATTCCTATCTATTTAAATGCTTCAATCAACAACTGCAAGCGTTACCGTTCTTCGGAGATCATAGTTTCTGGTCTTCATATGTCGTCATATCGCCACATGTTATAGATGTCTCGATGATGCTAAGTGCTAGTGTAGAGTATTTTGGCATCATTGCCCCCATAAACTATTTTGCTGCTGGCTTATGGCTACATCTGAGGGTCGTGAAAGTAGGTGCAGCAATCTTGCATTTGCAGTATTTGCAACTCTTCAGGATCGATGTATATGCGGAATAGAGCTAGGTGAAGAGGGTGGTCTTATAACATTCGTAAATTTCGAAGGGGCATAAACTCGAGATTAGCATATTCAGGGGTCCTATGGCTGTGCTCAATTCGGAGGCTTTTTGTCGAGGTTGGGCTAAAGTGAGGAGGGGGGGGGAGAAGTGGGGAGGGATGAAGCGGAGAAAGGGAAGAGAGGATCGTTTTCGAGATTGTGCTTACGACGGTAGCAACTTTCCGGAATCAGCATCGCTTCCTCGAAAAAGCTTTTAAGGGCATGGTTTATGAACGAGGAAATATGATGTTTCATTTTGAATGACATATTAGAAGGATGATCGATTTCTTTTCGCCAGATTGCTTTATCATCGTTGCATACATTATTCTTCCTTTAAAGAAACATCAAAATGTTTTTGCCAGAGGTGTTCATTTTGGTGAGTCATTACGTAGTCAATAATAGAGCAGCTAGCATAGAATCCTATTGATAGTGCAGCTGACTGTCGGATGGTGCATGAATGAGATGAACAGCTGCGCTTTACTCTTAAAAACCCGCTTGATAATGGCAACATTAAAACAGGTGCAAATAAATTGCCAAATGCATCTCTGAGATGCTCTCTACTCTTTTCTGCAAACTGCGGGTGAACATATCAAAAGTGGTGCCGATCCGCATTCAACGCATATTCATATCCATCAAGATCTGATCCTATTCAATTCACTCATGCTTCTTGTTTTCTGGGTCATTTCATATCTTGAAAAGGTGCTTCTTTTCATTCATTCACCACTTTTTCTCTGCTATCCACTTATTTACTCATTCAAACTACGAACACTTCAACTTAGAGTTTTCATTTTATCATATGCTTATCACACTATGATGAGCTGTAAATATTTTCTGACCATAGCCTCATTAAACGTGCTTCTTGCAATGAGCTTCAAAAACAACCCAAACATTCACTTCATAAAACTAGATTTGCATATGATCTATATGTTTTCGAACGATGAGGTTATCACATTTTCTTCGGCAACGATTGCAGCCTCGAAATCCCTCACGTTTTATGCGCTCATTGGGATACAGTTGCTACCTGCAAACTCTGTCCCTTTACTAAATTACATTTCTTTGTGTGGAAAGCCTAAATTCTCGCTTATCGAATTCTCTATTTCAAACTAAATTCCATTGTCTGATAGAGTTCGTTCTGCCGAATAGGTCTTCCTTCGAGAGAATTATTGTTACATGTAGTGATAAAAATGGGAGGTCGAGCTCTTTGGTGAAGATGGGCGATTTTTCCTGAGCATAGAATTCATTTGCGACCCGGGCAACCAACTGATGAAATCAACCAAATATACAGAATGCTTTTCATTGACTTCAATATTATATCTACATACTTGAAAACGCCGTTGCATACTGAGGTCGTCCTCATTAATTAGTCAGGCATTCGGTTTTCACCACTCACAAATATTCTTCTTGATTGGCAGGTCGAATATTTGAATGTAGTTATTAACATATGATGCATTTGCATCACTTTTCGAGATTGTCACCCCCCTGACGAGTAAACAGTATCGTCAAATATAAGCACAGTCATATAGATCCATTTGTCGATGATTTGCTTCGTATGTATAAGTGAAGTGATTTCAGAGAGAAGGGAGCCCATCTGGAGGTGCACAGGCAGGCTACGGCAAGTCATCGATGGGCGATAAAGAGCAGGTAAACTTTAACGTATGTTGACTTGCAGTTGTTGAGTTACCGACTTTCTTGTCTACTCTACTCTCTCTTATCTTGTGCGAAGCAGTCGTATTTGCATTCTTGCCAAGTAATTCTGCTCACTTCAAACTGAGGAGCTTTGATAGCAAAATTATGAATTTAGTACGTTTCACTACCTTTAATTTCTTCATCAATCAATCAACGTTTTTCTACGCTCCTTATTTAATGTATTTCTTGAAACCTTTTATATATATAACCTTACTTCTGCTACAAAAAGATCATAACGCTGTCGAAGCAACAAAAACCGTTTCATTTAGCAAAAACCTCATTCAATCTTTGCACATCGTAAATTTCTTTAAAATTTCGTTTTATTTTTAACTTTTTTCGTCAGTGTAAACCTTCACTGACGTCTTACACCGGGGAATAAATTTCGTTCGTTTTATAATTTGAGCTTTTATATGCAAAATCCTATCTATGGGTTATCATTTTATTAAGGGACAAGCATTTCCTTGATTCCGATGGAATACTACGTACGTCGCCAGGTGAAACGTAACTTATTAACATACCTCTAGAAGTATGAAACGTGTATATCGTTATAAACACTGACGTTAGATTAAAGTCGAGTTTTGCTAAAGCGGATGAGATCAGTGCTGAAGCGCTTAAGTACTGTTGCTAAGGAAAGCGAAGTGATATTCTTGCTACACTTAAGTGTGCTCACTTATAGTGGAGCTACTTCTTGCTCTATTTTATCATCTAAGAGTAAACAGTTCGGAGAGAAGAGGTTGATTCCTCAATTGTTAGCACTAGATCTATGAGTGTGGTGATTCCCCTCTCAACATATGGAGTATCTCTCTTTTCCCTGCTCGGCCTGCAAAATAATGAAGGTAAAATCGGTCGTATCCCTTTATGAGCAATCTTTACTCGCATCTACATAGTCTCCTCTCATTCCACTAAATTCATTCGAATGCCTCATGAAAAAATTCATCTTGCTAAGAGTGACTACATGAAAATCAAGCTCGTAGACGCATTCCTATTCCTATATTTCTTATTTATGGTCCAATTGTTGCCACCTAGGGGCACGAAATTATATGCGCTTGAATTTTTTTGTATATCTCATTTTGCAGGTGACAGTCTACGAGTATGAGGAGAAGACTGAAACGCTTCGAAAAACGGATGAGGTGCCATTGGTTGGACGAGCCATAGTTGAGCAAGAAAAACAACGGGTATGAGATTAGATTCATCGTAATAATGGTCACACATTCACCATTCACTACCATATTTTGTTTCGGAAGTTTTGAAGTATGCATTTCATATATTTCACCATCGTAAGACTTGTAGGGAATTTTAAAAAGTGTTTAATGCTAGAGAAGTTGAAAATGCTACCAGCAGTTCCCCCATTAATGGAACCTTTGCGTCCTTCCAACTGATGGTTTGAAGTTTAATTGACTTTATGGGCAATTGAATGTACGTTTTTTGACAATAAAATCCTTCATTACTTCCCTTCATTGGTTCACTCAGTAATCTTTAGAGCACCTTGAATTCCTCTGAATTCCAGTTCCATTGAATTCGAACACTGGCACCTTGAACTTCATTCCTTCAAAGGTTTCCACGTTCAATGTGCAGCAATATAACCGCGTGCAGTACATAAGAACGCCTGATAAATTCACCTTAGCTTAGCGCAGTAATGAAATTGATGAATTCCGTAAAGCTATTCAATCCTTATGAATTGAATTTTAATACACACTGCTTCCGTAACACATGAATTCCACTATTTAAGTTCATTGTGGGATCTTTACAACAGAAGTCTCTCTTTATTTATACTGGTTGTCAAACGTGAAGAAAAACCTTAACTAAAAATAAGTTAATTTTGGAAAATTGCAAATTTCTCATTCAAATTTTCCTCTGAAATCTTTTTGAGAGGAACGAAGTCATTTTTTGCATAATATCAGCGATGTTCGTAGTTCACAATGCTGAGATGGCAGAAAGTGAAACCTGTTCGCAAGTTTGAAGGCTAAAATGGCGTTCTTTTGAGATGGCATTCGAAATATTTTTGATGGGGCCTTGATTAGTATAAATTTAGGTGATCCAAGAAACAACGCCACGCAAGAAGGAGTGGGCCGAAGAGTCGAGCATTACCGAAATGTGGTCGTCATCATCATCTCGTGGCGGTTGGCCATCCTATGATACAAGGCAAACATCAGCCACCTCTGCTCCATACACGCTATCGGTCTCTTCATCGACGCCCGCTAGATCGGATGCGATTGAAGAGAAAACAACTACCGAAACGTGGACAACGACCACAATTCGAGGAATGCGCCCAGAGGAAAGAGTTGAGGAACGTCCAGCCACATCCACAACCGTTATCAAAGATAGAGACTGGAGAACCGGTATACAGGCATCTGAAACTTGGGATACAACGACGTCGAGAAGAGGCGCTTCATATTCGACTGCTTCTACGCTCGAAAAGACGAGAGAATTGGACGACGAAGTGCTCATTTTTATAGTTTTTTTTTGCATTTCAATTTCGCAAGTATTAATCAGTACCAAAAAATTTTAAAAGTTTGAATGTTGATGGCGAAATTTTTTGTTTGTATTATACCAGTTCTGCTTGCTCAAAACAGAAGAAGTTTGCGTCATGTTTCAGCTATAACGAAGAAAAAGCATCGCTTCTTAGAAATGGGAAAATGGATTTTTGCCCTCTCTAATTGCAATATTAGGAGTGCCAATCATTTTCACTCAAAGTTCGTTATCGATAGAAATAATTTAGAAAATGCATCTTAAAAATGCACTAAATATGTTACATCTCATTTTTCAGAATCAGACTCCCTTTCAGAATCAGACTCCCCAAATTTTCATACATATTCGCCAGGCAGATAACATGGTCATAAATTATATCACATAGCCATAGCCCTAATCTGAAACTCATTGTTCTGTATCATTTGATTTTGAGTGAGAAGTTGTCCTACGGGATTTTACTTCAGTTTTCTTGAAAAATTGACCATCTCGGATTTGTTGACCATCTTCCCCATTATTTCGCCTACGTTTGTCGTTTGCTAAGCGAGTAGGTAGCTCCTTGGTTAGTGGGCGGCGTTAGCCTCCATAACCGTTTGTGAAGTTATGCCGTTCAAGGAGACATACTATTTTGAGAATGAGTTTACCTAAATTTGAATATGTCAGTTGTGCAAAATTCTATATAAGAAGCATAAATGGACCAGCTCATACAGAAAGGTCTAAACTTTCATCACACCAATCTTTAGTGATGGCAGTGCAGTTATTGCAATGATGAAGCTCATACTGGAAATGAGACTTCCATTAGGAAAAAAGAGCTGTTATATGGGAAATCGGATTATACCGGTATAGTAGTGAACTGCGTGTTCTTTCATTCAAGCAACAGGGAAATTTTATAGCTTCTTCGAGAACTGCACGCACTTAGTGACACTGAACACAGCTTTTACCGCTTGCAAATCCTTTAACTATAAAAGATTGATGCACTTAGCAGATACGATTTTTTATGACAATTTCATCTTCATATAATGAATAAATCGAACTGAATGTAATATAAGCAACATAAAAGAAATTATTTGTCTCCAGAAAGCTACATATATTTCAGTTATTGTCATTCTTTGGCTGGTAGTATCTCTTGTCAAATCCTTCACACCACCCTACAAAAGTTCAGAAAAAAAAACACCTGAAGTAACTAACAATATGGGGATTTTCTTTATTGGCAAGAATCGTCTTAACGCTATGTTTACTTATCATCACAGCCTGTTAAAGTTATTCATGCATTTTGATTCTTAAGTCTGAGCATCATCGCAGTATAAACTGTTCGATACTGTGCTGGAAACTGCGACTTCAAAAAAATTTTTTTAGCCAGCATTATTTGATGCGAACATAAACACCAACTAAACGGAGGTATCAATTTTGGATCTTCTGTATCTTTGTAAATCGCAGTTCGCTTAGCCGTTTTTGTTAACTTTCCTATATCTCTGCTGTAATAGCGTAGTGTCTGTTCCTGCCTCGGCCATTTCTGCCAAAAAAACAATGGCCAGTATGTCTAGGCAGTTAGGTAATGAAACGTTTGCGCCATAGGCACAAATCGTATCACATATGTGATATTGCATAACAGCACGGCATTATGTTTTATGTACTGCGAGAGTTTGTGCCTGGAATATTTCAATATTTCGTACCGTTTAGGATAGATTATATTAAAATAACGTCGGGAAATGTTCTACATTTCAGCCTCGCGTTCAGGAGGAGCAGAAACCTGTAGCCACGTGGACTGTTGTAAAGTCGACTCGCTGGGATGAAACCAAAGAGGTTTCACTTTTAATCATTTCATAGCTTTTTTAATTACAGATTACACTTCGTAAATATGCCCGAAAAGCTCGATGAGGATAACATACATGTGCATAACAATCACTCTTCGTGGAAATAGAGTGATACAAATTAAGTAGAAAATAAAAAAGAAAATTTTGTTCCACTTCAACGAACGAGAGCTTCAGATACGTTAGAAAACTTCTTTTTCTTCGTAATAGTGAATTTTTAGCGATAGCATACTGAATATGCGCAAATTTGAATGTCACTTTATACTTTTCACATTCAACTGCTTTTATAAAGTGGCTTCACATTCCCTGACAAATGCACTCGTTCATCGACAAAATAGACTTTCCGTCACGAACTTATATCAATTTCGTGCTGTTATTCTTACTAGTATCCCTGCTGTGATACTAGTATTCAGATTGTTTTATTAGAGCGGGCAATTCTTGTGAAAATAAATTTGATTTCATGTTTTCCAGTGTTAATTAAAGTGAAATACAGTGGCTTATTACCCCGCACGAATGTTCTTCGATTTTCCTATAAATCGAACAGATTCCAGTAATTCTCGAAACTCTTGAAAATGAGCAAGATTTCAGAAATTTCGGTTCATCTATTCCAGAATATTTCGAAAAATCCATGAAGAGCGGTAATGCCTTTCAAATGTGATCTATTTACAGCCCGAAGCGGCAAAGAAATACGATGAAAAGGAGGCATCTTCCGGCTATAGTAGTCATACCGAATCACGCATATCAAGATGGGGAGATACAGATGCGGTATGTTGTTATGAGTTTTATTCCTTTTCGGCTTTTTACCTTCATAAAAAATTTTTTTGTAGCAAAAGACTGAATAAATGGGATACACGCATTATATAGATATGACAGTGGTAGAGATTTATTAGGGACAATTTCTTGCACATTCAATAAATGAACGTACATGTTCAATAGATCTGCGCAAATAAAGAATGGAAAAGCATTCTCTTTCTAAAGGAATATAGACTTTAAAATATGTTCGAGCAGAAGGAACGATATTTTCTGAATTGATATTTGTATCATTGTTTTCATTGGCAGTAAAACAGTTTTTCGTCGGAAGAGATTATTTTGGTTGAAGTGAAATTAATGCGAAGTTATTACTTTATTTCAGTTTGTTAGGATGTTAGGATACGTAGTTAGAACAAACTTATGACATTAGCGTTCTTTAAGTTGAGAAAATATTGTAGAATTATGTTGACTTAGAATGATGCATAGATGTTGGTGGTTTCTGTGCGTAAATGATTAGATGGTTCGGCGATTTTATGCATAATGCCGCTCCAGCAAAAGAAACTCGTTTCGATTAGGAGAACTGTGTGCATATGAAATTCTTCTTCATTCGATGTTCTCAACCTTCTGGTCAGGGTACGTATCCTTGTAAATATGCTTTTTTTCCGATCAGATTTACATACTGAACAGAAAACAACAATATTTACTGTTCACTTGACAAAATTGATTAATTAAGCCAAATACTACAATAAAAGAAGAAACCTTGAAAGAAGGACTTGAAACAAATTAAAAATGCAATTGCAAATTTGCTTAGGATTTAGTTCTCTTTTGCTAAGAAATGTAAGAGCTGGAAGAGCGTGAGACGAAGTGCACATTAAGATTGCTCGTAGATATTCGAAAACAACGAATTACAGATTTGATTGTTTTATTTTATGCTTGTTTTATGCTACTCACTTATTGTGCGAACCAGAAATGCACGCCTCATTTCCATAGAACGAAGTTTGCTCACAAGTTTCATCTGTTCTTTAGGCATCTATATCTGATATAGATGACAATCATTCTGGATGAGGATTGCTTCAAAGGTCCAATCTGCAATGTACATTTTGCTTGACAGATATTATGCATTTGAAATACTCTTTAACTTATGAGTATGCAAATGGGCGGGCACGATATCGTTATTATAATGCTCTTCTTGCAATTATGTACAGGAATGAAAGCATGAGTGGGACAGGAATGGATGGCTAAGAGTGAAAGGCAAACGGGGATGTCACATTACTACCGCTCTTTCCTTCATCCTATTATTCTCGTTTCACTGCCATAATGGCTAAAAACTTGCGGCGATTCATGATGGTTAGAAGGCAGTTTCGATGATTGCCAATACGAATTTGTTTGAGAATCTTCAAATACAGTTCATATATTAATCCATAAGTATATCATGTTTTTTCACCAAGTGGAATAAATGGACAGAAGCCAATTTGAACGAGCATTCTTTCGTGAAGGACGCAGAAACTTTTAAAGGACGAATGGTTGATGATTGCCCACTCTCCTCTCTTATCCACAACATTTGTATGTTTCGCATAGTAGTAGTTTTTTATCAATGGTGAAAAAATTGACCGTCCGATATAATTTGAACGCCGACGCGATTTGAATATAGCAATGGAAATCGGGACCTAACCTTAGGAGGATGGATTTATGATCACTGTTCAAGGAATTGGTTTATTGTGGGTTGATCTGCATTTGTCATAGTGTGGATGAGATGTGTTGTTCTATGCAGCATGAATTTAGTGATTATGGCATTGTAGAGATGGTCTTGGTAAGGGGGATGATACGTCCATTTTCTTCGTAGAAGTGTGGATTTGTCACGAAGAGCATGGTATTTTTCCCCACCACCTTTCGTAGCCACTATTACGAAACTATCTGCCGTCAAAGCAGATCTGATCCTAACCGTTAAATTAATTTTCGCTTGCGAACTGGCCTAATTCTCATTCGAAAATTTCCACATTCACGACATCGGATTAAGGGAGATTTGCAAGCGCAAGCATTGTGAAATTTCAGCTTTCTCGAATATAAGGATTCGATGCGACAATACGCGAGAAACTGTGCATTCTTCTCACATGATAAACGTAAAGTGCCAATTCAGCGTGCGAAGAAGTCGCGCTTAGAAGATTTACATTCTCAACTCGCATGAGAACTCGGTGATTGCACCGTTAGTCAACGCTTTTGAATGCACAGGATGACAGAGAGAAAGCAATAAAAATGAAGTGAAGGCAGTTAACAAACCTTGAGTGCGAAAGTGAGACATTCCTGTGAAATTGAGTTTTATAATGGTGCACTGTAGGGAAAGTCATAGCATATGCGGTAGCGATTTACTTCGTGCCACATTCATGTGAATTTTTTTTCGCGTGCGACCTTGCCTCGAACGCTGACACGCCATTTGCGATGAGGAGGAAATTCGCTCACTGGGGGTTGATAGCGCCGGTGATTACGATTAAGGGCAATATTTTCATCTGCATCTTTATATGCAAGAAGCGCGTGCTCATTCTGCTGACATGATTTAGAGTTAAATGAAAACCTGGCAGGAATTCATTTTTCAACTTCCACATTTCAGTTATTTCGTTTCACAGAACAAAGGAAAGGCAAAGGTTCTTTGCTGTCTGCAACGAGTTCAGCGCTTCTTTTTAGAGCGGCGGTAATTTCCTCGGAAACATACTGAAATTTTTATTCTTTTTCAGTTGTACATGTTTTTTTCCAATTTGTTTCAGTGTAATAAACTCAAAAGATCAGCTATAAATTTCCGTCTTCCATGAGGAAAAACACTAAAACATGTCTTGGAAAGTGGTGCCTTTTTTGCACGTCGCAATTTCTTGAAAATATGAACATAAAAATGCTAGTTGTTCCTTAGAACGTTGAAATAAATCAATTGTTTGGTTTTCCTCTTTAAAAAATTCAAAGTTACTGAAAAATTTCTTCGCAAAAATGCTACTGAGATGAATTTCCATGTATCGTTTGAATGTTTCACTCCTGCGCATTAATTCTATACCACCGTTCAGGCGTTGTGCGGTGTAACGTAAAATGTAGGCTCAAAAACGAGTTTTTACTTGTTAATACTACATTGAGGTATGATTTACATGATGGAGCACAATGCGCATTTACTGCTATATAGTTCAAAGCAGACAAGAGACCACATTTATGCACATATTCATACATAGAATGAAGCCAGCGGTTAATCATCGCTGCTATGCAGTTTACTAGGTAGTAGTGATGATTTGATATATCGGCGGGGGTCTAAGAAGGGTATTGTTTCACATGATAAACGAACACCCACGATGATCTTCCCTCCCATTATGTAACGGGTTTTGTGCACATTACTACTTTACAACAAAAGTTTGCGATTTTTCGAGGTTTTTATACGATAGCAGAATGGAGATGTTGTCTGATCTCATAGATGACAGCATTTCGTAACTTTTCTCTAAAAATCGAATTTTACGACCTTCACGACAACTAGATTTTGAAGTTACTAGCAGAATTTGAGAATAAAGCAACTTTTGGGGCTGTTTTGGCACAGCCACTTACTGCTGTTATGGTACGGCCATTGACTCGATCTATTTTATGAAGACCGCAGGAGCAGCGAGTTCTCATTCCGCGACATACCTATGAACCATTAAAACATTCTACTGCAAAAAAAAGAGAAGGAAAAAACTCTTATTTGGTAGAAGTTTCATGGAGGGCGAAATCCAGAGCGAAAAAAAAAATTCAGATGGAGTTTGGAGGAGGGGAAGAAAGAGAGACAGCCTGAAATTTTTACGGTCCTAACGTAAAATAGGCCTGCCTTCTCCCTCTCTGAATTATACACGGATCAGTGCAGTAAACCTGTAGGCTGCGATTTGTGAACAAAGCAGTGCGTTGCATCTTTTTTTGATAAATACGAAAATGTGAAACCTATGTAAGTTCATAGCAGAACCGTATCACCTACACAGTTCACTTCGGTGATTTCCGGTTCTCTGTTCATGCAATACGTTTTGGTTTTTTCTGCAAAAGTGAATTCTTTCGGTTTCTTTGACAAAGTTGATTTTCGTCAAGTTGATTCGCTACAAAAACTCAATCAGACAACACGAAAGATTACGAATCCGCGATTTTAAATTGAGCATGTCTTCGCAAGTTTGTATGCAAGTATACTGATTGCAGCAGCGAAACGTCACGGAAACGATTTTTTATGAGGCCAAACCCCCTCTTTACATAAATGTTGAAATTACTGGTATGAATGAAGCGGCTGAATTCTAATCTGATTGCTAGACATTCATTAGCTTCTCCTAGTGCTGAGTGAAGGGAGGTGAGAATAAGTGGAGCGCAGGGTGGAGGGAGGGGGAAGGAGGAGAAGAGGAGTTCGATCGGTAAATTTTATCGCTGTTCACTATAAAAATTTCATTATTGTGCATAATTGCGCGTGTTGTTTCCTTCTTAATAATTTGCTTAGGTGATTGGTAGTATAGGCTGACTGAAGATGACGCATATTGTATTGACACGCACATTTTTCTGTGCCTTTTCGCGTTTGGCAGTAATGCATTCATTCATCTCAATCAAGCGTACCCATCAATCTTTTCATCTGTTGTGTTACCAGCCAGGTAGATGCACATTGTCAGAGGGTTGATGGAATAGAGCGAAATACAATATGCAGCAGTCAGTGGGGTACCTCACAAAACGCACAAGTATGCAAAGCTGGTTCAATTGTGTTTGGGAATCATCCGGCTTAGAATTCAAATAGGAATGGCAGTATTCACCATTTTTGCTCATTCAATCACCACATAAACGCAATCATCGTTCGCCATCAATAACACCCATGAAACGAGTATGAATTTTCATTTCATCACTGCTCATATTGCTGCAGTTTTTTAGTAGTGGCGTTTGATCTGGCAACAAACGCAATCAATGATGCATAATTAGTGGTGCAGAGTGAATGAATTATTTATGTCAGAAACATTTTGCAGTAATGCGAAAGGAATTCGACGGAGCATTTTCAAAGAACAAATTACATCATATAATTTTGGTCCCCGTCACGCAAGTTCTCTCAAATGACAGTTTAATCATCGAGTTTATTCCTAGTAAAACGTCTTCATAATGAATCACATCACAAAGCAGAAAAGCGACTTTTCCTTCCAACAAGATCCGCCCACCATTATTCCTTTGACAAAATATGGCATTTTCGTTACAAAAAGTTACTGAAATTTCGTTAGTATTTTTCATTGAATCAGCTTAAAGACTGAGTTTGTGATGAAAATTCAAAATTCATGTTTTATAAGAAAGGTGAGCATATATCCTGCGTCGTTCTCAATCACCATCCTCAGTCTTTCACGTTTCTTTGCTCTGAAATAATCTATTTAGGATCGCTTCGAAAATTCCCTTCAGCACACTACATTCTTGGTTTATTCGAAAAGATTCGATAAATTGCTATCAACTACCTCATGATGAGTGTTCATAATCAGTGAAAATTTCTAACTCACTCCCTTTGATTGTGATTGATAGTTGAAATATTTAAGTTCCTTTTAGTGAGTGTTTGTAACGCACACATCAGTTGATGGAGACTCTGTAAAAGCATACAGAAGCACAACAATGTCTGCTATCACATTTCTAGAGTTGCTTTATGCTCCGTACATGCTGTTGCACTCTACTTTTATTTACTCACTCTGCAACTCACATCCTTTCCTCTAAGAAATAGTCCTTCACTTACAACATCCTCAACTTCATTCTCTGCGCTGATGTACCGTATGCTGTGCTGTGTTTTCCACTGCATACGGTATTGTCATTTCGTACGTTAGAACAAAAAATAAAAATATTTCCATAATAGCACGCAAAACACGACATCAATATATCGCAACACTTCTGTTATGCATCTAGTGGATTTTTTCTGTGCATAATGTCACACTTTGAGCACTTTTTTTGATTTGTTTGAGATCATGCTATCCAATATTCAACTGTGATGAAGTTTCCTGTCTAACAAGTTCACCAACACAGAGTGGCGATTGATGATGATGGAAAAGTTTTTCCATTTAAAAAATCTCTCATGCATAGAATTTTAATATTCCGACAATTTATTCTAACTGAATCCGATTTTCTTTCTAATTTTCAATTCCAAAACTGAATTTTTTCTATGTCTGCATGTCACTGTGCATTTTGTCTATCGATTACATGAAAATTGAATTTTTTTTGCATGACCAATTGTTGAAACGAATCATTTGTTGGGGTGATGTTGCTTGAATCAATCGTAACGATGCAAAGATTTTTCGGGGTACAAACAATTTGCATCGCTGCGTACGGCCTCTTTCCTCCGAAGAGAGCAGCCTTACACATGCACACAAAAAGGGGCATTTCGGCTCGAACGATGACTCCTCCTTCTGTCATCGGCATTGCCATTAGAGTTACATAAAATAGGCATGCAGCAACAGAAGCGTTACAGTGAGGGAAAATAGCGATGTACGGAAGATCGTCGAAATACTATCAGGTGTGTATCATCATTTGCCATCATCACTCATCGGTTTTCACTTTCTCATATTATTATTTTTTGTTGTTCGTAACAGATAGAATCTAGAAGTCGAGACGCCCGAAGCACTGAGGGATACAAGGAGCGAAGAAAGATAAATATCTTTGCATGTGTTGTGCGAAATTCGAAAAAATCTTTTCATCATCAATATTGCATTCTTTAACATCATATGCTATCGCAGTTTCTGAGTAACTAACGAAGAAACATTGATCTAATTTATTGCATCAGAGAATTGCAAATTGCAATCTCAGTAATTGCGAAATAAGCATTAATTCTTTTAGGGAATCAGAAGGTTTCTGAAGTTGATCGAGAGATGATTTAATCCTGAAATGATCGTGGTATCTATCTTCAGTTGGAAATAAACAATGAGCAAGCGTATAGATAAGGTTCTTCTTGAGTGCACACGCGAAGCATAACTCACATTCTCAATGTAAACTTACCACGATTACGTTTTTGAAGAATTTCTGGTCGTTTAAGTGCTCATTATTTGCTCACTCTTCTTTCGAGCATCAACTGAAATTGTTTTTCTTCACTTGTGAAGTATTTGCGATGTTCAATTCGACCATCGTATTGGTTTCATCCCTTTTGAAGCAATGATCACTTTTTTAGTTTGGAGCTCTGAATTTTCGTGATTTTGCGCCCTTGTTCTCCGGAGTTTTGGATCTAAACGTATTAGCATATTTTCCCACCACCTTAATTTATCCGTAGTTCAAAATGCAGTCTTGAACAAATTTGAAATGAATTCGTCGTCGTTGCGGAGTTCAGATACTGCACCGACGATGTAAATGTTCATGATTGCAACGAAGATGGTTGAGGATGACGCATAGGTTGTGGCATTATCGGTAGTTTGAAACTATTTTTGATCGAAAACATCCAAATTTCTTTCCCGAAGTGATAAGAGCCCGGCTCACCGCTTTTTTTGTGAGTTGCCGCGGGGTTTTTTCTAGAATTCCGTCAGAAGTAATTTTAAACTGCTCAACTAATGAGTTTTTAAAGCATTGATGGCATAATTGTCTGAAATTTCCGCCTTTGTCATTTTGAAGAGTTTTTATGACTGCAACGCGGAAAGTATTTCAAAGTGTTTCAAGCTGTAATACTGCAAGATATATGCGGTCCTTTATGATTCCTAATCGCTCCAGATTTGAGAGTAACAGCTTGTATCGTGACTGTTTCTCTTATCGTGATCGTATTTTTTGTGGGTCGAGGGATTCGCTCTTCTCCGTCATCTTTTTTGCTCCTAATTTAAAGTTCCGATCTGATTGGTTCCATTAGCATTGTGTTTAGCACGGCTCCGTAAGATGCTGCTCACACATATCGATGGAGAAATTTTGGATTCATTGTTCACCAGTATTGAGGACTTGTTTAGATTCAGGATTAATCAATTGGCAAACTGATTGGGGTTGTATGAAACACAGTGAATATTGTTAGGAATATTTTTACCGTAATGCCCCGTAAAAATAGGCCTTAATGATCTACTACTAAACCGTAAAGAAACCACATCCAAGCTGTCGAAAATTTCACTCTGTCAGAGAACTTTCCCGACGTTTTATGAAACTAAACGTTTTCTCGTGCTTGCTTGCAGTTTAACGGCAACATGTTTCATGAAAACCTCGTCATTCTATGATTGAGAGAGGAAAGAAGGAGGGATTGAGGATTGGCATTAGAGGAGGAAAGCACTGTTCCTACACTGAGGTGTATGCAGCCGGCATATGTAGTGATCATGTGGGCATAAGCAAGTTTGTGTACTTTTTCACGAAACTATGATGTTTTTTGGATGAGCGAAGAATTTCCTCGAAACGTTATTTTTCTTTGAGTGTTCCACTGTTTGTTTATCGTTTGCTGCATTTTGTGTTAATTTATTTTGTGCGGCTGTCTGTAAAAAAAAGAAATCAATATTATTAGCAGTTGAGCTGGCAAGAAGGATTTTTTTCTGATGTGGTAAGCACAAAGTGGTTACGAATGCTTACCAAGAGGTGGTTGGATCAGTGTTTTTCATTGTGATCTCATCCGCATGCACGTGCAATGCATAAAGCAAATATAGCTAAAAATGCGACAACTCTTTTGCTAAACAATCCCGAGTAGTTACCATTCACCATCACGGTTTATGATTTGATGTCTGATGATGAGAACGAGAGAAGAAAGCTAGCAAATTGCGTGAATAGCAGGTGGATGACTTAAGTTAGTAATTATCAAAACCAGCTGTAACTTGTACCTTGAATAGTAGGTTTCAGGTAAATCTTCGCCATACTAGAATAAAAGGCACTCTTACTTGTTGTTTATCGATGAACATCCAATTATGAACTATATGCACATGTGATTATCACTATCAAGTAACCAGATTCCGTTCAGTCGTAAGGTATAATCTGAAAGTTGATTTCGCCTGTTTTTATTGATTAAAATGGCTGCCGTAATTGTGGCAAAATTATTATAGTGCTGCATATGCAATGATAGGTATTATTCAATCATTAAGTGCACAATATGCGCTATCTTTATTTTGCATAAGCACATTTCAGGCTTCCAAAACGGAGCGTACCGAACGCACTGAACGCACCGATAGAGAATCGGCAAGCGAAATAAGCACTCGTCAAAGGGCTTCTCCAAAGGTATTAATGGAGATAAATTTTTTACAGCTTTATTGAATTTTGGTAAATTTAAGTCGAAAAATAATGAAGGCCGAAGTATTCGTTAAAAAATTACAAAAGAGGAGAGAGTATAAGCTCGAACTCATGTTTGATCATTTAGTTCACTTCAGGAAGATGCAGCAATAGTCCCACAATTTCGTTTTTCAACTTGAAAGTCGTTTTATTTAGTTGCATAAATGCGTTTTCCGAAATACACTGGCAATTGGCATAAATCTTTATGATTCACTGTTCTCGGATGCTCGTAGAACCAACAAAGCGCCTCTAGAACAATTAAAAATGGCTGGATGAAAGAAAGTTATCAGCGAATAGCAATCAGGTTCCCAGAAACTCTTGTAATATTGAAAGCTACATATGAAGTGATTGATATTTTTTATGAACAAACGAATATTTTAAAGTTCTTGGCAAAATTGTTTTTTTCTCGTTATTTTCTCATCTCTTGCAATGAGTTCACTTCTCCAATCGCCTCGTGTTTCATTTGTTCCGACTGAATTTTAAAATACAAATATTTTTAAAATTCAGATGCTGAAAATTCTTGTGGGTTCTGTTAAATTTGTAGAGCATACATTTCCATTTTTAACGCTGTTTTAGAGCATTTATGAAGCAAAAATTGTGCATTTTTGGAAAATTATCCTCATTGCAATAAAGCATCCAATAAACCGTCTAAATGGCTGGCTGGCTGTACATTCGCCGAACGATGCTGCGGACTGCAAATTGCAGTGCTGCAAAGTAACTGCCACCTCTAAACACTGATTCGTGGTATATAAGAGCACATATAAGTTTCTTCTGTAGAAGTGGTTTTGTTGGTAATTGTGTAGGAGGTTTGAGGCCAAGCTAACATCCTCCCACTCAAGCCACATTCTCGACTTGCTTCGAGAGCACGACCTCAGGAATTGCCATCGTCTGATTCACTTGCATCTATTTCGAGTGCAAAGCGCACAAAAAAGTTCCCATCGAAAAAATGCCCATCCGCCTTTCGCACACAGCACTGCTTATATTTAAGCGCTGATGCACTCATTCCACCGTGCCACAGTTGGCTTCCCATCCGACTGTCTGCCTGTTCGCACTGCTCGCTCATCCACATCGCCTTATCCTTGTAACTTCTGCTACTTCTGGTCTTTTGCTGCTTCCGAAACCTAGGTATTTTACTTACTTCAACGGATATACGGGGGATTGGGAAGAGGGGAAAGAAAAGGATTCCATGCTCCAATATGATGAAGTGCTGTCGGAACTTAGAAGTCTGCCAAACATCGGAAGTCTTACTCCACGAGCGCTTCTCACTAGTATAAAGGATTCGCTCAAGTCCTCATCGAACCAGTTGCTCCAGCGCACTGGATTTTCTCCTCTCTGACGTTTACTGGAGTTTGTTTTTTACTTCCTTATCAATGCTACAGTCCCAGATCCTTTCGCCCTTCCTTTCTTCTCCTTCTCCATCTTCCATCCCTGCACCTCTTTAAAGCGGTGATGTTTCATCATCGAATCCTTTCAGCTGCTCATTCTTCCAACTATTAGTTCTCCCTCCTTATTGGATAGCTTCAACAAATTCTTTCACTTTGCCGTGGAGGTGACGTATTATTCATTGCTCGGATAGTGGATGTTTGGTTGTGTGCACTTTACATACAGCTTCCTATCGAACAAAGCCGATACGCTTTTTTCCTCTACACGAACCGTTAGGATTGATGCCGAATGCTAGTTGAATGGTACTCGCTACGATTTGACGGCAGTCGACTGAATTTCTCTGTCTATTCAACGATGAAATTCGCATCGTTGACCACTTTATCAAAATGAACCAATATACACAGAATGTCGGTATTTCCTTTAACATCCTTTGAATCGACATTGCTTTATATTACCGGCATTTCTTTCATAATGTGTTATATAATCTTTTCATTTTCTCAGCTTAAATGCTACATAGAAGGATCATCACATTGAAGAGAGACTGAGTGGTTTATCTACTTGATTACACTGACGATGCTGACAAAGTAATTTAACAAAGTGACTACAACTCGATTTAGTATTAATTACATGTTTTTAGATTTAATTCAGCTCATTGAGTGAATAGGGTTCATTGCAAGGTGCAGTTTATTTTTATTTCTTTCACTATTGTGAGAATCGGTTTGTAGTTGATTGTTTAGTGCAGAGCGTTTACTAAAACAAAATTGCCTTGGGCATCCGCCAAGCTCCGAAAAATTTTTTCTCTTTTGTTAAGCACATCAAGTGTTGATGATAAGAATCGATGCTCTTAACAGTTGCTTTTCCTCATCGTGAATCTTTAGCATTGCACATTAACTACGAAGCATCGCAATTGTCCGCCTCTGCTTTGTATAGAGAATAAATTTTTCAGATTCCACGTACACCACATGCAGCCCACCTTTGAGCCATAAAAACAATTGCGCTTTCGTCTCTGTAAGCACACATATGTGCCCTCTTATCGGTTTTCACTGCCACACCATATGTGCTCTTATATCGTCAGCAATTCGCTTTTTTCTACACATTTCCTGAAATCGTTTCGTGCATCGCCTATAGCACGTGTTTCGTATTTTGTTAAGCGTTCTCATTAGAAGAGCAACACCAGCAGCTGTGATTCAGTTGCGATCATCAATATAAAGGGTATTCTGGGCGAGCCTGTACGTAATTTGAGGGACGTTAGAACCTCAAAATCGCCCTAATCTTTCCAATCTTTAATATAATCTCGAAATTTTTTTCATCGCATATGGCACTGTTGAAAGTCGAGGTATTTTTTGCTCAAATTAAGCTTTTTAGACAAATGTAGTGTAGGATCTAATTAAAGCACAAATCTAGTTGAAGTGAATCGGTTATCCGTTCCATTGAAATAGTATGTGGAAAAATTGTGGTTCTTTTTTGTCAAGTCTGATTCAAATGTGATCTTTCAATGGTTCAGATGCCATTGAACTTCATCTATGTTCCATAACTCAAGATTGTCTTATTCAGGTTTGCTACTTGACTGATTCAATAAGAATGCGAATGTTTTTAAGATGAATTTTTGAGCGTTTCGAACGAAAAAAAAAAATCAGTGACGCGTGCTTATGTGTTTGTTGCACACTGAATAGGTTTTATGATTCATTAGAAATTCAATCCGCCACTTCGAATCGGTAAAAATCAACGAATGCACTTATGTGCAACTGGATCGTACACTATAAAAATTCACTCTTCCATTTGGTTCACCTTGTGCTTCAGTGCTTCGTTTTCTCTATATTGACACTGAATTTCATCAACTCCCACAATGAAATTTCAGAAAATTCTCGCAATAGTTTTGAGTGTTTTTGCATATGGCGGAAAATCGGTGGGTATAAACGATGCCAAAGATAGTGCAAATAAGTAATAGCAATTTGCTTATATTCGTGAGCTTTTTTCTTGCGTTACGATAGCAATAATCATATCGTACTTATGGGTGCACTAATTCGATCAGTGTTAGAGAATAGGAAATTTAGATTTCGATTTTCGGGGAACCATGAAAAACTTGAGAATCTCGAGCTATTCCATTTAGTGATTCAAACACCGAGATGGGTTTTTTAAGTTTTTTGAAATTTCTTAATTCATTAACAAATCGTTATGTTGTATTGTTTAATGAATCACTGAAGTCCTGGTTGTAGCTGAAATTATAGCTGTTCGTTTATGAAATAAAATTTTTTTCAAATTCAAATTGGAAAATCTCCAAAAAAATACTATCCAATATCCATCAACCCTAAATATTCATAGATAATCGAGTATTCTCCCGTATTGAATTTGCGCCTAACGCAGATACATCATTTTTGAGAAGTGCAACTTTGCATTGAAAGTAGTGAATCGGAAGCAATTATTGCGTCAATGCAATTCATGGCACATCGATTCACCGAAACTCAAACAACAATTATTCTCACGTATTGTTGCACATCGTGTCACCTCCACTTAACTTTTTTTGCACTGAAAAATATTGAAAAGCAATGAAATTCACTTCCTATTTGAAGTCAGAATAAATGATTGTCACTATACGTGCAAATATGCTTCCTCATTCTACATGTTCTCATCGTCAGAATGCATCATCGATTTCAATTTCTTAGAAAATTGCTACATTTTTATAATTTTTCACAAACTTGCTCTCCTTTTGCACTAACGTAGGCGAAAAACAATGGTGAAAATGCTATCAAAGTCAGTTCCTCTTGATCTGTGATCAGCAGAATGCTCTATATATCAGCCAGGAATCAGCAACGCAGAATGCCTAACGTGAAAACTACTTCAGTTCGAATTTTACTAGAACTGAGGAAAACTTTCCTATTGATATTCGTTTATGTAATTACTGATATATCCTGTCTTTTTTGAATAATTGCATACTTATTTTTGCTACATCAATAACACTGTCTTCTGTAGTGTTGACAAAGATTGGACAGAAATGTTCGTAGATGTGTGTTATTATCATAAATTTTTGTACATCGTTAGCCTAAGTGTTATTTTTATCATTAATTTTTGTACAGACTGCATTAAATAGAGAAAGTGAAAAATTGTGAGTTTTTCGATAGTAAATCAGTAATAAAAAATCAACTTTTAAAGCTTCCCTTTAACATTTATTATTTTCATTTCTAATCGATTTAATATTGAATGATGGTATAGTTTGGCATAAGGCAATATTTTATCAACATCGTTGTTTGATAAGAAAGGAAACGTACGTTGCCCATGCAACATTCGAACATTTGTAGACATAACTAGCAATTTGTGCAATTTTCAGCCTTCGCCGAGTCCCGCGAAGATGTCGGAGTATAAAACGTCCTATGGGGATCATACTACTACCACCGAATTCAGGATCACCAATAAGAGGTGAGTAATATTTATGTTTATTATTGGAGTGATTACTTTTTTATTGAATGCAATATAGCACTCCAGCGGTGGAAGACGTTAAATGAATGTGAAGCTTTAACCCTGATACCTAAAAGCGCTGTTCTATTTCCCTTAGGAATTATTCAATTTTCTATCCACGAATTTTTATTACAGAGTTCTCAAGTGGGATAAGTGCAGACTTGTATTTGTTCTTTTCTTCCATTTTGAAATTGAGTTGAATATCATCTTTTGTTACATTCGAGTCTCGCCATGACTCGTCCTTTTTTTCAGGATGGATGTTGAAGTATATATTTGCTCTCATGATGAGGGGTAGCTTTGTTTTGATAGAGTTAATCCCTTATTTAGTGTTCTACTGTATGTTGGTACTTTCATTAAGCTTACCGTTATCGATTACGCAGTTTGCATGTTCTAAGGAATACATCTCAAGATGCGTATCGATAGTGAATTATAGGGATCATTTGGGGAGGTAATCTAAGTATGAAACAACTGGACTGTCACAAAATTGCTATGATTGTATCGTACTCTGCAGTTATCACGTGTTTACGTTTCGAAAACGGCAAGAAATGAAGGATTTAAATAGAACCGGAAACGGGAACTCTATAATTAATTCACTGCTTATGTTGATCGATTGGTTTATCGACGCTACTGAGATGAATTTCAATCAGAAATGCAAATAAATGAGTGTTGTGTCAATGTTCACTTATTAGCCTTCATGAACGGACCCTTAAGCATAAAAATTATATTCAATTTGCTCCATAAATAAGAAACGTAACGATAGGATGATACTGATTGAACGTGCAAAATTTTAACCGTCATTTAAGTACATCCATATATTGATAAGAGTAGGATTTGCTGTACCGATTAAATGTGCGTTCATGTATTCAATACACTTGTGGCTAAAATCGCACATGGCCATCGATTGTTTTCACTTCATCACGTGAGGCACAAATTTCTTGGCGTCTATGTTCGTTTAATTTGCAATATTTTTGAGGTTTAGAATTTCAGATTTACTTGAATTTTTTTATATTTTCAAACAATTCCCTAATCTTCCGTTTCTTGAAGCATTTACGCGATGATAAATATTTTTAGGTGTGTCACATTTGCGCGACTATGCGGAAGTAAAAAATAAGTTCAATAAAATTTCCAAAATAACAAAAAAAAATCATTTTTGAGTGTTTGCATCTCTAACGTAAAGCCAAAAGTTGCCACAAGTGAGGTGAGGCGCTCCACTGTGAGTGCAAGCTGTGCAAACAAACATCCACACAAAGCCGTTTGCTGTATGTGCATTCACTCAGGATGTTTGCATTCGACGAACTATGCTAACGAATTCCTTGTCAATGCTCTCAATTGGATCTTTCCCACATTTGATCGATGATTTTCGCAGAAAAAACTCATATTTTCTTCGGCCAATTAATGAAATTCATGATTTTTTTCAGCTGGCCATAATTTCTCGAAGAATTCGTCGAATATAAAATGTCATAAGTTCAAATCTTATTGACATACGTAGTTATCATTTATTGTAGATGTTTTTTTCACTTTTATTGTTTGAGATTGAATGGAACTGAGCATCATTAGAATTATCAACTATATTCAAAAATTAAAGCAAGGTTCGGAGGAAAAGATTATAGATTTACTACTCGATTATAACTTTCCACGTAATTTTACTTGTTATAATTTTTAGGAATTTTGGAATATAGGTTCGAACATCGATGATTTCAGGTATCGGGATTATGTTCGAAGCTGCTGTCTTTTTTATGTTTCAGAAACGCCACTCACATATTTGCATTCACTCTCTAAAATCCTCGCACATAATCACATGCAGTTGTCTAGGTGAGGTAAATCGGGCAACGGGGAAATAAAAATGAGCGAATGGGTGGGTGTTTGTTGAGTACACATTGCTGAGAACCGGTTTATTGCAAAACTATCCTCTGAGAGCGTTGTGCGCTCAGTAAGCACCATCTTTATCGTCTAGGTTTCCAGGCACAAGAGTGGTTTGTTGGATGTGAAAGCGCTCGTGGGGCGTGTTGTGTTTCGCTGAAAAACGCGATTCTATGAGTTGTTTAAGCCAGCTTAGTCTGCGCTACACACAACCATTCGGGCGTACACACCCTCATTTGTGGGACACATCTATGAATAGGCAATGGCTATCTGAATGCTGTTGCTATCGTGCATCGACGCTAGGCGTACGGGTATTGACGCTTGCTTGAAGAGGGACCCGCATTGGACAGCCAGTCGTCTCTAATGGAGCCTTCGCTTTGCTTGTCTCCAGACTAACGCCCTCTAGCGTGCTGCTGTCCCAGTCATTTTTGAGTGGGCCCAGTCGATGCCTCACTAGCCGCGTTTCATTTCATGCTGTCTGCATCAGAAAATTGCGTGCCCACTCGATATGCCTTGTCGTATCCATTTGATGGCTGTTCTTCTCTCACATCGCTTCACAGACGCCGTTTTTGCTCTCAACTGAAGCCTTACAGATGCTGTCGATGGAGAGGGGATTAATGACTCTCTTTTCCAGCATTTGGGCACATTACTTGAACCATGAACGGGAAGATTTTATTGAAAACGATTGTTGAACACATTTCATGCTTGTAAACTTCTTACTTTCTAGCGTTTTCGACCGTAGTTCCGCCTCTGCGTATTGTGGATTGTCGCTTCATCTTTATCTTTATCGTTCACAATTTCTCACTTCTAATGCTTCTTTACTGACGAAGTCGTTATCAGCGATGTTCAACTTTAGGGCATCTAAATCCTGTATCTGTTCGCAAAGATCAACTTTCTTCATGAGCTCGCTAGTAGCACTTCATCTTCCTCCTCACTTATTCATCGATCTTCACTCGCGTTTGCACTAGCTCACAGCTAATCCTCATCGAATATTCCTATGGAAAAAACGGAAATACATTTTCTGCACTTTCATAAGAAATTGATCTTCCAGCTGTTTGGTTTTATCCCACGGCTAACCAAAGGAATTACTCTCAGATGGAGTTTCTTTCTGTAAATCACCAAACATCTTCCCTTCTCTAAATTAGACATACAAATTGTGATCTGTTACACTAAAGAATCATATTAGATCCGTCGTTTTTGTGCTGGACAAGAAACCTTTTCTTTGAATTATTCAGCGATCTCAATTAATGAGTTGAAATCCTAGTCGAAAGTTGCCTCATTTTGTGACTCTTACTGATGAAACAAAGGATATTTCGGTATAACTTTGATGTTTAGTAAAGTCATTGCCAAAGAATGAATTTGCTAATTTATTATACTTTTTTGAAGACTGACTTATGGGTTAGTATTTGGGCATTATCTTATTTTTTGCTTTTCTGCAACATTTTGCTTGTAATAAGAAGACAGAAGAGATGATGTGGCATAGGAGATATGTGATTGTAGAGATGGATGAAGTATTATATTTCCTCAGAAAGGTCTTAGAGAGAGGGAAATTTTTGGAAATTTCGTGGGCAATTTTTTGGGCAAGATAAAAGATCTATATGGATAGCAGGAATTTGATCGAGAAGGAATCATTTTTCTCTCTCATTCTGCTCTGAATATCATTTATTCAGTAGGAAAATATTGTGCATTGAGCAGTAATGATGGCAATAGGGCTGATTCAATCCAAACTGAAAGGTTGAATTTTTATAAAAGTGGAAAGTGAAAGTTACATTTGTTCGTCAATGTGGTTTTTCGTTTCCTTTTGTCTATAGAAGTTTATTTCTCAATATTGTTCGAATTTTCTAAATTATCCATTTCGTTATTATAACTATCTTCCTATGCATAATTTTGGTGATTTTCCTTTGTATCGTTTTTTCCAAAATTCCAATAACGCTATCAAATATTATATATATGTGCAACATAGAGAGCTCTCTTTTGTTTCCAAAAACTCCACCACCATTCATTGAGTTAATCTATGGATTTAAGGCATCGACAACAAAAGATGATAGGTACAGTTATGAGCGCATATTCATTGCATAGTGCTTAACCTCAGCGCAAATTGTTCAATGCTACCGCCTGCCATATGTGTAAGTAGATGTTAGGTTTGGCAGACTACCGTAGTATCGTCTCGTATCTAGGTACTACTTCGTGGTTTACCTAAGACAAAATTTACCTGCTTGCAGTGGCGTTCATCTTTGTGGATGCACTCTTGAAGCACATTAAGTGAGAATATGCTTTTCCAGCACTGTCGGAGTAGCAAAAAGTAGTACTGTAACGCTTGGATGCTACTTCCTTGATATGTTTGCACCTTTCTGTTGCCTGTTGCAGTATTCCATTTCCTCGAATATCTAGTTGTGAGGGCATATTGTGAATAGTGCTAGCGAGGTGGGTGCTTCGAGTAAGTTATTTAGATCTACTTCGCTTTGAAATAGATTTTGGATGGGATACTGTAACGGTTTGACAGACTGCGCACATTTCTGAAACAAGTTTCTGCTAAAGAAGTAAAAATGCAGTACCCATCATACCCATCATAAATGAACTCACACACGGACCTAAGTTTGTTTTTCCCGACTGCTGCATTACTCATTGAATCGTCTGTTTGTTCGTTTCCTCTGAACTAATCTAATTCACCGATACAGTGCCTAAAAATGTGTCGTTTTGGAACGCTTTCTATAATTCAATTACTCTAAATTTCTTTTTGGATGCTCTTCCGCATCGATTGTTAAGTGTAACATAGATAATGGAATGGTGAAATCTCAGTGGGGAAGATGCGAAAGGTGTCAACGTTTGAGCTTCTTATCAAAAACTTGTCGAGCACGAATAACTGGATAAATATCAGGTGAAAGTGCTATTCCCATATTTAAAAATATTCCCTGATACCCTTACAAAGTGAACTTTCTTCGTTTTCGTTTCATCGGAGGCACAAAATCAGATAGGCAATTAGACTTTAAAGTACGATTCGAACGTGCACAGCGAAATCCATGAATGTGTCTTCGCACTTATTGTTACCTCAAGTTAAATAGTGCCTGTGCTGCGTTATTTTATCAGATTCCGTAGAGTTCACTGCATGGAGACGGTGAATTTTCAGCAGCATGGACCAGGTGCCGCTGCCGGAGTATCGCAGTACAATCGCTGCTCGTCCAGGCTATAACCGCGCCATCGGCTCCAGTATTTCTATGACTCCATTCGGTTCCATGTGTAAGTTGTAACGGATTTCGTTTTATATAGAAGGAAAATTTTTACAAATATGATTCCTTCTGACTTTTTGTTCATTTCAATTTCCTCCCTTTATCAATTTTCAATTATTTTGGTCTCATCTTTCTCGATTTTGCGATACATTTTTTTACACTGACTTTTCATATTCTTTCTCAACGATATGGTAGTAATGACCCACCATATAAGTAAATAAAATCAGGACATAAATAACTGCCTCAAAGTAGTATTGGCTATATAGAGCTGAGTTTTAAGAACTCCTTACTAATATGCCTACACATTGTTTATATCGCGTTTAAATAATACAACGCAGTATATGATTAGATGTCATTGAATATTCTCAATAAAATTTTTGATGTCCTTCGTCAAATATAATTATCGTCGACTTTTTTTGCAGTAGATTTTCGTTCCACCAAGAAGCACAAATTGTAAATGAGATTTGATCGAGAGAAAACTTTTTACAACAAAAACTTTTTGAGTAATGAGTAAATAGTTTTCTAAGAGGTTGATTGATTCGCTTACTTGTATCACATTTGACATGAATTTTTCCCTCCATTTTTCTATTTTTTTAAAGTTTAGAGATATAAACAGTTCCATAATGCTTGATTTATTTCAGTTAACATGAACCATCCCTTTTTTTTTCTCTTTTTCACTTTTGTTTCAGTATTGAATTTGATTTCCATTCGGCAGGAAGTTGATGAATTCGATGTAATATTAAAAATGATTTTTGCAATGATATAGACCTGCACTGTTTGCAAAGTAATAGCAACTGTCGATTTAGCATGCACGGTCCAAATTCAATGAAATAACTGAGAACCGTTAGGGAAAATATTGTTCTTGGAGATCTCATAGTGGTTTATTCATTCAGGGAAATCTATCGATTTACATCTAAATTCAATTGTTTTAGCAATAGATTTAAGCGGTCCTTTCTGTGGCTTTAAGAGGTAAACGTAGGGATATTTAGCATCAGGTGGCGGGCGTATTCTGAAGACTGTCACTGAGATCGGATCTTCATCAATTCATAGCAGTGGTCTTTCACCATTCGGTCAGAATGCCGCCTCAACAATCCGTGATACCCGCGAAAGGGAAAAGAAGGAAATGAGTGACCTGAACGACCGCTTGGCTTCATATATCGAAAAGGTTGGTGGTTGCTAGTTTTCTTATTTACTGATTAGCTCTTAGAGCTGCTTATTTCTCGAAAAATTTTCAACGTTACAAAACAGTGTTTTTTTAAGACCGAAGAAGGTGAAGGGAGGGGGATTGGAATGGTGGTGAGTATATGCCATTCAAAATTTTCGACCCTCAAAGTTTTTTATCTAAAATGGCCGCTTTATTCATCACTACTTACCATTGGTAAAATGTTCCCAAAATAGTGGCCGGGACAATTATATAACTTCACCGTCTCCTTTTGGATGCAGACATGTCTAGAAGTATGCATCTCACAAAAGTTGCTCTCAAAGAATTTCACGATATAGAATCACTTCGCAAAAAGAGACTAACGTTATGTTTTATTCCTTATTTCATATTTATTGCATTTCATTCACAAAGTTATAAGCTAGTTGTTTTCTGATATTCGTGATAATTAGGCAATTGCCAGTGATAATGATCTGATCTGGATATAACCTGTGTGAGGTTCTCATCATGGTTAAGAGTCATTTATTTTAGGTGCGTTTCCTGGAAGCTCAGAACCGTAAACTGGCCGCTGACTTGGACTTGCTCCGTGGTCGTTGGGGCAAAGATACGCTCAGCGTGCGAGCGATGTATGAAGGAGAACTGCAGGTGCGTCGTGCAAAAGCTTCGAATTTCGATGCATACGCTAATATTAACCTCTGAATTATTTTTGCACTCTTACATCGTCTGTTGTGATGAACTAACCTGTATAAAAATTAACCTTCATACAACGGATGTTTTGTGTTTTTGGCTCTTTAGGGGCGATTAACGATTGATTTCCCGAAATGCTCAACATTTTGATGGTGTTTTAAAATATGTGAAAAGTTACCTTTAAAAGGCAGATGTATTTTTGATATATTTATTGTTTGGTCCAAGTATGAGCTTAGTTTTTTATGAACTATTTCAACAAAATATTCACTCAAAAATAGTCGTATTTAATAAAACAGACAATTTTTGGCAATAATCTAGTTCATTCAGTCGTTTGGCAACAAATCTTTATGGATTTTAGCTTCCTAAAAATAAGAAGAAGTGTGCATTAACGTAAATATGTCTAGATCAACGTTGAATCGAATGCACAGCCCACTACTTATTATAGAACTCCCTATCAAAGTATAACGTAAAACTCGAAATATAAGAATTCGGCAGATCAAAGTACTCTCGGTCAGAACAAGAATATAGCACTCAGCGATTTTCAATTCGTTCGGATGTGTTTTAATCACGCCGCGAAAGCTGTACGTACAATATAAACCCCTTTCTCAATTTAAGTAGCACTAGAACTTGAAATTCATTCAGGAAGCGCGCAAACTTGTCAACGACACGAATCGACAGCGCGAAGAACTCGAGAAAGAAATCAGAAAACTTCTTGACGAACTATCGGAGTACAGACGCAAGTATGTTCAACCTGCTCAGTGATATCATTGAAATGGATATTATTACGAAATTCCATTCTTTCAATCTTAACAAAACATGATCTTTCATATAGGAAAGTTCATTACAATATCAACAAATGGTTCCATATCCCCTAATAATTACTGAGTTAGGGTAATAATTCATTTTCGCCTAATGAGTCGATTGTTCATTGATTTAGGAAAGTCTTCACAAACCAGCAGAAACCAATGCATGAAAATTTTACAAATGAAAAAAAAATTACATATGAATAAAAGTCAGGGAATTAGTGGAAAAAGTCAACCTCATTAATTGGATTATAATTCCTATATCTATAAAATGATGCACATGTTTTATATAAATAATCTGCCTCATTATTTCAATATTACTGTTATCGGATAAGATTATCATAGAGCCGGAAATGATATGAGGTTTTTTATCACCAACTTGCAAAGTTCTAATCATACCAGTTGCCTCTGGAGTTAGCTAATTGAAAACTCATTTCAGATACGAGGATGCACTGCGCGGACACCAAATCGACAGAGATCGTATTGATGAACTTCTTGTTAGTTTTTTTATATTTCGAGTATATATTTTATTTTGCTTTTGAGGCGATTTTTATTTCGAAATGAAAAATCAATAATCAAACTTTAATTTCCTCTAGAAGCTTATGCTTAGTGCGGGAATAAAAAATTTTCAATTCCATTTCTTTCCGTTCATTTTCATTCCTTCACATGTTACATCATTCAAGTAGCAATCCGAAGGTAATTTGACAACAAGTTGACAAAATTTAAACGACCGTGATTTAATGCGGATATGATATTATGCTTGGTGATGGCATTGTTGATTGTCTTTTATCGTAATCACTATGGAAGTGTTTGTAATTGCAGAATCAGCTATCGGGTCTTGAAGCAGAAATCAATCTACTTCGTCGACGCATCGCTAACATTGAAGAGGAAATCGCCCGTATCAAGAAAGAGAATCTGCAATTCGCTAATGAACTTACCAAAGCACGCTCAGTAAGTGATCCTTCAAACTTTAATAACGCTGTTAACGTATTCGCAATAACTAGTGATCATCGACATCATTTCTTTTATATTTTTCTCTATATTTTTATGAATATGGCTTCATATTGAAAAGTTTTGCGTAGTGCTGTTGTGATGCCATCAAATCATTTTTGAGGTGTGGAAGTTTATCACAAAAAATAGTGCCTAACAAAATACATTTTTACATACTTCACAAGAGGTTTTTTTTTCTCTTTCACATCGCTATTTTCTTCGCGCCAGTTGATTCATAGAAAAACTAATATTAACAATTAATATTGCTTGCAGGACCTGGATCAAGAGACGCTGAACCGCATTGACTTCCAAAATCAGGTTCAGACACTCCTCGAAGAGATCGACTTCATGCGCCGTGTTCACGACCAGGAGATCGCTGAATTGCAAGCAATGGCTTCACGTGATACCACTCCAGAAAATCGCGAGTATTTCAAGAACGAGCTCGCTTCTGCAATCCGCGATATTCGTGCTGAATACGATCAGGTACATTGTATAATTGTATATGCTTAGATCTCCTCTGATAGGAGTTAACAGCAGATTACCACTCATCATCTGCTCATTAAATTTTGGGTTTTTGTTCGGCAAAATTGTTAAATGGGAAGTGGGATGAAGACGCCGCTCCTTGTGGTTTGACGTAAACCAAATCTTCGACCAGCTTCTAAATGCACTTTGCGTCGAGAGAATAGTCGTCGATGATGCGCGGTTAGGTCAAACAACTCTCATGCTTACGTATATTGCGCTACTTTACAGATCTGCAACGTGAATCGTACGGATATGGAGTCATGGTACAAACTCAAGGTGCAAGAGATTCAGACGCAATCAACGCGCCAGAATCTTGAGCAGAACTACGCAAAGGAGGAGGTGAAACGCCTCAGAGTACAGCTAACCGATCTTCGCGGAAAGCTTGCCGATCTAGAAGGACGTGTACGTTCATTGCCTTTTCCATTGTGTTCTTTCTTCTCCGCCCATCGTTATCATCCTTTTGAAAATTCATCACGCATCGCGTAAACAATCAGCACCTTTGATATCACAGAAGCTATCAATGCAATTGTTTAGGGATCAAGCTTGTACGACATAATAAAATCAAAAATAAAATAAAATGAAGAAACTGCAGTTAAATGCTGGAGCACTTCTACCATTTTTGACACCTTTGCGATCATCAGAAGGAGAATCGTAATTAGTGAAATGGTTTCAGAATTCATTGCTCGAGAAGCAGACTCAAGAATTGAACTACCAATTGGAAGACGATCAACGCTCATACGAGGCGGCACTCAATGACCGTGATGCACAGATCCGCAAAATGCGCGAGGAATGTCAAGCACTCATGCTCGAGTTGCAAATGCTTCTCGACACTAAACAGGTTCATCTTTTTGAAGCCTTCTGGAAGATACCATAAGTGAACGCAGTAGGAAGTTTTCAATGAAAACTCTTACCAGCCAAAAAAAAAAGAAAAACCCAGCAGGAGACCACCCGGTAGAGAGTGCACAGACGACCAGACATCATTCGAAATGAACTAGCTAGCCACAGGGCAAAACAACAAAGAGCTGACTGAACCTACGATTGAAGAAAACATTTTATTTTTTGACAACTTCTTCGTTGACGCAATTAATTCTATGATTATATTCATTTCATTGTATTTTACTGACCACGACGAATTTATGTTATATCTGCTCGATGATATCTTAGTGGTGAAATGGGGGAAATCGTGATTGTATAAACAAACTGAAAACACCTCCAATGGTTCGATTCAGTAAAACACAAAGAATGAAAAAATTTATGAGAGAATATCAAAAGTCAAGCATCTCAATCAAATTGGTGGTAGAAGAAACCGACTAAATACTGAACATCTCAGATGAGTGGGCGATAAATCACGACCATCAAAGTATTTCTTATTAAATTAAAGAGATTATCCAACTGTGTGAAAAGAGAGACGAGTCACCAAAAGCGAAAGTAACCTAGGCGATATAGAATGCCACTTATCGAATGGGGGTAAACTATCACGTCTAGAAGAGAGATAATCACAGAAAAATGGCGGTAGGTTAAGATCGCTAAACATTCTGCAAGGAAGTGGCGCAATGTATTTTAGAAGTATGGGCGTCGGAATTCCTGTTTTGTGAAGAGCGTCGTTTTCACAATGATCTAAACATGTATAAGACGTTGAATAATAAATATGAGAATTGCAGACGTTGGATGCTGAAATCGCCATCTACAGGAAGATGCTAGAAGGAGAAGAGAATCGTGCCGGCTTGCGCCAACTTGTTGAACAAGTCGTCAAAACACATGGCCTCACTCAAGTTGATGAAACTGGTTAGTTGCACTCCTCCTATTATTTGAAATTCTTCACAAGCCTGTGGTATAACTTATGCATAGAAAACACTATCATCATCACTTCAAATATTTTATGCAAACTCCTTTCAAAGTTACATTTCGTTGAGGTATATATTCTCGAAAAACTTCATCATCTTGCATCTTATAAGAGCTACAATAGTAAGTATCTTTTATGCAATAGGCATTGGTCGATAACCAGTTAAGGGGCTTCATTTAGCAGTAAACGTTTCGATGATATTCCTTTTTGATCATTCTTTCAAAAGTGTTTCTCTTCTAAAGGGTAAATCGAATCTCGATGCTTGAGGAAATATTGTGTAAAAAAGTGGCAGATTTGATGGAATGCAGCAATTCATGTCATTAAAAGACAACCAAAACAGGTTTGCTTTTTTCCTTCCATAAAATATGGAAGGTAAACACCACATTGTGGCCGCTGTCATTCAACGTTCATTTACTGATCCCATCCGACCTCTGTGTTATTCGTCTCGTCATGTCGGTGATACGTTCTACACCATATGGTATTCTTTCTATAGTGTTGAGTGTAAATTTTCATTAGAAGTGTTCACTTCATATTTGCAATTGACGAGTGACTTTGAAAGAAATCAGTTGACTTTTTTTTTGATTGAGAAAATATTTTTAAGGTGAAATTTGACATGAATCATATTTGCAGAGAAACGCCTCATCAAGCGCTTCGACGAGCCCCCTAACTATAGTACTGTAATCAGGGAATTCATTTATAGATGTAATCTATATAAAAACAATGATGTTTACTGTCTTACCTCTCCTTCTTTTTCCTTTCTACATTAAGGTTGAATGCCTATATTCAATAGTTACAAAGAAACTCGCTTCCATCTACACAAAAAGATTTTCAGAAAGCCTTCGTGTTCTTAAAGGAGAAACTGCTAGCCGCACGTCATTCCAGCGCTCTGCAAAAGGAAATGTCTCTATTCAGGTAACGAAATTACCGTTTAATCTGAACTCGCTTTCAAAGGGTTTTTTCTTCCAACGACAGAATGCTCATATATTTTCGTTTTCATTCACAAAAATTTTAGCTATATAATAGCTGAGAATGCTCATTTTAGCAGATAACAAAAATTGTTGTTATCATAACACAGTTTTTTCCTTTTTTAGACTTATTGCTTGCTAAGATTATGCGAACGACCTTCAATGGATTTACGCTTACATATTCCTCGATCTGTAGAATTCTTCACGCATCATTTCTATGATACTTGCTTTGAATACTACCACATGCGACTGTAATATTGAATTGGATGCTTATTAGATGTGATTTTAGCATTGCGAATAAAAAATCCTCCAGATGCAGATATTTCTACTAATAGTAATTACTCAGTCATATTATATTTGTGATGGAAAAAGTTGAATGATTATTTAGGAAACCGCTGCGGATGGTAGATACGTGGTACTTGAGAATACCCATCGCTCGAAGGAGGAGGCAATTGGTGAATGGAAACTAAAGAGGAAGATCGATGGCAAGAGAGAAATCGTTTACACGCTCCCAAGAGATTTCATCCTCAGACCGGGCAAATCTGTCAAGGTCTATATTACCACTTCCATTAATGCATCAAAAAAACCATTTCTAATCTGAGAAAGCCAATTTTAAAATATTTCCGCCTCACACTAATAGTCGGAACTTTAGTAACTGTCATTCCATCCATTAATCAGCATTTAAAATTATTATCTTTGCGAGTTCCACTGAATGGAAGGTCAACTTTAGAAGAAAATGAATGATTATTTGTGACGATTATTTGTGACATAATGGGGTTAACATCTATGGTTTAAAGTTTGATTAGAGCGATGCATCATTGCACTTAATTATAGACACTATTTAACTCTTAGTCAATAAAAATAGTAATATCATGGCATGAAAATGTCGAGAAGCACTCACCTTATTTTTGCCATTTATTCCTTTGTCAGCTTATTCCACTGTTCATTTTCCTAAGCATTATTTTTTCTTCTGCGTTAAATTCAAGCATCGGATTTTGCTTATGTAGATTTGGGCGCGTGGACAAGGCGGAATTCACAGCCCACCGGATCAATTGGTCTTCGATTTGGAAGACACGTTCGGCTCCGGATCCAACGTGCAAACCATTCTTTTCAACAGGGAAGGAGAGGTAAGAATAACATACTGCAATACAATAAAGAATAAACACCTCCTGTTGGAAATTTATTCGCTGGAACGCCATAAAGTTGACGATGCTCTATAAACGTTTCAGAAGTGAAAATAACATTGCAATATGAGTGAGGCAATTTGTGGCCCTCGAAACATTCCAAAACGGGTGTCTATCTATTTGAAGTGCATATAAGCGAAATAATATGGCGATCTTTTTGATCTTCTCGAACAATGCAATTTTTTGAGAGATATCACCTATTTCGATTGCGACCTATTGACCTTTTAGCACGCTTATATGATTAATTGTGGAATACTTGCAATCAAGTAAATGTTTAAATACTTCCATACCATTAGCCTCAAATAACGTCTATATAATGGAACTTCGAATCATGGTTTCATATAAAAGTCTTTTAAAAAATATTTTAATACCAGAAATATCAAATATCTTCAATTTTTAGTAATTTTTTTTCAGCCCTTAAATCATTTTTATTGAATAATTACGGTAATTTTTCAGGAGCGTGCCACTCATATCCAACGTTCAAGCCATACCATCAGCTAAACGAAAACAAAGAGTGTGTGTACGCCGCGCATAACTCCGGCAGTCGGACTGTTTATTTTCTTTTCAAGTTCCAAAATTGAAGGCTCATTTTCGCACAAAATCTAACACACTTAATTTGTGCCTTCAGCACTCTACTGGTTCAAGTGCTTTACACCATTAATCTTGTCATTATTCACAACAAATCAATAGGCTTGCACACATTTACAAACAGTACACTGCGATCACATTTATATTCTTGCATTATTTTGTAGTCTTTTAATGCTTTCTCGATGGTTTTTACGCACATTTCAACCGCAAAGTGTTGTTTTTGTGTGTGTATGTGTGTGCGTGTGTGTGTGTGTTTTGCATCACAAATGTACTCATGTCCGGTGGTATATCATCGTCGTCACCTGCGTGTTCTCGGATTTGTTCATTAGAATCTGTCCATCATCACTCGATGCTATTCGTTCGGAAAGCATTCTGAACAGTTTCATTCGGCATTCTGTAAATGTGTGCGTTGTGGAGACGCGTGCTGTGCGCATTAGCAATTTTCATATACTCTTCACAAATATTTTCAAATTTACATCATAATTCAGCTTGCCTCATCCACATACGCACATATAATCGTATCGTAACAACCTATAGAAAATGCTCATTTGCATATAGCCAGGAATATTAGAATAAATGTCGAATTAAAATTAACTCCATCGAAATTGTTGGTTTAAGATGTAGGAACATTAGAGAGATATCATCATATTGATAATTAACAAAAAGGGATATCATCCACTGCAATATTATTTCATTTCGGCACTTTTCGATTATTATCCTCCGATCACTAAAATCCTCAAATTGGATTCTTCTTCAAAGCTAGAGGCAAAAGTTGATTATGAAATAACGATTCGGCATTTCCTATGACACTTACTGCTTAAGCTTCCTGGCTATGATATTAAGCTGCCAAGTTGTGATGTTATATCCCAACATAATACCTACTTCAATCCATAGTTATATTTCAAGTGGATTTTTAAGCGATCACCGTCGACATGTGTTCTTTGCTCTTATCCGACAGCGTTTCCTCTACTCTTTCAGCGCTGTATGTTTCCCTTTAAGATACGATACGACTCCGATCCGGTTAGAAAACCGCGACACGCAGACAAACGTTTGTATTCGTGGTTGTCCTATAAAACCTTTTGCGCTTCTGTCCGCCTTTCATCTCACAAAACCATTTAAACAACTCAGTTGTAAATCTCATTGCACATATTTCACAACCATAACAGCACTCAAACATATTCAACACATTGAAGTTATTATACTCGAAACTTATAGAGTCATAGCTATACCTCTAATATCGCAGCTAAACCACTGCTTTGGTGGACGATGGTAAAAGCTTACGCAATTTGGATGCTTGTGTAGTACTTCTTAAATGACATAGATATTTAACGAATATAAAATTACTTATGAAAAATGCTTCAACTCCAATCATCAGATTTTAGAAAGAATCTCGAGCTAAATTTTCAGTTTGGTAATAATGTTGTTGATAGCAATTCTTGAATGCAAACAATAGTATTGAGTGAGTTGATAAGCACAAGCTGCAATGAATGTTCTTAAACCATATTAACTATGCTTTTTGTTGCACTTATTGCATTTGTTCAACATGCACTTCACTGCACTAGTGCCACAGCAACGCGTCTCTGTTCCATCACCATTTAACAGATTGCTTTCTTTTTGAGTTCTCGAGAAACAGTGAGCTGAATTTATTGCTACCTTTATAATGAATCAAAATATTAAAATATTATTTAGCTTTTGATCATCGATAGAAACCCCAATCACCTAGAAATGTTTGATATCTCCTGAGTGCACTTTATTTAAAACCTTTTGATAGATTATTGAAAAATTATCTCTAAAGCATTGCTGGGGTAAATATGGAATATTAATTCAGCGATCTGTTGCAACGACAACTCGATTCAATAGTGGAATGCGTAAATGAACGGTGAGCAATAATCGAGTGATGTTCTGCATGAACTCCTCATCATTCACGTGTGAATGAAGAAGAACTGCCCTGATGTGCAGTTCGGGAGCGATGCACATCGCCCATTTCATTGCTGTAAATATAAAACCTCGAGAATCGTGCAACCATTATAACTACCATTATTGCTTTGTGATGCACTTATACTCTAATAAAGTTTTCGTTATTGAAATGCCTTACATATTATTCAGACGATTAATCAATGACAACAGTTAACTCACATAATCAATCGACAGATGATAGAAAATGTGTTGATACTTGTCCATGGTGATAGTTTGATTCGCAACCATCGTTTCTATGCTGTTGGAATCATTACATTGGGCAGTAGTGCATGCAACTGAAATAATCCCAAAAGTTCACATAGTCTTTTCATTAATTCATGGAAATGATAGATACCTACAACAAAATAAAGAGACTTCAACTAGGGTTAAGTCCAAAATTCCAACTCCGGACTCCTATTTCGCAATAAATGAGTCGGTTCCTATTAAATTCGCCTCGGTGTCAACTTTCAGAGTCATTCATCACTGCTCGGTAACTTAGACAACGACCAGGTCTTAAGTGTTGCCAGATTCTCAAAGGTGCCAGAAAGCATCATTAATAATACAGCAGCAGAACCTAAAGATCAAAGCTGTGGCTGTTGTTGAAGAACAATTTTTCTGCTTAAAAAACGCTTTGGAATATCTGTGGAATCTCAAAACTTTTCAGTTTTCCAGAATTTTTTGCTTCTTGAAACTGCCTGATCCCTGAATTCTGAAATTATTATCCTAAAATTATTTCTTAATATTTACAATTTTTTTTTCTTAAGTTCAATAGATCTCAAACTTGAACAAATCGGCGGAAATCATATGATCCTGATATAAAAAACGCAGTGTACGTGTGAGCGAAGGGGGGCATGAAGCACTCATTATCCACTAAACATAATGCGCCTTGTCATACTTATAAAGCCATGGACTGTACAGTTTTAAAATTGGGATTTATGGTCATTTGGGTGGCACTATCATAAAGAGATTTCAGAACTTCATTATAGTAATTGAATTCGCATGCTAAATTTGACACTTATTACTTCCTTCATGTGTGGGATGCATGGATCCATAGATTTCTCCAAGTTCTCACCTGTGATGCAATGGTAGTGGTTCTTTTTTGGGATCCACAAGGTGGTCCACCCTCTTCCGGGACCATAAAAAAGCCTTCTGCATCAAATTTTCCGCAACTTGTTTCTTAAGACTTTTGGTGATCGAAGTGATCTTTGCGTGCACGATACAATCTGTCCCTCTGCTTGCATTGTCGTGCATCTATCAATACCTTAAATTTATGCAAGAAAAAGATGAATGGAATTCCGCTGCCTGTAATTAGATTGCTTCCTCTTTTTGATTATTTCATTAATGAACTCTTTTTGCATGCCTTCAATGGACAATCCCTCCCTTCATCTTTCCATTTTCTGGCACTTCTTCAAAGTGCTCCATTTCTACTAGGAAGGACACCAAATGTAAGGAATGGAGGGGAGGGTGAGGTGAAGGTGGTAGCACATCACCTGCATTATTTTCAATGACTGAAAAGTGGATGGCTATTGCCCCTACTATTTTAGCAGCATTGAGGAAACATTATGCGACCCTCAAAGCGAAAATCAGCCGAAAAAGTTCTCAAAAATTTTAGAGAATATTAATATTTGAATACGGGCAGCATTGCAGAAAAAATGTTGTGAGGGCTGCCAATTCTCCGCATGATATCTATTCGTATTATGGGAGCTCTCATTGAGTCAAGTGAATATTCTCACACGGTTTGAATTCACTCTGTTGCCTTTATTATTTGTTGTTGTGTCGAAATTGTTGTTGTTGAATTCAATGTGAGCAAATAAATTATTCATAGATTTCCTTTTCATAGTCATTTTGCGTAAGCACTATACAGCAGAAATCTACTGAAATATTTTTCCGAAGGGATTTATGTACGAAAAATTTTTTTTTTTCTCTGCCTTAAGAAACTTTGGAAGGGCTATCTGACCTGTTATCTTGTGCAACGAGACAGTGAAGAATGGTTCTATCTTCAGTTATGCAGTGAATATTAAACATTGAAGATGCTTTCAGATAAGCAGATTAATTGTGAGGGAGGGAGGAACTGGACGAGGGGGTGCAAATATGGAAGACGAACAGCGATAAAACCTTTCTGAGAGAATCTAAGTAATTTCTCTAACAAGGCGTCAAACATACTATCGTAGACGTTTGGTATTTCTCCTGACAAAAGCGCCTCCATGCACCGATGTTGTCATATGATTTCTACGAATGCTTACCGTATATCTATCTATTTGGTGGCATAACAATCGAGTGGCTCAGTCATAACCTTATAACTCGTCCTCAACCGCAACTTGCAACTCCATTCGATGATTGTCAGTTGTTTATAGGCATAGGAAGTGCCTCTCTTCCATCACTAAAGAATAGTTCTATATTCATCCACATATCAAAAAACATAATTTCGACTAATCATTTGCAATTATAAACAATAAAGAAACTAAAGCACACTTTCCCATATGTCACAATATACCAGGTGTACGTAAAACATGAAGTTCGAGCTGCTCGACAGAGAAACAAACGCTTTCACACTTTTAACATTTTATGATTGGTATCGATGGTAGGAAATATTGCATAGCCGCAAGCCTATTTAATAAATTTATGCCACCTTTTTTCCACAACTTTCCGGCACTTTTCCTTTTTTTTTTCTTGAGCATTCATTCCATCGTCCGCCAAATATTTTCCATCGTTCTCCAAAGTTTCTTTCGTTCCTTCTATGTGTTCTCTATTCCTTTCCCTACGCTTTCCATATCCCGTGCCCAATTGTTAAACTTTGCATGTGAAGACACCCGGTGGTTTCCAATCTTTGGGTATCTAATTTCGATCGGAACCTGAATTTCGTCGAACAATCGCCGTCGTTGTTATTATGACTTCGATAAATCCTGAAAATCGCTCACAGAGGTTGATATACTTCAGTTGTTTGCACCTTCAATGGCAACTATGAACTGGTCAATTCGACAGACTTGACGATGGTGACATTTTTCATATCATCTGTTGACATCGACCATGAGGAACATCGTTTTTGTCATTGGTAAACAATGCAAGCGAAGCCAAGAGAGTCCCACTTCAACTTCAGTCCCACTTCAAATCCTAAAATGGATATACATCGAAGAGGTGAATAAATGCAATATCCCCTCACAGTATGCACTCTACGAACAACCCCTCCATTAGTTGCGGGATTAACAACCAGCAAGTACGCACCATTGATGCCAAATAAACACTTTGCAAGTGTAATGTTCGCTGTAAGTTAGACAAATGGGTTTCTCAACTTTGCAGTATCGTTTTCGTATTTTATGCAAACGATGCATATGACTTGTGCATGTATATGCAGCTATAAACAGTTAACTGAATGCTGGAATGAGGTTCCAGGCAGATCTAAAATTTACTTGCAATTTACCCACAACCTATGGTCATCCCGAACGCACTTATATTATATAAAGGTCACCCTCCACTGTGCTCGTTCATGTGTCATCTCTTTCTTTTGCACAGCACATCCCTTACCATTTCATTTCTCTTTCTCTATTTCACCAAGTTCCTTCTCATTTGGGTGAATCGATCCTCACCGCCATGCTTTGGTCTCGTTGAACGATTCAGTGCATATATGCCAAGGATTTTTTAAATGTCAAATACACCTATGCCGTAGTTTTTTTCATGTTGTATGTCGTCTTGGACTGATTTAGGTGGTGGCTGCTTTCAAAATATATCTAGGGACTTACACACTCATTTAAAATTATAGCCAGTATCGCAATGCTTTTGGATGTTAGCTAGAAACCATATGACAGGCTTTATTGCGCAGACCCGTCGCAGAGTAAGCGAAGCATTCGCCTTCATCTTTCCCAGCGTACGTAACGGAGCTCCTCCAGTAGCCACTCTACGCTGATGGGACAAGAATCCAAGTGGCTAAAATGGCTAGAGGTAACCAAGCCTATTCACCTTGGTGATAAGGCCGGAGAGCTGTCGAGCCAGTACAACTGTTTGCAATCGACCTGGAAACTTAGCGCTCTCTCCACGATTCTGCCACTGATTTACAATGGTTATTCAATGGTTGGCTGTTAGGTAGTTTTCGAAAAATACTGTGTTTCAGACGTCAACTTCCGACGCAAACGTCCAATAGACTGCATTCTTTTCCCTTTCCAGCCCTCGACGATGGAGTCGATGATTAAGTTGCTATGATCTGCTCTACTCAGCTCTGAAATCCTTATCGCTAGGGAATTTTCATAGAAGCTTTAAGCCGCTAATTATATATCCGGTGCATTGCAGCATAAATATTTGGGATATTGTCGAAAACCTTTATGATGTTCTATTGACAAGTAATATTGCTGTCAATTCACGTCCCTCTATGTTCACCTGATTACTTCAAATTGCACACTGAGCAATATACTTCATATATTCAAGGTTAGAGTTGTCCTATCATGGAGTCCTTTACCGCATCGCCGATCCAAAAAACCTTTTCGTGTTTATGAGTCGTCTATATTCCTTCGATCCTCATCTGCTATGAAAATTCTCTATTGAAGTCTGCCATCCTCAATTCGTTGAATGATCCCTTTCCATTTATACATTTATCTAAGTTTACAGTTCACCTCCTATGTTTTGATTGGGACATTGATTGTGGAAGGTTGTAGATTATCATATCTTCAATTCATTCATTTCTTTCTGCCCGTTTTTGAAATTTTCTTTACTCATTATTCTTTACCCATTACTATTACTATTACAAACCACAAACTACGGTAGAGAATTCTTTTCCACTAAATTCTGACGATTTAACGAAGTTGCAAGACTTCAATGCTGCTATTTGTGTTAATCGATGTGGAAGTTCAATTGTGCTGCCTTAAAGATGCTATCAGTTTCAATGTGTTTATCTGAACGCACAATGGAGTCTTAATGAATGTGAGTAAAACTCTAGAATGAAGATAGTGCATCTTTACGAGAGAAATGGGAGGGAGGTGCAAGAATCTCTCTCGTTGCAATGCGTTACGCTCGAGTCATCAGTATACGGAACATAGTTCCTAATCTCTAGTATATGGAAAGTCGTTGTTTAGTGTGGATAATCTTGTAGCCACTTATCCTCCTTTCATTCCTCCACAACTTGGATTTAATAGCCGATTCTTTGTCATGCATAATGCAGGCACTATTATAGTATCGGAATATCACCGATAGTTAACACATTGTTTCTGAGGATCTGTCTTCATTGCAAATTAGCGTTTCTTTTGCGAGACTCATATGGTTGAGAATGTGCAACCCAGTAATCTCAAAAAGATGTAGTTACACCTCTTCTTTTCGCCTTTCTCGGAAGGGCAATTCTGGTTTCGGTAGTATATCGCACCTGGCTCGCAACAATATTCTGCAAGTGATGAATTTCTTGCTTGAATTTATCTCCTGCAGTTCTTTTTCGTGAAAGAATGTCGTGTTATAGGATTTATCGTTGTCTTTGAATATTTGTTGATGCGATGAAATGCAAAAGGACATATTATGCCAACCGTGGCGTACTTTTCCACTTGTTTCGTTGTAGTTCATCGTTCATAAAGTGCGGTTGTTATATGTTCCTTCATTAGCGCGGATCTTTGTACGAATATTCAATTTTTCCCATAGTGAGCGTATTTGCGTCATATTTTACAGCTCGTTGAAGTGGGATTGTTGGTACGGTCACATGTCCGTCGATGGTTTGCATCAGAGGAAGCCGGAGACGAGTGGTGAAAAAGGCGACAATATTCTCAGTTTTGAAGAAATCGAGAAAATTTATAGCGAATGTATGGTTTCATCTGCTCTTTTTTCTTTTTTTTTTTCTTATGGTTTTACCTTTTTTTTGATCATTTTATTCGTTGTTTCATTCACTCAATTAAAAATAGGGCTTTCAAGGCTTTGTTCATCGAATTACTGCTTATTCTGCAAGTTGCAGAAGCAAGGTGTAGTTGTTTTCACTTTTTTCATTGTTCGCATTTGATAAAGTTGCATTTATTGTGATAATATATTATATCACCTTGAATAAAACCCCGGAGTTATAAATCCTTGATGCTTTTTGTTGATGAATTTTTAAGAGGTGTTTTTTTTTGAAGCGGAAATGGAGATGATTTGTGTAAGGTGATACACTTGCTCTAACCCTTCGCAATTGCTACTTTTTGCCTATGGAGTTAGATATGTTTAGGGAGTCCTCCAGCGAGGCATATTAAACGTTCTCTCAAAAATTGAGAGAAGGCAGCCGAGTTCCACCCACTCAAACTGAGTTGGTTTTGTGCGTGCCCCGAGGCGATTATGAACGCAATTCAATCTAGAACGAGTCACAAATCGTTCATTCTCGCGCAGTTTAGTTCGGTTTAGCATTCGGAGCCGAAAAGATGCACTGAACTCGGCAGAAGATGCTGCTGCTCCTTTTTGCTGATTCTGGTGGGTCCTTGTGGGGATAAGAAGAGCAGATTGGGTTCAATCTTTGTTGGTATAAACCGATCCTCTTTTTCTTTACCTTCCGTTCAAGCAGAAAGGAAGGTGAAGAAAGAGGGAATGTGGTGATATTATTCAAGTGAGTACCTGTGGTGGTGGTGTTGTGGCCGATTTTTTTCTTTGCGCTTTTGATTTTTACTTCAATTTTTAGTTTCTGACAGCTGAAGGAATATAAAAATAGAAGTGACTTTTCAAAATGCAAATGAAATTAAAATCACCTTCCAACGAACTAAAATTCGGGCAATCGAAAGCAGAAATGGATGTTCTCTTCCAAAAAATCATGCGTTAGTTGATACTGCTCTCTCATTTCCCCATTGTATGTAAAAAATTCCCTTATAACGCAGTTACACTATCTATTCAGTATACACGATCTAAGCGTAAATCAAATATTATCAGGAAAACTTCAATTTTTCTAAGGCTGAAAACTGGAGTAGAGCGATGTGAATTATGAAAAATTCTATGAAACATGGTTGTCGATCAGTTTTGAACGGTTTTCAACATCCTGACGGGTACTGTTTCGTTTTACACCACTGTTCGGAAATGATAGCAATTTTCAGGTGAAGTGCTGGAAGCACCAGATTGGGAGAGCGGTATTGAGAGGGGAAAAGACGATTTTGGTAAGACGATGCGTCGCCGTCTCTTACATTGGGGTCCAATAATCGCGATGGCAATTACACTTTCGGTATGATTTGCAGTGTGCTCATTTGCACTTCATTTTCTGTACGATGACCATGACCGTGGTTCGCCTGTGATGATAATATTTGTTTTATGTGTGCTTTGAATTTGATTTTCTCACTCAGCTTTATTGTTAATGTCCTCCCTAAATTTGAAACCACGGCTACATAAATGTTTACCCTGACTCTGAACTCATTTATTCCTATTCGTCTTTCGTCGTCCTGAAATCGTTGACATGTAGTCATCTTCCTTAATCCCGAAGTCATGAATACACGATACGGTGATGCATGCTTCAAATGTTTACGAATTCATTCTAAGGTTCAGGGATATTCACCGTTCTATATTATTGGCATTTCAGTAAGCGTCAAGACTATATGATTCATAAAATTTTATCCATCAACCCATAGTTTTAATAATCGCATTGTTTAACTATCGTGAAGATCATCTAGTTGTATGAAAACTATTGTAGGGAAGGAAGAGATTGGGGTATTCACATGAATTACCTATAAGATGCAATATTGGCTCACTTTCGGGGCGTTAAGTTAGGTAAAGAGGTGCAGATATGTGCATCTTTGTTTAGAGGGCGCACTTAAATGCAAGGATAGGAAGGAAATTGCAGCATTCGGAATTCTGAAAAATACTTTCCTTGCCGAGGGCCGTTCTTGCAGATGAGAGTAAATAAGAAACATTTTATGGTCCTTCAGAAAAGGATCACTCACTGCTTTCTGGTGATTCGTGGCAGAAAGTGTTCGATAGCGAGCACTAGTATTACTGGGTTGACACTATTGGTTTAAATTAAAATGGCATTTTTTACGAAGCAAATGGACGGAAAGAAGTGATACTATGCTTTTCTGCAGTCTCATTGAAATTTCTTTATAAATTCTGAGAAATAAAGAAAAGAATTCACAGAACTACTATTTATCAGAGGGTGTTCCGAAACCGTTCCTTAACCTCGTTTCGCCTGTGAATTTACTCAGACGGCGATGACAATCCAATATCGATCTTTTTAACTTATCTTTGTTAAAGCTCAACGATATATTGCTCTTGGTGAATTAGAATTTTAAAGCATTTCTTTAAAGGATCAATCAAATGTGATCAATGTGAAGTCGTTTATTGCAGATAGGGATCTCGGCGACATATTTGCATCTGCAATGGTGGCCGTTGAATTCACTAGGCTCGTTCCTTCACCTTTCGTTATTTCTGTCGTTTAATTATCTGGTTTTCTCAAATCTCGTTCAGTCGGCTTTTATTGGACCGGGGTATGTACCCCTTGCATGGAGTCCTCCATCTGAGGTAATTTTACTTGTTGTCTTGTCCATTTTACCTATTCAACCTGTTATTTCTTCTTGCAGAGGATGTCTGATCGAGGAACTTAAGAGGTTCTTTAAGTCTTCCGCAGTTTCTATCCTCCTGTCCCACAGAAACCTCTTGGAATGCATTCGCTTATTGAAAATGTTTAAGAATATCTTCTCGGCAATGAATTTTCAAACTGTCTGTTGCTTTGCTGCTTAAACTTAAGTTGTGACAAATTCTGTATAGGGTTTTAAAACTTTACTTCTACTGATCAAATTTAGCTTAAAATAATCTACTTGGGTTATCAAAGGAGGGTTGTGATTTTCGTGATCGTATCGAGAGAGAAGCCTTATAAAAAAAATGAGTTTTAGAGTAGGTTCTTGATTTTAGACGAATTCAAGAGGATAGACAGATAATATCTATGATTTTTGTGGCATATTGTTAAGAAAATATTTCATTAATCATATTTTAGGAGTTCACATCGCACCTGCAATATTGTGTTGTCTGTGAAGGATATAAAGTGCCTCGTTCACATCATTGTTCTACTTGTGGCAGATGTGTAATGAAAATGGATCATCACTGCCGTGAGTTTTATTAATGGAATTCGCGTTATTGGCCATCCTTCATAGTCATTCAAAAAGGACTGTCGCTATAGGTGTATGATTGCCAAATTTGCGATTTACTGATCCTTCATGAACAACTTCATCTTTTCCTCTCATTTCTAAGTTCCGGTCGTTTTATTGCGTTTGTCAGTTGTACGCCACAATTTGCGGCTATCATTTCCTGTGGGCAATAGTTGTATCACTTCAACTGCGAAATGTAACGATTGTGAAGAGTGGGCACTCTCCATGTTTAATTTGAGGAATGGAACGGGTTGCTCATATTATCATCCGTTCTTTTTTGGCTTGAATACGAGTGCTGTTATGTACATGAACGCCTGAAACCAGAAGAAGCTCCATTCTGCACTCACCTAATAACTAACGCGACATAAATTATTGTTCCCGATGTTCCGCCGTGGAATCATTGCTCAGCCAGAGGATTTGGCTGCTCTGACCAGCTAGCAAAGCGGTCATTTTGCTTGCGAAATTTTTCTGAAGCAATTTTCCTTTAGTATTATTGATGTTATATGTTTGATGATTATTTATTGCATTCTGTTATTTTGTGTGTATTTCAGCATGGATTAACAACTGTGTGGGTCATCGTAACCATGCGTATTTTATTCGGTTCCTGGCCGCTGCTGTGGCAGGTTGCATCCACGGTGCAGTGATTATCTCGTTGGCCTTATATCGCGGCTTGTTTAGGGTGAGATGCCCTGTTTACTATATTTTTATCAATGAATACTGGTGGTAAATGCTTTATTTTAAAGAAGAGGTAAAGGAGGAGGGTGTATCGTATTTGAGAGCTGACTACTACTGTAGATCGTCAACGCATTATTTTTGTTTGTAAAGCTTCAGCTGATAAGGAGGAAGTGAACTAAGCTGTTTTTCATATCACAGCGGACAGTAGATAGTTGAAAAGAAAAATATGAGCCAATTTTGTGGATAAATAAAGTAGTTGTTTTTTCTTTCTTTTTTTTTTAAAGTCCATATACATCTGCTTCTTTCCTAACAGAAACGTTATGGATCAATTTGTGAGGAATTTCAAGGTGAACAGTTTAATTGTTTTAATATCACTGGGCGCTATTTTCGGTCTGTTGATGGTTATTATGGGTTTATGCTCCTTTTTTTGAATGACGTTTAAAGTTTTTCACTCTTAATGTTAGTAAATACCTTTTATTCCAATTTCCGTTTGTACATATTTTTGATATCACTTGTCTTTGATGCAGTTCAGTCTATACTTTCTGACAGCAAATGTTTGAGATCATTCAGGACTCACTTTCCTTTTCCTACCTCAGTCCCCTATATTTAATAAGGAGATCCCTCTAATTGATGTATAAATTCCTGCAGAAAATTGATAAAATATAAACTATAAATTCAGTGAAAATTATCTACTTAGTATATTCTATCAGTTGTTCTGTTAGAAGTTCATTCGCATCCTATTTCCGAAACTTCTGCGAATGTTTTCACCGAAATTTTGAAAGCCGATTGGATTGAAAAGTGGAAGTCAGAAGGGGGGCGGGGGTGACGACTTGATTTTATTGTGTTTTCGTTTTGTAGATATATAGCACTCCTTTTCCTCCCCTCATCCGTTTCGATAGAAAATGCTGGGCACTGACCCGTCAGGGTCGTTATTATATGAATAGATGGCTACAGGCATGGTATATTCAGTATGGCAGCGGTGAACCGGAAGTGATTCTGACCATTTACACGTTTATAATATCCGTGTTCGCATTCGGGCTTGCATTGGGTGTGATCGTGGCGGTCGGCTTTCTGCTCATCGTTCAAGTGAAGGGCGTCTGGAAGAATCGCACTGGCATTGAGGACTATATTGGTTTGCATCTTTCATTTTCCTTGTCGTCTTACTGGCCTCTTCTATCCACTGGGATGCCCGCTTACCTTGATAATTAGCCGAGTTTTCGCTTTTTACTTCTTCGTTCCTCGTCCCTTCTTACTCATCACCCTCTCCTCTCTTCCACGCATTGAAACACTTGGTTGTTGTAACGTCTTCATTTCCCGCAGTATTGGTCGGGCATTTTCATTCGATTTAAAAACTAAACAGAAAATATCTTACGAATAGAAGGTGCTACAAGAAACTCGACATGAACGAAAATTGTCACTCATAGAGGCAATCAATTCCCCGAAGATGGAGTAAAAAAGAAAATCATTTCGAGGCTGTGGAAGTAGTGTAGTTGAGGAAAACTTGTTGATTTCGACTATCGAAAATTCCTGTTTGAAACTGGTAGGAAGGTGATCACTTTTCTAGAAGTTTTCGACTAGTGTAAATGAAGCCTATCTAATGTTTGGCTTTTTTAGATCGTGGATTTATGTTCTCTTTGTTTAACTCTTTAAGCACAATATTTTGCCTAGAGGAAACTCACGGCCATTTCGCTTTTCAGTTATTCTGTCACAAACACGCTTCATTTGGATAGCGTCTATAAAAATGAGAATTAGTCGCCTGAAAGGGGCTTTAACAAAGGAATAAGATACTGAGAAGACTAGGGAAGAGGCCAGAAACTGATGCTTCTCTCGAATGAACGACGGGGTCTCCCGCTTGCGATGGGAACCAGTAATTAAAGAGCACTTTTTCGCAGATATTGCAGTAAGCGAAAGCATTTTAATATGTGTGCAAAGATTTGGGAAAATTTGCGTTCACAGTCGTTTTTCAATCTGAGAACGCATCCACGAGCAAGAAGCATTTCATTGAGGTTACCTTACATGGAAACTTTTACAGCCCAACTTTTATTCAAATTTTCGGTCTCATGCTTATCGTTCGGAGACGCAAGACAATTGAGGAATCTTGTCCTCACTTTGACGAAACGATAGAAGGGGAAGAGATAGGGAATCCCTCTGTTCGGTGGCCCTCCCCACAGTCGACGACCCAGCTTTCCGTTTATCGCCTCTCCTTTATCTCCACCACTGGCTTTGGCATCCTCATATTTTGAATGGCATTGCATTTAGTAGATAAAGCGAACAGTTATGAACGGAGTAGCGAATTCCTCTATCCGTACGACCTTGGATGGAAACGGAATGTACGTGAAGTACTTGGAACATGGAATGGTCTGCCAGTAGGAAACGGAGTATGGTGGCCAATCAGACGTCCCACTTCACAGTTTTCTTTCTCGGTTAGTGCACCACTTTGACATTGTTTCTTTTACCTTCTGCTCTACGAACTTTCGTTAAGAAAAAGAGAAAATGAGTATTCATATCGTATCGCCTACACTCGACCATCCTCATGGATGTGTTCTTCAGCCATGTGAGTTATCTCCTCACATATTGGCACCATTTTTTACTTTATGGCCGTTTGTGACCGGACAGTTTCGCTAACGAGTCGACCTATCTTCGGTTGGCGCAGTTGAAGTTTTCGATTCAAACATCGCGTGGCAAATAAAGGGCAGTAATCACATATAATATCATCGTTAGTCACTAGTCATGGACCAAAAAAAGGAATGTCAGAGGAAACTAGACCGGTCATTTTTAGTATTAGTGAAAATTTTATAGAGAATTTCTCGCTTTTCGTTCATATCTGCTTATGGTCATTTGATGGGCGACAAATGTGCTTTCTACCTTGTAAGGTTTTGGCAATGTTTATCGTTCAATGGGAGTAGGAAGGACAATGATAGAGGTTGCTTAGTTATTGCTCAAAAATAGTTTTATGCTAAGTCGCTCATTTCTTGATTATTACTTAATTATGCATTTTCAATTTGCTTTTTTATCTGTGCCTTTCGTTGAGTTCATTTTGCCGCTTTCCTCTTCACGAGGTATTGAGAGGTGGAATAGGTTGAAAGCGACGGTTTATATTTTTGATGCTCTTATTGCCGTCTGAGGCTATTTTTGTTGTGCTTTGGAATATTTATCGAAAATATTTCCATTCTAGTTCTTTGCAAACAGAACAAATTTTACATCGGTGAGAGCTAAATATTGATTTAATGGGGATATCGCTTTTGCAGAGTTGCATTTACGAAGTAAATTATATTCTTGCATATATAGGTGTGTTAGGCAACTACTGAAGCAAGAGCTACAGCTCTGAATGCATCTATCTAAAGCACCCTCTTACATAAACCTTCAGGTTGAGCAATCACCCACCGAAGGTTTTATAGAGACTTGCGCGAACTCAATTGTCAAATGTAATCAAAAGTTCGCCAACGTTTTACTCCAATCAGGTCAAGCCTTGTAAAGAGCGGCACCAGAAAAACAATTCTTTTTTAGATTTGCATGAGTGTTATTAATTTGACCAGCTGAGTTACTAATGCGTTATTGCATTTGTTGCTATTTTTTGATGCTTTGTGGAATTAGCTGACCCGTCGATCGCAAGTTTGAAAAGTCATATTGTGCCAGCATTTCGTTCTATTATCAGTTTTGATCGGTTAATCAGTTTATCATATATTTAATCGCCTTTCTGGTATTATTAATTCAATTCTTCGGCGATTTCATGAGTAACATTCCGTTGAAAGAATTGCTAGAGTTTTTTCACATAAGTGACCATCGACGTCTTCTGTCTCACAAAATATTTAGAATCATTGTTTCCTTTGAATTGATGATCGAAATGACGCCTCCTGGAGTGACCAGAAGGGCGCCAGTAGATCGCCATTCTGTTCACTCCAGGGGTGCCATTTTGATTGCTGATCCCTTTCCCGAGCAAGCTTTTATTTAATCACTTGAACCGTAATTTGCACAAGGCAACGAAAATATTTTATCAATATTTAACATCCATTTCGTCTAACTTCAATGAAATGCTTCAATGCTCTTCCTTCGGCCGAAAACGTAGGGGATTTCTTGTTTCACGCTTAAAGTTGGTTTCATCTTTTTCGTTGAAATTGCTTAAATTGTTTTGCATCTCATTGCTTTAACACATGTAAAGGTATTGCCACAAGTGATTAGTAAAACATATAATGAGGGCGGTTCATAGCGATGCATCACGCTTCAAAGCCATAATCCTTCACATATGCTTGAAGGTAGTGAAATGCAAAATAATGAAAAGAATGATAGTAATACTGCTAGAACCAATTGCAAACAAAAAGCGTATTAGGTTGTATTCGAACGACTGAAAAACCAATCATTAGCAATGTATGATGTAAATACCGTATAGTGGTGTGACTTTTGTGAACTTATGCAAATTGCAAAATGTAGAAGGACACGTCCCGAAAAACGGATCGGTTTTCCGGTGACAACACCGGATGTGCCAAGAAAGCGAATAAAGAATGAACGAGTTTTCCGTTTTGAGTGAGAAAAGATTAAATGAGGTGATAATATGCGGAATGATGATTATGGATAAATTTTTGTCATTTGCACTGCGCTTAAAAATGAAACATTGCTTTTTTACCTTGCTTGCGCTTAAACTTTTAACCTCGCTTTTAGGGAAAACGAGGAGGAAGTTTGCAGAATTTATCTATTCTACGCATAGAATAGTGGAGGGTGGAAATCTCGCCCCAATTTCCTACCCATACACTCCGTTGTTTAGTCCAATGCCAATTTTGTTAAATGTTATCGTTTCGGCAAAGTTTTATGCAGCAAAACCTCTGTGAAATGTCTCTGTAAACGAGGGATCAAATTTTGTTCGCGGTATTATTGAAGTTGTTTGCTAGCGGCAGTGGTTCCCTATATGATGCGTCATGAAATGCGTGCAATGATGTGTTGCAAAACGCATTTGTTTGCAGTGTTGTGCATGAGTGCTGCATCGGTGTCCTTCATGGCCTCGTTCACTTTGCTTGGTCCTTTGTCACCCTCAACAAAGCCTTTAATTCGCTCATTTAAGAGATGCATTATGGAGTATTCATGTCGCTCTTCTATAAACGATTTGCCCCATTGATGACTACTGCTTCTTCAGGCAAAGCGTATTTCTTTTGTGTTAATGCATTCAGAGCGACATGATTCACTTGATGACGTTTTACAACGATTTGAATCCTTTCCAATTCGAGAAAAAAATTGCACCTATGAAGGAAAACGAGAAGATTGGATGTTCGTTTTAGAAAGAAAAACGAGTTTTCATGCATATAATTTGTAGTGTTAAACAAATGTGTGCTCAGAAATTCACCTCATTTATAAATTCATTGATATTGGCGGAGATGCTTTCAAAAGGATCCCGGAGGGAGAGGTGTTGGTGGTAAACGAGGGATTCTGGTAGTGATTAGATCCATTGTGCACTCTCTTCTTTCTTCAATCGATCAAAAATTTTAGGAGGAAGATGAAAGGGAGGGAGGGAGAAGCGCTGCTTCACCACTCCTATTCCCTTGATTTTTGGGAAGGCTAATATCAACAAATTTGATGCACAACTCTATCGTAACATTCCACCTAAATGCGTCAATTTCGTCGTTTTCGTTGCTGCGCATCTCTTTTTCAATTTGTCCACTAATTATTGCTTAATTAGATGTCGTTTTTAACTGTTTCAAGGTCATCACTTCTTTAACTGATAAGTCACCAATTCATCCATCGCGTTCTTGTTACTCGCTTTTATCTCGGAATCTGGGAGTGGTAAAGTTATGCTCAGTCTTATGTTGTGGCCATCTTATTCATTTGCAGTGTTATTATTCGTCGCAGAGGTTTTCTTTTGCCAGAATATGCCATCATTATTGGCTTATATTGTGAATGCCCTTGTCCTAGCTCACCTTTATCTCTCATTTATCATTTACCTTAAGTAATAGCGCTAAGCTTTGTTTACTGCAATGGTTCAGTTATTATATAGCTGTGTCATATTTACACGTTTGCTTGGCGGGTCAATGATTTCATTGTTAATTTTTCAATTTAGTTCTACTTCTGATATTCGGTATTTTTCCTAAATTTTGTTTGTTATTTTTCTTTTTATTCTGGTTTTTCTAATGTTTTAGCTTTTTCCAAATTCTAATTTATTCATGAAGTTTTGCTCCTTTCCAAATTCGCCATACAAGAAGAGAAGTTCAGATCAAGGGAAACTATTAGAAACCTTCGTTTTAATTGCCGATCTCTACGATTAGAGTCATATGCGAGCAATCAACCAATCGATTAAAGGGCAAATTTCAACGCAGGTGTTTGATTCTGAGAGCGTAAATTCTTTTTTTGCACACCGCTGTTTTTGCAAAGCTGTTGAAGAAAAAATGGCATCTCATCTTCAGAAATTGTTTGCAGTGACATGTTTAATTTTTTTTTGGCAATATCTTCTTTTCTCAATTTATGTCACTTTGCTGCGCACAGTCTGACAACACTTTACGATATCTTACATTCATGATACCTTTTCAGTATAAATGAGAATAAACGAAGAAGGGGAAAGGATAATGGTACTTCCACTAGGCTGAAATATGAGCAAAAATAGCATCGTTTTTACTTGAAGAGCACGAGAACAATTTGGCGTGAATCGATTAAAGTCATATGGGAAATCGACAATGTTCCGCAAAAATTTCACTCAGTTGCTCGTTGTCTTTAGCCATATAATAACATATACATCTAGGCACGATTTCTTACATACTCCAGTGTTTCGTTAATAGTAGAAAGAGAAGCGGTAAAGTTATTGAATTTAAAGCAATCTTTCCCTTTATATTTAATAGTGTGGTTTTGTAGTTATTACGATGTAGCGTTGTTGCTGGCAACACTTCACGCTAGACACTTGAGTTTCGAGTGCTTAGGTATTGGACGTCGTTCAAGTATGCCGAATTCTGTGACAGATGACACTGTGCTAATACGGCTAACCTGTCTCTCTTAATAGGTCTTTTGTCTACCCTCTTTCCATACTTATCGCATCCTGTCAGGGTTTTTTCTTTCTTCCTCTCTCTCACACCCTCTCTAGCTATTCACATTTTCAGCATACTTCCTACGTTGCTTGTTGACTTCTTTTATGTTTGTATTGGGTAGAGTTTAAGAGGTGTTTTAGTCGTCTGAGCTTTATTAAACTGTTTTCGTTTCGGTATTTTCCAGTGAAATTGCAGTGCAGTTATTGCAACGGATTTAATTGCACTGCAGTTGTCACAGTGGTTTAAGTTTCAATGCATTCAGTTGCAAAGCAGTCATTTCTTTGTGGGCTCGAAATTAAATTCTATATTAGAGGTAATGTTATTATACCAATATACTCTTGTCATAGTGTGTCCGATAGTAAAACACGCATATTGTTGGTGTTAAGTCGTAAATAAAATTAACTGATTGGGGTGGACGAGAAAGGAGAATTGTGCATTGACTAATGGAAGTACAGTCTACTTCTTGTGGGGGTAATGATGAGCTCTAATTTGTTGTTGATTTTTCACCCAAAAATGATAGCGGTGAACTCGATGTTCGCAAACACCATGCAGTCGTTTCTGTGTTAAAACATTCAAACAAGAAATGAACAGAGTAACATTAATTGAAAGTGGAATTTCTGTGACACTAACATCTGCCATCTAATAGCTGGATTACACCTCTTTATACCCAATTGTTCATATCTTCTGGCTAATTATTTGCATTTTCGAGCGGTCGAGTCAACCAGATTTGCGTAATTTCTGAGAGTTCGTTTAAGCGATCGCTCATTTGTTAATTACGTCAACTTAACTTCGCATGTTTTCAATGTCCAGCTTCGAATTCTGATATCTTTTCTCGTTTCTGTAGTTTCCCCGTCAGTGACAGGTAAATATGAAATCCCGCTTCTGTTGAATTCAGCTCGATTTAATTCGATCTTGCAATCCACTTCAGCGTTTCCTATGCAATGGTTCTGCAATCTGTTCGATTTGAAGCAGCCGTCGATAAGAATTTCTAGTGAAGTCTGACTCATCGTTGGTCCAAATCAGTAGCTGTTATGGAAATCCATCACAATTTATAAAAAGATGGAGGAGCGTGCCAGGATTGCTTTCGCGATGCGCGCTCTCATTCCGCTGATTTTTATGAGCAATGCACAAAATAGCGCCATCACATTTTGATCAATTCATCATGAAAACCTATAAAAAAACTTGTTTTTATTACTAGATTGTTAGTAAGTGAAAAAAACAGCTAGTATATAATTCAATCAATTTTTTATCTTTGATTACCTGGAACTTCGTTCAGAATTGATAGATCAGCTTTAATTATGTGGGAAATCGTTCTGTGGTATATGTTATATGCTACACCCATGAAGTTTCATAATTCTAGCTGCGGCGGTTAAGGAGTTGAGACTACCAGGCAGATAGACAGACGCAAACACAAACATACATATGCACAGACGTGTTGTCATCGCCATTTTGCCCTTTTGTTGAGCGAATGTGTAGAAGTGCATAAAATTGTAAAATGTGTAAAATAACTTGTGTAGCCATATAGAAGGGGAAGGTATTGATTAATGGAGTATTATTTTTCGTAGGTAAACTTGTGTGAATCGATTTTTTTTTTTTTTTTTTTTTCTTCCTAAATATTCGTCCCACCATTGTGATCGTCCCAGTTCTAGCTTATGAGGGTGCAATAAGTGTGTACGATAAGCGAAATGACGGCTTGATCTCATCTAAGAGGGGCTTTAACGTCGACGGTTGAGCTTAATCGATGACAGATGCATCGACGGCATGGTTAAATCGCTTTTGATGACTGTTTCAAGTTGTTGCTTATGCAAAGCCGAACGTCAAAGCATTTTATATTGACCCACAGCGGTATTGAGAGGATTCAAAGTGGTTTCCTAGTTATTATTTCAAGAGCATTACTTAAACGGCGAAAAGCTTTTATTTACTCGCCATATTTACTCATCAAACGTGTATGTTGCTGGTAGGCTGCTTATAGAGATTGACAATCTTCTGAACAAGCACATGAGAGGTAAAGAAAAGGGCATCATTGGTGACAGATCGTTCCGTGTAAAATGCCATATCGTTTCTCTTTTTAGTACTGTCTTATGCATTTATATTCACTTGTGGATTGTCGTGTTTCCTTGCAGTGCTTTAGGAAATGTTCATTTGAATTTGCTTATCCTTGATTCTTAGCAGATCTTCTATTCAGCAAAACGTAGAAAGCATATATCTTGCTTACTATGCATCTTGAAGGGAGCGAGAGACCAACGTATATGATTTTAGAGTAACCAAACACCCTAACAAGCGAATATAGCATAATGTTGGATAAAGCAACTTCTAAATTATTAAGGAGACGAGGAGAGTTGTACGGAATATTTCTTGATAGAGCGAAGGTTTAGGAGGAGCAATTGATGCAGAAAAAGATAAAACGACTCAATGCACGTGAGGTACAAATTATCCGCAAATTCGATGGTACATGCCTTTCGGCACTGCTTATCGGGTTTCGTGTTTTCGTATGTCAACCGTGCAGCGATGAAAGGAGAATATCCGTTGAGGTAAGATATGTCTAAACTTGTCATGCTTACAATGAAACTCATTAATTAGTTCAAGGGATCTGTCGTCGGGCATTTTGAAAAAAATTTAAATCGGCAAAAAGCAGATTCAAGTTTTAGACAATTTTTTCTTTTCATTATTTTTGACAGTATGCAGATTGTTCGTAGGGGGATAACACTGCTTTTTTCGGTTGAGTTAACTGAAATTTAGATAAATTTATTTTTATCGGGAATTGTAATTAGCGATAACACTGGTAAATTACTTAAAAAATTGCGAGTAGTTCCGTCCATTCCATCCAGTTTAAGGTGCAAACGTTTAAGATCATCGTTAATTGTGTTGCAGAGTTGATCGTCGCATATAAGCACTGAATGTGGTGTTGTAAAGCTCGTGAAACGTTCAACTCACTTTGAAGAGGCACTTATCTGATGGGGTGGCATACGTTTTGCAAAAGAGCTGTTTTTTATTTGCGAAATGTTTTTTCTTGCAGATATCAAACAAAATTTGAAGTTCATTGCAATCAGTTTGTCCTTGGATTTCCAGTGTGGCATTTGATTTAAAAGATACTTGAAATGCAAAGAAGATTCCACTTGAAGCTTTCTTTGCAAATATTATCGAAAGTATACTTGGACGTAATTGAGTCTCTTTTTTTGCTGAGAAAAGTGGTTCATCGTTTGCAGTGACTGCCTTTTTTTTTCAACGCAATACGAACGGTGCGGTTGGCTTTGCTTGTCGAAATGTTTCTTCATGTTTAAAATACAAAAGAATTCGTGCTTTATAGGTGGGTGAACGATGGATGGTGACAAGAGTTAACAAGTATTGGTTCTATGCAACGAAAAAAGAGATAGAAGATCAAGAACAAGAGGAAAAATTGGATCGTCCGTTGCCTTTGAGGCATCATCGTGCATTGAGAGGATGGTTTCCAAGAGTATGCGCCGAACGGGTGCCATAGTCGATGTGGTTTTCGCTAGTCCACTTGCGAATATTTCACTTAACGTTTTGCAGTTATATCTGTGATGACAATTTTGGACCCACATCGAACATGACTTAAGTATTTGGTGCATAACCCATATTTGAACTTTTATTTCTTAGCAATTTTTCTTAGTTTATAGAGAAAGTGGTAAAATAGTTTATAGAGCGTTAAATAAAATTAGAACGATCTGAAATGATATCTGAGATTTTCTATAATAATGTTAAGCCCATTTCGATTCGATTTCTGGTTTAAAATGAATAGAGGTAGGTTTTTGCAGATCTCTTAGGTAGCTTTTCTTTTACAAAATTATTGAATAGAACGGCAACATATGTTCCTATTCCTTGATTTTCATCTTGCTCAAGTAAACTGAAGTAAGAAAATTGCTCAAGTAAACTCTGTGAGACATGTTTGTGCCTTTTGAAAGCAACAATTTTGTTGGGAATATCCATTCGGCAATAAACATGAAGTTGGAATAATTCAGAATGCGAATATTTGAAGATTTGATATTTTATATGAAACATTTAATATGATAGGATGTATTTGTTTTTCTCTGGATGAACTGTCCATTTCGATTAACATCGAAGTTGTTGAGTGCGTTCTTTTACACCAATGAGCTTTGGATGATTGCATTTCTTGTAGATTATATGATCCTCATTTCACTTATTGTAGTGTTGAATTTGCGACTAGCACAAAATCCCGTCCTTATCCACCCTCCTCTTCGTACTGAGTTACGTCAATTTGCTTTACTGTATTACTTTCGGTTGATATTAAATCGTTTTTTGGGAATTTATGAATGTTATAAGTTTTTCACCCGATTTTATTAGTGCATTTTAGTTTTTATTAGACCATTAGAAAAAAAAGAGTAGCATCTTCATCAGAGACCTCTTCTAAATGTTTCGGGTTAGGGTTAGGAAACACTCCGATGACCAAAAGTTTCCTCTTCAAATCCACTTGAAGTTTGTTCAACAGTGCTTATTATTTCATCAGCAATTTTAAAGCTTCATTGCCGATTGCATCATTGCATAAAATTTGGAACATTGCAATGTAACGCTTCGTTTGGGTGTTGTGCATAAGTCTGCATAATGTGATGTCGATTACGTATTATAGTTAACTTTTCGAAACGAATTCGGATCGCTTGTTTGTTGTTTACTTCCTTTATGTGATTCTTCAAATAGAATTAAGTTTGGATTGACTTTTGAATTTCTTTCAAGTGATCAAAAGCACTTGATAACTTTTGCAGCCGTTCCAATAGATTATATCAGAATTTAGATGCAGAACATAAAATGAGATTGCCGTGCTGAACGATGCCTTCGTTAGGATTGATGTGTGGGAGACGGCAGACGGAACTTTAGATTTTTTTGGAATAAGATATTCGATTTCCTTATCATTCTGCCACAGTCCCCTTTGAAATCCTCTTCGCCATCTTCTACCGTGTCTCCCTTCCGCCTTATCATTCGTTACCGTCGGCTTGGAAGGATTGGAGAACTTCTGCAAAGTTTGTCGTTAACGCACTGTTATTGCTCGCTGCTGTGAAATAAGTCTTCGCATGTGAAATCTTAAGCACATGATGTGATGGTTTACTGGGTTATGTTAACGCTTTTATAGCAATGTCATATGTATTCTGAATGCTTCTGCATTATCTACTTAAAATTCAACGCAATAATTGTGTTAGAATGTGAACGAAGCGCGGAGAGGAAGGGCGAGGAAGTTGGAAGAAGGGGGGGGAGGAGGGAAAGGATGTTGCCCCGGATTGTGGTGGAGTTTCTTCCACAGGCTGTTTTCGGGAGCGTTCATTAAGAACATACATTATTCAAGTAATCCAATACTGCCGTCTCATTGGTTGTAGTTCTGCGCGAATATCCAATCCGCCATAATTAACAAAAACTTTCAGGACAAAAACTTGCGGAATTTCATTTGATTGCAGTATTCTTCTTAAGCTGCCTCTTCATTGGTTTTACAGCCATTACTGAGTTGTGAAAATTTTCTTGTGTGTGTTAGTGTGGTTGTTTATTTCTGTGTTTTATATGACAATTTTCTTTCGGCACAGCAATAATGTGACCGTGGAACGATAAATAACGATTTATGAGCACTTTTATCGCACACTGAGTCTATCGTTATGTGTGAATATACACATTCTTTGCATTTTATGCCCTGCAACAAATTTCAACGGAACGATCATCGCATTTACCATTCAAAAAATATTCATCTTTTCACCTGAGAAGAAGCGTCATTTAAAGGCATCCTGCAAAATTTGGCTGGATCAGTCCGGCTTGCCAGTTTATTCAACCGGTGGGTTGTGAATAATCAAAGATCAAATATTTAGTGTAGAGCTGAGCTTATGTTCGATGAATGATAATGGTCAGCGATGCAGCTTCCGAATTATTCAGCTTGTCGAACTTTATGGGCTGCGATTCCCGAGACGTCTGAAACGTATTTTGGTAAGAAATGTGAGCTGTCAGTCATATCGAGCCGGTGCCATAGAATGCAATGCTTCATTCACGAGCTTTGTGCTCGTTTCTACTCACCGAGTGAGAAGGGAATTTAGAGCGGTAGTAGAAGCATTGTGGAAGTTGTAAGTGATGCATTTGCGAAGTGGATTTTGACATCCTTTGCACCCTTTTGTATTGTCTGGTTGCTGTGAAAATATAAAATAGGTGGATGAATGTGTGCAACCATTGCCTCATTATGCCACTTAGCTAATTAGCTATGCGGCACAATAGCGCGTTATCTCATGAAACCCTAAGCTTGCGGACAACTACAAAGCAAAAAAAAACTAGTGAATTTTATAGAGTTTTTAAGTACCGAAACTTGGAGGGATGATGGATCGCAGCAAAATCGAGAATAAATCAGAGGTACCCCGTGCTCAAATCACGCTTATCGCATTTTACTGGTTCACCATAAAAGATTGCCTGGCCTTGTTTTGTCATATAAAAAGTAGATCAGCACGTCCATCTTATATTAATCCACTTCTGAGTGCTCCCCTCGCTTTTCGAAGTTTCAAGGCTGCTCAATTCATTTGCCACCACTTGAAACATAATGGAGCCTTTGCTTTCTTAATGCACTATTGCATTGTTGATTCCATACTTTCTTTATTAATAATGGTGTGCTCTCAGCATAGAAATTCATCACCCTCCATGCTTCTGACCACATATATTATTTCATATAGCAATACTTGTATTAATTTTTAATGCACCTTTGCTTCTATATGAGTATTTTGCAAGAAATATAGTAATGCTCGTTGCAATTCACAGTACTGTGTGTATGCTGCATTGAATGTATACTAAGTGAGCAGTGTTGATGTGAAATTAATTCACCAAAAAGCGAAAAACGAAGAAAGAATGCAAACATATATCACAAAGCGAACACATAATTGTTGCTTTATGTACATATTTTGGCACGAGTGTTATTTATTTGTTAGTATTTATGATTATTATTTAATTCACATGTCCATATTAACTTGAATATTTTCTAATTTATATATGCAGATTAACCTGAATATTCTTTTCACTAATGGGAATGCTCTTAACAGATCATCTTATCACCTCAGAACATATTATTTCTTCAATAGAATTTTTTTTAGAATATTAACGCAATACCAAAATTATTCCAAGGTGATCAAAGAGCAGAAATGAGGGCTTCACTTAGTGGTAGTTTCTTTATCGATTCAAATATTCATTTCTGACACATCTTTACCTTCTTTCTTCATTTATCTCGTAGGATTTTCAACCGCTTTTATATCTGAACGGTTGAATGGGCATACTCTTGGGCTGTTATATGTAGTAACGTATTCATCTTTCAGTTGATTGATCGCCTATAGATATCTGGAAATTTCAGCACAACCCTTTGTAACTCGTTTTACAATTAGTGTTTCATTAACCAAACCAACAGTTATGCTTACACATATAAATCGACCACTAAAAATGCTATTTGATTGGTCACGAAATGAGTACTAATTCATGAACATATTTGAAAGTCTCCAATTGCTTCGATTTTAATCACTCAAATGGAGAGATCATATAGGCCAACGTTTTTAATTTCAGCATCGTTGACTCTCAAGTTGAAGCCTCTAGATAGGCACTTGAACAAATACACATGCAGAAATGCGATATCTCCATAAGATGCTTTGCAAAAACTCTTGGGGGTTATCAACACTTGCTGAATTATTTCTGTCTCCCATATCCGTTTTTCAATTTAACCAACTCACTGCCCACTGGAGGAATGTGAATTGTTCATCTCGAAGCATAACATAAAGAAGCTTGTAAACTAATAAGTGATGTTTTGAATAAGGATAGGCGCATCGTTTCAATCGATGTCTCAAATGACTGGGTACTGGGATCGGCTGTTGGTTACTACATAGTCGAATGGTGCTTCACGACGACGATTATTCAATGATTTGTCGACGCTCGTTTCAATGCATTTGTTATGTGGTAGAGAATGCCCAACGCTTCTGCTGTTGTTCTAGCTTTTGCCCTCTTACATCATAGCCTGACACGCAAAGCTTTGAGATAGCTGACATTGAAAACAATTTTCCACAACGGGGGGCGGGGAGGAAGACCATAGGGAAGAGGGAGGAGTGGGAGTGATGGGAGGACAGTTAATGATCCAACTGTGCTTTTCTTCCGTTCGTGTATTGCAGAGTTCGTTGTATTTAGTTCTTAACGGGATCAAAACCCCTTTCCTTCATTGGCACATAGATAAACCCTAAGTAGTTTTCATAACGTACTTTGTGCTCGAGTGTTTCGGCTTCTGAAAATGCTCGAATTTAAAAGTGTTAGAAATTGCGAATTTTTGTCTGATGGTGAGTGCTAATGAGTGTTGAACTCTTTTGTAACTGAATGATCGGCTCTCTTGTCTACCTCGACAGGTAAGTAGTAAGACTTTTCAACAGTTTAGAAAACCATTATTCATTTACAGCGATTCATTCCCAATCAGAATAGTCACAATTCCATGCAAGTGGGGCTTTACTAAATTAGAAAAAATTCAAATCCAAAGTACCATTTTAGTGACTGTCTTCGATCATAGAGAAGTTACTAGGACTTCTCTACAAATTGCAGCCGTTTTCGAAGATATGACTCACATAGACGGGAACCGATGTAAAGCTGTTGCCAGCATTGTTCGAACCCGAATCGAAGCCTCATCGAATCGGAAGTCATTAGTGTCACATCCACATATTTCCCATTCAGTGCGTTGCCATTGCCTCAAATACCATAATGAGTATATGCCAAATCGTGCTGCTTCTTTTGCATCACAGATATATTGAAAAAATTGACATCTTATTTGATATTACATGGAGTCTTCATATATGGAAACCAAAAAATCACTGTCGTTCGTCTATTGTGGTTTTGACATTATTCCATAAGAAGCCATATGAGATTATTTTAAGGAATTCAGTTGAATTTTAAAAAACATCCTTTAATTCCCCGTTATAGATGAGGACTTCAAAAATTCCTCACTCAGAAAAACGACTAATTTAGCTGTGTTTTTGCTTGTGATATGGCTGAAGTTCATCTGCTTTGAAGTTTTTTTTTTGTGTTGGTGAATAAATTAAATACTTGATTATTTCTTTTGAATTGACTAAACTTCATGGGAACAAATCAAATGCATCAACGGTTTAAATCTCAGGGGTGCTTTGTTGGTATATAATACGCAAATTTGCCTCAAAATGAAACGAATCCATAAATAACCATGATCATCGAATAAACCATACTGGACTGGTGGCAAAATCACGAGTTAGAAACACAAATTGACCTGCCAATGCCTTCGCAAAATGGTACTTCCCCTTATTTCACTCTTTCCGAGGGTAGTTACAGGAAATCCCGGATTTTGCGATTTAAACCCTATTCGTGCCTCACGAAGTTTTTTCGATTCATTACACTCATATCGAAAAATTGTGTCTGCTTTGTGCAGATTTTCCTCTGCGCTCAACTTCCCGCCGCGAGAGTGCCGAGAAAAAGATAAAATAATATTAAGTTTGAGTGCGCGTTTTGCAAAAATAAAAGGTATTGAGTAGTTCGAATATATGAGCCCGCAGAGAACTATCACTGCAAAACAGATAGAGAAGCACGCTATCAGATTTGATATGATATGTGCCTTTGCAGTTTTACTCTGCAAAAAAACTGTTGTACTAAAATATCAAAAACTAGTCGCAATAGCACCCTATTTTTTCAAAGAAGCCGGTTGTAAAATTGTTCTACTCGACGGGGATAGACTGTAATGTGATAGCTGCGAATTACATTTCAAACTTCAGGCAAATAGAAGCATTTATTGGCCCCTAGAAGTTGATGTATGCTTGAGGTTCCTTTAGAGGAAATCATCCTATGGAATTGACTAGGTTTACCGAATTCCACAACTCGAAAAACGCATGTATTGAAATTATCGAAAGGAGAGACATTCTGGAATATCTAAAAGCACATATACACAAACATTAACAAGTGAACGACTTTGCTTTACTGGATGCTTTACAAGTGGAAGTTGGGTGAGAATATGGGTTTTGAGGCAGGATTTAGAGATTTTTTATGTGCATAGATGTGATGGATTCATTCACGATATGTGTAGACAAACAGTGTTCAATCAAAAAATGCACTTCTATCTCCTCTATGAACAACCTTACTCATCACCGCTTATCGAAGCGTATTGCTGAGCGATTACTACGATAACGACAGTAGTTCGATGAGTCATCGTACTGCTTGATGACGTGAGCAAAGAAACATTGCGCCACATTCGATAAGAGTATAAGTATTTTCGAGGGTTTGAGGGCGTGAAGTGTGGGCAAACTTTCAGGAACGTATAAGGGAAATGCCATCCGAGTATGGTACCTAACGCATTGTCGCGATGAGGAACGTGTTTAAGAGTGACATAACCGAGAAAAAGAGAGCACTATGAAGAGGTGGAGCCGACGAATGGCAGCGCAAGCAGACGGCTGGACCAGCGCTTCGAGAGGCGGAGTCGGACGGCAGTCACGCTCGGCGATGGCACAAAATCACGTCGATGTGGATGCACTCCTCGAAGATTATGCTTGGAAACATTTCAAAGATATTCAAAGCCTGCGAAAAACTCGACTGGACGACTTTAAGAATCTGGAGCGAGAAGACGTCGAGTTTGTTTTGGTATGTGAGCTGCTTCTTTTTTTGTTTGAGATTCATTTATTTCAGCTGAAATTTCTTTGATTAAATGAGATTTCGAAAGAATTTCATAGAAAATGCTCAACTTTTTTGAACTGAGTGTTTGCTGTTGACGCAGAATGATGGTGGGGAATGAAACGCATATAGAAATTCCATATTTTGCCTTCATTAATTCAAAAATGTCGATATTTCAACATGAATTAGGCAGTATTCTTCTAAACATAATCAACAGTAAAACGCAGTCTTTCCTTACAACATTACACTTGTCGAAAATACCAACAAAATGGCAAATTGGCTGCATTTATAGCACCGCCGTGAGTTTCCGTCGATTTTCTTATGCGAACAGCAAGATCGCCTACGATTTTGATACATATTTGGTCCATAATCAGTATAAATTCCTCCTTTCTGCCACCTAGAAAATTTGGCCTACTTCTTTATCTTTCTTTTCTCTCACATGCACAACCAGTGACAGTCTTCTTCATCCTTCATATACTCAGCATACCTTTTTCCTTTGCCTTCTACATACGTGGTATTCACTCACCATCGTACCATATCGTAGCGTTCAGTCGTTGCTGTTGCTGTGTGGTTTGACACAGTGTAATCACAGTTTGCTATTCTTTGGACTCAAATCACTCAAAGATGAGTCAAACTGACATCATCGCTGCCATTCTCATCTTTAAATTCTACATGGTGTATATCGTGCACAAGGCTTCAAGCTACAAATTTTGCATAAGTTGCTGATGTGTCGCTTAGATGAATTGAAATACCTATATTTATATTGTAAATTCCCCTTAGTGCGAATCACTGCCACAACAAACAGAGTGGAAATGTGTGTTGTAAGAGAAAGCTGTTCAAACGTTGCTGACATGAGTGGATGGTGTTGGATCGGTTTGCTTCAAAAACGTTCGGGACGATCGTCGATTCGTTGCTTTCATATCGATTATCGGTCATTGCAATCGCTTTCCATCGTCATAACTTTGCCATCTTCACACCGATCGGTCACGTTTTCAACCTCATCATCAATCTATATAGTTGCATTCTTGAAGAATTTGCAATCATCGCTCAAAAACGTCCATTTTGAGCAATTGCACATCGACTGATCTCCCTTTTCCATCGTGCAATCTTACAAATGGTCAACCAATAATAAGCTGTAGTTAAGATGCTTTGTGAAGGCGTATTGGCTGAGCATCGCAGTGAGTAGGCAAGTAATCGAGATAATCAGAAGCAATCATTTAAAGACATGCGTGAAGACCATCTCTTATGCTTTTTAAAATCTTATTTCAGCACCACTTATCCAAATGTTTTTTTATTTTTTGAAAGGANGGGTAGGAGGAAAGAGGAAGAGGAGAGTGGAGGCGGCACAGAAGGGAGGAGAGAAAACAATTTCGACTTACTCGGAGAATTAGAACATTGATAGGTTTGACCATAATGAAAACTTTTTACGGTCATTCATGATAATAGGTGGATTGACTTTTCCTATAATCGTTATTTGGCTTAGTATGTGTAGCCAGCATGCAGTATATTGCAACGTTGAGAGGCGGATCATTTGTCAGCCGAAAAAATCCCGAAGAATGTTTTTGATCCTCAAAGATCGATATCTCATCTTTTCGGCTTTTTTACCCACTCATTTTCTCTTACTCATTCTCTCTTCGTTGCTATCTTTATCATTCTCTTTCTTTCTTCATAGTTGTTTTTTTATGCCTCATCAATGGCTGGAAAATTGCTTAGCTTCCGTTCTAAAAGTTAGAAGCTGTTTAAAAATTAAGTAGCCTCTAAAGTGCCATGAAAACTGAAGCTTATAAAGACGATAGTGATTTTGCTTTGTTGTCGGTCGTTCTGCTCGTAGGAAGACTTTTCCACTCGTGCTGAAAGTTATAGCACTAAGGAATTCAAATTCATATCGTTAGCAAGAAATCTGAACTCGTGTCACTAGTAGGAAGTTCAAGCTTCTATTGCTAGCAAGGAATCTGAATTCGTGTCGCTACCATTCCGCTCCGCAATGCGCCGATCGATTTGCTATTCAATGAATCTATGTAATGCACATCACCAAATTGCTGTAACGAGTACTGAGTGCAGTACTCTTTCCGATTCGCTGCTGCTCCTCTTTTTCACTGACATCCTCTCGCTTTGGGCCCCTCTCGACCACGCAGCACTGCAGTTACGGTTGCCACAGATTATCGCATATCTCAAAACTGCTCATCCCCTAGGCTGTTCTGGGCAACCGAAGGGATTTCTAATGACAGGTGCTCATTAATTAAAAGTGATTATGATGGAGACCCACATAGCTGCAGGATTAATGTAGTCTTATTTTGAATGACCTCGCAATCGTAGTTGTTGTTGTGGTCTTCTTATAAATAATCATAATTTTGTCGTGATAACCACTAATCTATTGGAATCTGTCTGTGTTTGGAGTTCGCATTGCCATTCCACAGTGCCACTGAATAACCTTTCATATAGTAGATGATCACTATCTATGGCATAATACGGCAGCCTAATGGACCAATTTTTTAAGCAACCCGTAGCATTCCAAAAAAAGGGTTTAGGCATACAAATATGTCTGAAAATTCGCACGCATTTTGCAATGGATCTAGTTACCTCTTATACCCATCAGGTTCGCATTTGGCAGTCAGTGGGATCCTAGAAATGAATCTTTCCTGAAAGGCTCAAATAGGCAATCGATTCGATTAAAAGATGTGCGTGTTGCTGGATATTTCAATTGTTTGTTGACACAGTGAAACAGCGACTGGTCAGATGAAGAGGCTTTCAATAGGTTATATATCAAGTCAACTTCTCCGACACATTTCCTACTCGTTTTTATGCAAATTTTCTATGCAGATGCATTTATTAAAATTGTAAACTGACGCACTTTGATTTCTATGGCCGTAATAAGGCAAAAAAAGAACTTGCAAACACTAGTTGTTATATAGCTACTACTGAATTTATTACAAATTTTTAAATTCCTAAATTATAGCCACAATGTTGAACACTGAATACAGCTGTTTAGTGGTGATATCAGTGACCGATTAGCACTTGTTGTTACACTGATGTGCTCGCGTTTCCTGCCCAACGGCATTGTCTTCTCAGCTGTGTAAACAACTCCCTTATCAGTTATGCTTAAGCACAACATTTTTATTCGCCTATAATAGTTTTTCTTAATGAATGTTAATGTTCTGATTTAGACTTAGCTTGATTTCGAGTATTAGCTTAAGTGTTGGTTCTTCTATTCTCTTTAAAAAAGATCATAAAATTCTTTGCATTTTGTTCAAATTTAATCTCTCACTTTTATTGGTCAGCAAGTTTTATGAACAGTTTTTGTTGACTTGTTAACGAAATTTCCTATACAAATTTTTAATGCTGTTTGTTATTATCATAACGAATTTTCGGCACTTTTCACAAACTCATATAAACCTCATATTATGCTACCTTTTGCTTCAATTTCTTTGACTAAAATTCCTCAACTGCGGTTGAAGAATCTCCTATTTCGTTGCAATTTTGATTTTCAATTCCAACGTTTAGTTTGCAGCTTTTCTCACTCGTGTGAATAGAGAAAATTTGATTTATTCTAATTTGATTCAGAATATTCATTATATGAAGGTGCTGAAAGCGAAGAAAATATTTTCATTTGATGAAGTTATTGCAAGCTTTAGTTCAGCAGAGATTTCTTTCCTGGTAAAATTTACTTATAACTTTGCTTATTTATAGGCTAAAAGGAAAAAAAATCTTATCCCTCATAACTTGCAAACAAATGATTTTAATGCAAATACACACCAAAATGTAACATTTACTGGTATGAAATCAAGAATTCTGTTGACCTTCTTCAAATAATTCACATGAATCCTAATTCTTAAATGGTAAATGTTCGTAGAATTGGTCTACGGTATCTATCGTGCAAACACACATAGGAGAATAAAGTGATTATCGGTGTTGCATGTGATGGTGGTCTCTTGCATTGATTGCCAATATTCCTCCAATTGATATGTTTTCCTATGAGTGCATTTTACGTACACTTTTGCAAATTTGCTCTACAAAAAAACGCTTTATGATGAGGCAGCGTCTCTGTGTTCGTGTGTACCCCATGTCCAGAAGTTTCGACTTGGAAACCATTGAGACTACTGGAGTTGTAGAGCTGTGTGCTACAATGTCCACTATACAATGACCTTTTAACCCATCATATTTCTTTCAACATACTACATTTCATTTCGAACTGAAAAGTTCTATACGCTAAGAAAGTTTACTTTTCACAATCAAAAAGATTACAGGCCTCAACAATGTTATAAAGGTTGTACGCATTCCACTTCAATTGGATAACAGATAGGTGGATCCTTTCTAGGATATTTACATGCGTGTTGGATCAGTGAAACTATACAAGTATTGATTCGACCATTTTATTTTTTTACTAACAATATCTATAATTTGTTGATGAGACGAAGATAGTGTGAAAACGTTATCGTATCACCTCTTCTGGTACCCTTCTTCTCTTCTTCTCTATAATGCATCATTAGGTACTAAAAATAAAAATTGGTCAAGGAGCAAGGCAATACATGGTTACGAAGTGAAACAGAGAATGGAAGCGCATGCGAGCAGGTGGGGGTGGTGAAAAACGAATAGAAGCGGTAAAGATTTTTCGGCTTTTTCATTTTCCATGAGCTGAAATGTAGCAAGAAGTGCCTCAACATTTCGGAAGAACGAGTGTGAACACAACGAATACTATCAACTTTTTAGTCTCAGAAGCTTCTTACTTCTTAGCTTTCAGACAAGAATTTTTAAACTTTGAATGCTCGTTTCCTGTGGTCTCTTTTCCCTCGCAGTTAACAGGGTACACCTCCAAACAGGGCGAGTTTGGGGCGAAGGAAGAAAGGGAGGATGGTGCAGTGGAAGTATGAGATGGCCTTTCGACTTGTAATTTGGAAGTGAATATTGGGAACATCCCTAATGTATGAAAATACCACGTTATAAAAGCACTGCTCATCCACTTGGCAATTGCGTCTTACTTCTGCTTATAATACTAATTTTTCTATTGCCTTGAAATCTCCTCATGAAATTTTTAAACCTATGGAAGTAAATGGTCCTTCGAAAGAATAATTCAACCTGAAATTATTTGAAATATAAATTATGATTTGGTTTTGTTTGTTTTTCTTTCATCGAGTATATAGCTTGTTGGAATGAGTGTAGATTGAAAGCTTCATCGATTTACGGAGTGCTTCAAGCATTAGCAAAAGAAGCTTAATTCGAGTTCTCTGAAGCGTTACAAACATCTTTGACGGCCACATAATGAGAGGCGCTCATCGATGCGTTTCGTCTCTTTAGGGAATATTTCGTTATCGTCAACACTAATTTATCTCATTTTCACTCACTTCTTTATATGTTTTATAGAAGCATAAAATGAATGACGTCATTAATTGCCAATTTATTACCTGCTCAACATCAGGTTAATGAAAGGTATGCCATTCGCAAATCTTGTTAACGACGCGTGTTCATTAATTTCCGTAGCTAACATCTTACATTTTGAGAGGTTACAATGTCTGAAATATTTCTTGTACACTCAACAAATTGAGGCAATATAGTGATGGAAGGGACGAGAGCACCAACATTAAGAGATCAAATCAATATTTCGCAAACTATAGCAAAAAATGTTTTTCTTGGAAAAGCGGAGCATCGAAGAGTTGTAATTGTTAAATTTTCGGTGTCTATTTAAAGGTGCTAGGATACACTTGAAAACGAAAAGATCAATAGCAAAAAAGTTTTCATTGCCATGTGGAAAATGCTATTAAAAAAATGAATATAATAATTGTAGAAAAAAAATGTAAGCGATGTGATGTCATTTGTAACTAAAGAATATGCACATATTATAAAACACATCAATGCATAGCAACCGAATCTTCCTTCTCAACGACCCTACCTCACTTTCAATGAATCAGGTCCATGACTCAGAAGTAAGAAGAATTGCATTGACATGACAAAGTTGTAAATGGCATAGTTGAATGCAAATTGCAGATTTCCAATTCGTTGTGATTTTTTGCCTAATAATACAAAAATATTCACTTTTCTATGAGAAGGGGCAAAATATTACTGCCGCTTCAGTGAACTCAACCCCACTTCCAATTTGCTTCAAAACGGAGAAGTGCACTCTTCGAAAGGTGTTGTAGAGTGTATGCTTCAGTAGATTCAGAAACGCTCCTACGTTTACGATGAAATGTGATTTCTCCATTGTTTGACGCTTGATTTTCTGGATATTTCTTTTTTTTTCCAAATATGTTATCGTTGTTGAAGCGCATCAATTTCCATCGACCATCTAGTTGCTTATTCGATTAAAAACCGCAAATGTATGAAAATTATAGTATTCAACATATAAAAGTTGTGGCTAATTCTTCTAAGCACTTCACATTTTGACACAGTTTACACCAAATCGCTTTTGTATGATAGCTTACGGTGGCAGAAGTCTATGTACGCTCGCTGATTTTCCGCTAAAGTGACGAAGCGCCACAATATTAAAAGCGATGAATGTGAACGGCATGAGCGAATATTTTTGGTTGCGTTCCATTATATTGACGGCGGCGATTTTTATAATCGAACAAACGCCTCCGTGCATAAATATACTTTCAAACAAAATGATGCATCATATTCAATTTGATGGTAGACTCAGTCCGATCACCTTTTTGTAAAATAGTATACAAAACTTCCTTTAACATATATTTAAGATCATACTTCATCGGTATCGAATAATTACAAAACGTCTGATTGGAAATCATTGTTTAATCATCGCTATTCATTTGGTCACAGGTATTGACATAATTCATTTGAAAAAAAGGCGCAACGTACTAAAAATAAATTCTCTCGATATTGCACTGAGTTTTTGTTTCTTTTACATCGGGATCCCTCATTGATCAAAATACGTGGTCTGGCTTGGTAATAGGTTATTTTAAGTGCAGCATTATTCAAGACTGCGTTTATTCAAGCGTCTATCGAATTTTTTCCTCATTGTTGAGAGTTGAATTCATATTACAGCTCAAATTAAGTAATTTGCCACAAAAATAAAAATTTTTTTCAATGTTTCAAAAGTACAGCTGTGCGTGTTGAGTAAGTTCAGTGGAAATGCGATTGAGAAACGAACATTTGCTTATGCTTTAGCAGGTGCTCTTTTGCTGGCGAATCAACATCGATTCTATTTCCGTTGGATTAATTTTGACGCTAAATTTGACGTCGAATTGAATCAAGCAAAAAGCCATATAAGAATACATTAAATCTTTAATTAATATAAATTGTTTGCTTAGTGGATTCACATTTCTCCTTAGAGAGGTGATAGGACTGCCAGCCACTATGAGTGGTTCTCATTCAATCATTACGAATTGTTAGTGAGGTGAGATTCTTCAACTTTATGTGCGTTGTGGCTGAAACAAAATATTCACGCGCGAATCATTTTTTGCGAAATATTTTTGAATCTGCTCGAATTATTGCTGATTTATCTGAAGCCATTGTTATACTACACTCTAAGTGAAGCATATCTACAATAATATTTGTTAATTATGGGTATGCTTCAACATGATTGTGGATATGATTAACTCTTGCATTAATACCACGAGGGAACACCAGAAAGAAGCATTCAGTAATAAGTCTACAGAAGCAAGAGATTCTTCAGTAAGGAGTAAGTATATCTCAGTGCATATTTCCCACTCTCGTTTGCGATACGTTTCCTCTCAATATTCCTCGTCTACAGCGCTAATTAAAAACATTGAAGCACCACCGCATCCAGCTAATTGATATAAAGTCGATAGGAAAAATGCCATTAATGATTCGAGGATTAACCTGCTCTAGCCTGGCAAACAACTCTCGAACTGAAATCACTTGATACTGAAACGTTTCCATTAAGTCGTGATAAAGAATCGAAATACTTTCGACTTCAAACTCATGAATGTTGGAAAATTTATGCATGAAACAAGTGTAGGACATGCGAGTGAGATTTTTGAGCGGTAGCTGACGCACCTATTCTATGATTTGCGAGAAGCGATCGAGAATCGCTGTTTGGGGGTTTGCTCATGGAAGCGGAAAACGGCGATTGTCTTGCATTGCGAATATATGTGCTCAGAGTGTGTCGCTTATCGCCGCTAACGAGTGAGTCTACAATGGGTGGTTGGGTCGACGTTTCGAGTGCTCGAAGTTTATCGATTGTGAGTGCGAGTGTAGCGTTGTGGTATATGAGGCGCAAGCAGCCAGCCGGTTCAACAAGAGGAATGCAGCTTTTAAGGGCCTTCGACTGCCCGCAGAAGAGGTGAAACGTCTCACACTTGCACAGCAGGTGATTAAAAACCCTTTACCGACACCTATCTGGCAACAACGAAAAAAAGAACGAAGAGCAACAGATACAGATAAGAATCGACAAATCGGCAGGTAGCAGAACGTCAACGATTAGATCTTAACAACGATGGCGCAAAGCACTCGCACCCACTGAGACATTTGCCGATGTGGCACCAAACGAGCGATTTTTTAATTTCGCTAGAAATGTGTCAATTTCTCACTTAGGGGGTCTCATGAGGTACTTAATTCGCTAAACCATGAGGTCGAGCGAGTTGAAGAGAAAGAATGTTGAGTGGGGAGGTCCCGAGGTTTATTTGCTGCTGCTATACTTCGTGTCGAGCCACCAGCATTTTGAATCGATGTTATGGTGATGTTTTAGATCAACGATATTTAAGGGTATCTTACGGTCTTTGTTTGATAAGCTGCTGGAGCAGTGATAAGGTAGCCCAAGTTCATGTAACGCTAAGATTGTGCAACAATTTTCGTTTAAAATATCGCAAATAAGGCTTTTCAAAAAGGACTGTGTAATAACGTCGTGTCTTTTTATATTTTCTTATCTTGTGAATTATGATGCGTTTGAAAATAGGTTTACTTGAAGTTGAACAAAGTTATCATCTTTATTCATTTCATAATTAGATCCTAATAAACAGGCCGCTCGAGCGGAGGAAGAAGAAATTACTGAAGGAAATAGTAATTTTCATATGTAAATTTTTTAGAAATGCAGCAGAAAAAAACATTCATTTCGAACGATCCAGTTATCAATTACAATTAAAACACTTGCGTGTTTAATGAGAATATCTGGAGTATAATTGTCAACTGATAGCTCTGATGAATTCATCGAAAATTATTCGATGAAAAAGACTTGGTGAAGCAATGATATGAAAGATCTACGTCATTGATAGGAGAACTTTACTGATACAGGCCTAGTGACTTACCGAAACTTCCGCTTGCCACAGTTACCTATACCTTAGGAGGGTCAAAGTTTAGATAATCAAAGGTGAGGCACATTCGATTAGCTCCGATGCTAACGATCTTATGAAACAAAATGATGCAAAGCAGAAATATTGCTTAAAAACGGATTTGAATGAGAAGCAACAAATGAAAAATCCTCAGATAAGAAGGGGAAGCTTATCGAAGACATCTGTGAGAATACTGCGAGAGTTGGCATTGCTAACATTGCTAACAAGCAGTTCAGCAAGTTTCAAAGCAGGCCTCTCCCTGGCTATTAACCACTTAGTGGGGGGTCTGTTGTTGTTACACTGGAGTCATTCTATTACCAAAGCAAGTTTTTGTGGCTCACTTACATGTGTGCAACTATACAAAACACTTCCGCTTCCATTTTCCCATCATTCCCTCCTCATACCTCTTTAGGTTCTCGCGGACAGAAGCCGTGATTCAGCGGAGTACATGCTGACAAAATATACATTTTCGATAATACAAAAATATGCAAAACATGTATGGGGCAATCTTACAAAACATTGATGAGATATTGGATTGCTGCTTCAGGAGTGAATGTAACAAAACAAATGTAACTAAATCAAGCGGAACTATCGTGGCTCTAGAACAGTTTCATGAACTGCCTTTGTCACTTTATTTTTTAAATTTTATATGAAATTACCGCATTTTGTCGGATATGAAAAGAATTCCCTGTTTACCGTATCCGTTCACCTACTCGTTAGCGAGGCATAGTGAGTTGGTTTTCCTCATGGGAGCAGCCATATGCATTCAAAAAGCTTTAGAAGCGAGCCGTTCAAGTTTGCGCGCACATCGATGCAATTATATGTGCGGCGCCGTTTATGGGTATTTAGTGTGAATGAGTATGGATGCAGCGTTGTGTTCAATCACAAACACTTGCGACGATTGCAATCTACGACTACACATGTGAGTCAACCCCCAGTGCTCATTGAGGGTTTCATTGAGGACATATTTTCAGAATGCGAGTGAAAAAATTTCAGTTTGGATTCCTCATCGAAGGTTTTAATCAAGCTCTTATAAGTTTTAACTTTTTTTTCCCAGCGAATTCATTGCTTATTTATTCAATTTCTTGGAAATTTAGATTTTGCTCTATCATTCATTCCCCGGTGTCAATGTTCACACTAAAAAAGTTCTTACTAATTTCTTTTTAGTAAGATTCGTTAGTGAGTAGTTTTTCAATGGCGAAAGTTTCATGGATGCGATGCTCGTAATAACAGCGATTAAACGATGAGTGAGTGAATTTGTGATATATGCAACTCGATTGTGACTGTGCTGGGAAGACTGCAGTTGGAATTTGCTATGAAATCAACGGAAAATCATTTATTTTCTTTGCTTCACAAAAGGATCTTCAAGTGATTCAAAAGAATTCAATTTAGGGTTTCGCATTCGTGATGCAACAATTCCAACGTTTGAAATGAAAAAAGCGATCGTGAGAGATTCGAATTTCAATTGTTATTCGATTCCACTCTTCCAAAATGACATTCTCGTACAGTTATACAAATGCAATTGAGAAACTTCTATCATTGGTCTTCTTCATCGCCAAACTTATACATCTCTTCATATGTATTATCCTCGATATTCCTAAATCTCAATTTTATTTCATTTGAATATTTGAATAAATGGTGAAAAGAAACACTAAACCAAACTCTTAGAACTCTTTTCAAACGAATCGAGACTGACATTTTCCAGTTACAACAAAAAATTTGCTGGAAAAAACAGCGTACCAACTTGAAAAGCAGGGGAAAGGGTGAAGAAGAAATTTAAAGAAAATGGATTTTAGAAAGCTGATAACTTTATGTAAAATTTATGTTCCTTTACAGTGATTCAAAGCACTTTAGAAATCTTTAATTTTTGAATTTTGCTTGAAGAAATTTATGGTGGCCAAAACTGAACGAAGTAATTCAACTTTTATGAGACCCAACTGCTCATCAGTTTTCTTTCACCATCTACTTCAATTTTTGTTAGCCTTCGCAAGCTATGCACCCTTTCATTTTAAGAAACACTATGTTTATTATTCACCATAATATACTGAACAAGGATTTGGATTTGCAGAACCGGAAAAAATTGGTTATAACGCACGATGAGCCGAAATATTCGCACCTTAATCCGATGGGTGCACGCCCGTATACGCTTTTCAAGTCGATATACACTAACAACACCGACCGACCGCAGGAGTACTCCTTTAAGACTGAACGAACCACCGAAAGTATTTGTAGTATCACTCGTGAACAGGGATACATGATCGGCACGGAGGCAGAACTGACATTAAAGACACCTTGTAAATCATTTTTCAACATTCTTTCACCTTTTTCAGTTCTCATTTCTTGAAAATTAGCGCCAAGTGTCACGGGACTGTTATATTAGAAACAAACTGAATTCATCTCAAAACTTCACGAGATGAAAATGGAAATTTTCGGATATTTAATTGGTTTTCTCAGCGTATACAATAATAAGTGATTAGATAGTAATTTTGGCTTGGTGGCCTTCTCACGCCGCCTTCGATCAGTGAATTTCAATAGGCTCCGCCAAACCCGTTTTTCAGATGCGTCATTATCTGCAATGATCAGTCATCAAAGCTTAAAGAAAGAGATCGAGGAAGGGGAGCTGATGAGAAAGCGACGAAATTATACTGCCTTTGCTAAGTAGAGACAAATCAAACAAGCACAATGTGGATCGTATTTTGAAGTTACGCCGACTTCAGTAGGATTGAACTATTTTGTTGAAAACCATGACCATTTTTGAACAAACGGAGGGGAAGGAGAGAGAGGAAGTGGGTCGGGTGATATAACATTGTGCCACATATTCAAATAACTATAGGGTTTTGCGCTTTAAAAGGCAACAAACTCCTTTGAGATGTAAACAAAAGGAGGTGTAGGTAAACACTGAACGATGACCGCATTCGAAGGTTCCCACGCGAATTACCGCTGGAACGTTAGACATACTCTGAAGATACGTTAATCCGCGAAAACGTGGCAAAAAAGTGCCAAAATGCAGCGAATCGAGAGTGGATTGCTTTCCGCATACCGCAGCGGATGCAAATTCCCTTTGGGAATCACACATGGGGATCGATAATGGGCGAGTGTCTCTACACACCGACCACTCATTACGTTCCCAAATTTGTGTGCCTCTAATATTGCGCTATACTAGGTGATACTAGTTGAGGAATCGTCAGCTCCCAACGATGCATGATAGAAACGTTTCATAGATTTGTTGATAAGCAGCAGCTGTATAACATTTGGCACAAGAAAATTAATAGAAAGTTACAAAGAAATCAAATATTATGTGATCAGTTTGTGAAAAACTGTGCTACAAGCATAAGCACTCAGGAAACCGGCACTAGCCAAATCGGTTGACACACGTGGCGTCGGTGACGCATATAAACGACCTCATTTAAGGTGGACGCAGAGTAGAGCATTCATCACCAGCTTTTCAAACAGTCAGTGAAAACGGAAGTCTATTCCAAAAGTTCACAGACGACCTTATCACATGCTTTTCCAAAAATTGCTTTCTTTGGCAAATTGCCAAAACTCGCTATTAATTTTTTGAAGGAGTATTTGACTATGATACTCATCAATGAGTGATCCTAAAATACTCTCACTATGAGGAGTTCCAATACAGCATGTTCACGTAAATCCAATACGCATTAAAAAATTTAGTAATCCTTTAAAAACATTCAGATTCCCGAGTGAGTCAAGGAGAAGGTTCCCGCTGTCACAGTATTCTTCCATAGTCACAGAATATGGTGATGAATCATGTCACAAAAGCGATCAGAAGAGAATTCTGCCGTACCGCTGTCTAAGCATTTTTAGGTTTAGAATTGCGTAAATATGAAATCAGTGATCATATCCCAAAGAATCAATGAATCTCATTATGGATGATCTCGGCAAATTATAAAATTCATTGTTTCGAAGTTACGGAATGTCTATATTTATATATGTTTATTAAAAACATTTTACTCTCTAATTTCAGCATTACTTCCTCTAATCATTATCTGCACATATGTGATATGCTATTTTTTGAATTCAGGTGAAATCGCTGAAATGAAAGCGGGATTTAAGCACGAAATGCAATTCAATAATATCAACGAGAACACAAAATCGGAGATTCTGTCGTGGGGAGTGGATAGCAATGTTGTTGTGCCAGCACATTATATCACCGAAGCATCTATTATTATTGAGGAAATGAATTATCAAGGAACGTATACAGTCACAAGTACCCTGTCTGGATTTGTCACTATTTCAATACGAAGGTGAGTAAGTTCTCAGCTCTAAATTCTTTTAACTCATAAAACGCTTATCATCAAATAATGGTCAACTGCTACTGCAGATAATTCAGCAACCTAATGAATAGCAAAACAAACACTTTATGACTTCGATGTTTGTTTTCTGATGTCAGGATTTTGCTTCATGTCACCATAGTCGACAAATGCTATCATTTTACATTTATCTAATTTCAAAAGTCGTATTTTCTCATAGCTTTTAGTCATAACCATGTATGGTTTTTCTATGAGAGCACCAATTGCACTAGACAAGGACTTCCTATATTGTTACAACGGTAAGTTGGTTATGTCGACATTAGTAGTGGCTTTTAACGGACCTTTGCTACGTTTGAGCTATAATTGAATGCGTACGACTAATGGACAGAAAGCCGTGATCTGCATTTGAGTGGAGTTAAAGGGCGTTTGGTCATTATTCTGCATTTCTTCAACGATCATTCTGTCACAGAGCCGTAGTGATCAGAGGAACAACAGCAATCGTCTTCTCTTAGCGAGTGTATTAGGATAAGTTATAAGATATACCGTATCACCTCGAATAGAATGATGATGCACTAAACAAAAAGTTGTTTTTGAAGGTAATGAAAATATTGCATTTCCTTTGAGCAGTTGGTCGATCATAGACAAAACACTCCTTCAGTGGGAGCGTGAAAATCTGCTTGAATAAAAGGCGTTTTGCATTGAAAGCATCATCAAGGTTTGAGAAAGCGTGAAAATTCCACTTAGAAATTGAAAACCAGAACGTCGGAATGTTTTCAGCTGTGAATGAAACTAAATATATTTTGCAAATCTTACAGGAGAAGAGATGGTGCACTCGTTTTGCCGTTAACAATGAATATCGTTGAAGTATTCCGAGAGCATTTGGAATCACGAACTGCTCGTAAAGAAGTAAAAGCGGCCGCTATGATTCAAGGCAATCAATGTGTACGTATTATTTCGAAAGGTACATGCCAATTTCAGGTAAATTCGTACTTTGTTCTTCTTCGTTTACTGAATTTGATGATCTTTACGAAGGATTTCCTCATACTGCAAGTCTGTCGTTGCCAATGTAGTAGAGGGAAGGGCTGAATCTTGTAGCTGCTGAGTTTTTGGAAGTGAAACGCGGTGTACATTGATCCTTCATTTGTATGAAGGTAAGCAGGATGTTTTAAATATTCCTGAAGTATTCTAGTATAAAATGTTTCTTGCGCGAAGAAGATACTCAAATGCGAAAATGTTGTGATTCGAATGATTTCTAAACATCAAAAAAAAAAGTTAAACTTTCAACCTTCGAATGCTTCGTGTTTTCTTTATGGATCATAAAATATTATCTTCTTCCCAATTAAAATGCACAGCAATTCTTTACATAGGCATTTCCACTTTTCAGAACCCCTGAGGATGAGGTTTTCGTAGATGGAAAAAACAAATGAGTTTCCCTAAAATAACCATTAGGAATAATGTATTTGAAAAAATTTCATCCTATAAATCAACATTTCGCAAATTTTAAGTGAATGAAATCATTCCAACTATGCATGAAAACTCAGTAATTTCTCAGTATTCATAACACAGCAGCGCTTTATGAGAAGAAATGGAAATTGGACGATTAGATGTGGTCTCGAAACCATAATTAAGGTGAAATTTGAGAAGCTTAGTTGGTTTGCGCCATTTCTATTTGCTCACTCTAATAAAGAAGCATTCTTACGAAAGTATTTTGATCCGCTTCTTTCTCACTGCTTATATACTCATCTTCCTTTCACTTGCAGCTAATTAAGCGCTGCTTTCAATATTTCATCGCTCGAGTAAACATTTGATCATATTTTCAGCAGTAAAATTTCGTTTAAAAAATTTCCCTAAAAGATTGTGCGGCGAAGAGATGAAAAGATGAAAAAGAATTTTGCTGTCGGGAAATCTTGTTCATTTTGTTGCACAATTTGCATTCACTTCAACTATATCTTAATAAACAAACAGTAAAGCGATTGTTGTCATATCACATTGCATCCTGATTAAATTCCATATTGCGTAATTTGAGTGTAGGCTAAGAGTGTATCCACTGTTTGCGCGCAATATCTATGTTCTCATTATACAACACCTGTAATCGATCAGAGAGAATTCGTTGTAATAGTGCTTTTGGGCGGTGATTTAGGGCCATTGAAATGAGATGCCTTTTTGTTCTAAGCAGGTGGAAAATTCGTTGTGCGACGATTTATTGCATTGCTGTGTTTCATTTAATGACTATTTGAAGCGGTAGCCGTTCCATTAAATTTTCTCTTGATGTACGGCGACTGTTTCAGGTTATTATTAATGAAATATTTTCTCTATACATCCACGCGAGCTCATGAAGATGATAAAAACTTCGCTTACTCATTTATATAAAATCGAAAATTCAGATTGTCTCGTTTCAGAATTTTTAGCACTCTCATGAAACATTTGAAAATTCATAGGATCTCGAGCAGAAATGTGTCCAATAGTCTTCCCTCATTCTTGTAGAGGAGAATTCACAAAACTTCTTAAAACTATAATATTTATAGTAGTAAAGGTTTATTCTGCCATAAGCACTCCACCTAACTATTATTTAATTCGAAATACTTCAAATGTTTCCCATGTTTTCCAATTAGAAACTTTTTTCATTTAGTGCTGTATAAACTGCGAAAAATCAATTGAATGTTTTCAGTTTGCACTTAAACAAAAGATTGATCTCAAGGAGGAGCCTTTCGGAGACAAGGAGAAAATGATGGTCGATTGAAGATAATCAGCCGCAACGTTTAATATGTATCTCAAAATCAATGAACAAATCTGTCCTCTATTGCACATCTGTTCCATGTTATCTTTAGATGGTGCATCTATATGTACTCAGATGATGAGGTTCATAAACTGCATGGTTGATTTTGGTGATTTAAAGGGCATTTTCGGCATTGTAAGACTGACAATTGTTTGAATGCAGAATTCTCTCACTTTATGTATACATAATTTACTTATTGATCCTTTTTCAATTGTTGTTGAATGCATTGTTTTGTGCGATTGTCTATAACATATTTAAAAAAAAAAAACATTATTTTAGGACGGTTGTTGCAAACCTCCATCGTTACTTGAACTATGGAGTAGCGTTAAGGATCAGTGCATGGGGAAGCAAGTATTGTGTGAGTCGTCCTTCCTTATGCGGCCTCTACAGTGTTTTCCCTCTTTCACCACACCCATATCTCAATGCATATTCCTTCCTTAATTAGGGCGCGAGGTCATTTTTGGAAAATCGAATTAGAAATTTCGCAATGTTTTGGAACCGAAATCTGAGCTCAAGTGCTACGGAACGGAAGCTGGGAATACTGATGGAGTTGAAGAATCGCAGTTTTGAGTGGCTGCGTAGCCTTGATGATGATCACTGTGTCTATAGGCGCATAACTTTCTGCTTCTGTGCAAAATTTCAGAACAACGATAAAATTTATCGCAAATTTACAGAATATCAATTCGATGTTCACTGGTAGCTTAACAAGTTTCATATGGCAATCTTTACTTCTCGACCGGTCGAGTTTGTCTGATCTTTACATTTGAAATCGATTCACTGAATAGAACAACATAGATTTCTCGTTTTTTTCACTCAGAATTCCAACCTGTAAATTCGACAGCTAAATGCTAAATTTTCAGACCATAATAGGAAAAACGGGAAATCTTCTCAATTTCACCTAGCGTTTAAGTTGGAATGCATAGGTCGAATAATTTGGGCTTCCTCTCTCTCATATCCTTCACCTCCCAACTTCTGAAGGAAGCAACAAGCACGCTCGGACAGCTACCAGTATATGCTTCCGAAGGACAACCGATTTAGGCAGCAATTTTAAAAATTCACATAGCAATCCTTTCTGCTGAAGAAACAATACAAAGAATGCTTCTATCAGATGCCTCAACAGGTTTTTCTCAAAACCACCCAGGAGTGACATTACAATCGTGAATGTGTTTGTTTGTCTGTGTGATGGTTTCATTGCATGAGCTACAAATGTGACAACGATGAAATTTGGTATATTACATCGTAGTATGTCTAACTACAGCATCCTTTGTTTCCACTTGATTATTTCTATCAATTAGTAACTCCCAAGTCTGCTAAAGGAGTGAAATATACTCTTGAATATGCTGGCATTGCCTCACAACCGATCCTGCAGGAACCAAAAACGAATTATCCTCTAGGAAACATATGACCACTATGCATTACTGAGCACTTTGTTAAGGCTTTTGCAATATCGAACAGAAGCAATTAAATGCGAAGCTGCACATCGTTTAAGCGTTTGTAATATATTTGCTAGTTTTGTCCTCGTTCGTACTTCTGCTCCACCCTTCTCCTCTCATCTTCTCCCTTCCCCAATCTATCCTGCCATCCACCTCTCCTTACTCATTTTCACTATCCTCCTTACTTCTCCTTGAAGATGGAAGAGCGACATCGCATGAAATAGTTGTAACGGAAGTGAGACATTTTTATGCAGCGAAAGCAAGTAGCTTATCAATCTGTTGCTTGAGTTTTTCCTGGCTGTTTTCAAAATCGTCCAGGACAGATTGAACAAGCGGGTTTGGGTTATTCTTGAAGTTGTCCATTATTACTCCAATCCGACTTAGAACCGAATTTACAACAGCTGTGATTCCGTCACTTTGATTGACGGCTGGACCTGAAAGGAGCCTGATGTGGGAGATAAGTATTGAAAATTTAATTTTGATAATTTTAAATTCTTAAAACTTCAAAAAATAATTTCATAATTGTAGTGAATTTTTGGAGCAGAAGTTTGTTCCAGAGATCATATTCATCAATTGTCGGTAGAATGAATCGGTCAGACAAACTCAGAGGCGATCACAACTCTCCGGTTGTGAATTTCATATATGGAGTTGTGAACTCATCATTCCTAGCATGTCACAGATGAATATATAATTTAGCAGAAATGAAATGAATCAATTGAAATAAATGCAGATGAAAAATATTTGCAAATATTTTTCTAAATATTCACGCAATATCTCCACTATAAGTATGGCCAACCGCCTGTGCACAATACTATGTCATGAGCGGAATTCTCAATAAAGGGATAGGATCTGTATGCAACAACTCATGAAAAGTATTTGATAAGTTAGGTAGATGAGCGCTTTTTTCTCAAATCCTTGTAACTAGACCGACGGGTAGTACAAATTCAAGAAAGGAGGATGTAGTGTGAATTTATATCTTCCTAGAAAAGAGGTATCTTCAACAATCCAGTATTCAGAAATGCGCAATCAATACTGAACTCCTAAAACTTCTATGCGAAAGTCGATAGGATCGAACAAAATATGGCACATCACTTCAATCTTACGGTGTTAACTGCACCATCGAATTTCGTCGTGGTAATTTCTCAGATTAAAAACGTGAAATTACTGCGCAAGCAGAAAATGTACACAAACATACAAACACATAGACGTGATGTTATCATGCATACGCAAAGGCTTTTGTTCCTTATTTTCGTAAATTATTTATAGATTATCATACATACATATGCAAATTTTATCAGTATTTCTTAGTAGGCAGTATTTATTAGATAGAGCCTATTGAAATGGTTGGTTGCTAGAATATCAATGAATACATAGTATCTACTTATCAGCGACTATATAAGCTCCTACTGATTATTGGCAGCATATCGACCGCTTTGATTATATTAACCTTTATAAGACTTGCTCTTATTGGTTTTAGTTATCTTTAATATTCTCACAAACGTTCCTCGTTTTCATTCAGCTTTACGTTTGTTTTCATTCATAATACTCGGTCTTAATTGTTGAATTTTATATTTCAGTTTTACTTTACTTTCTATTTTCTATGTCTTTAAATTCAAATATCTTTCTGATTTCTTTTTCCACAATTTTCCAAATATTTCCAAATCATCAAAAAGTGTTACACTTCTTCCATTTATTGTCGCTTTTTTTTTCTATCGATATGTTTTGTTTTTCTCCTATGAGCCTCTTGAGAGTGTCTTTGATTAGCAATAGTTTCGCTCAGTCACAAAAAATTGCAGAAACAAAGTCTGTATATAAGGAATAACCAATATTTTCGTCATTGGTTATTCCTTCAGCGACTCTAATCTTTATTAAGGCATCAGATGTGCTGTCTTATAAACCGCCTAAATTTTGTTCTATCTTACGAAATCGTTGAGCATTCTGAGAAATTGTCAGCAAGAACTAATTACAAAACGGAAGCAATCAAGAAATCCCAATGCACCTGGTACAACTGATGGTTGTTGTGGAGAAATTGTTGGACTTGGTGTTGTCGCATTTGGCGTTACATCGGTCGAAGTAGCAGTCGTAGCGAGGACCGTGCCAGAAAATTCTGATGTTGGCAAATAGACAACTGAAGTCGTTGTCGCTGGAGCTGTTGTGTTTGCGACGATAGTTGTCTGGGCATCCGGTGAAACCGCTAATGTCTCATTTGTAGCTTCTTGTGTTGAATTATTTGCACATACGCATTCTGTTTTATTATTTGCACAAGTGCACTGCGCTGATAGAGTCGACAATGTTCCTCCAGAAACTTCATTTTGCCCGTTCTCAGATTCTTTGTTAGCCGATAGAGTACTTGAACCGAAAGTTACTGATACAGAAGCAGACAAACTTTCACCTAAAACTAGTGTTTTCCGTTTTGAACCACTTTTAGCTTCCATTCTGTTCAGTGTGAAATAACAAATTCTTGTTGCAATTCTTCTACTCTGAAATTTTGGAAAACATTACTTCAAACATCGATTCCTCCTATGAATGAAACTTTGATTTCGCTCTGGCACTTTCAATGCAGCAACTGCATGAAGATTTCGTTTTTGAAACTTCAAAATATCTTTCACGATCTTCTGGTATTTACGATACTGAATTTTCAGTCAGTATTACAGCAGAAAGAAATTTGAATAAATAAGCTTAACGAAATGCAAATTGCATGGATTCGTCACTTCGCAATGCTTATTGCACAGCCGGTGCAATAAGCATAGCTGGAGCAAGGCTGCTGCAGCTACATTCCTTGGCTCCATCCTAGCGGCTGAGGCCAGCATCATTATCGGGACGAGGGCTGTGGAGTAGGTCGTGACTCCAGCTTAATCGCAGACACAATGATTCGACTTGGCGGCATACAAATGGCAAGACACAGTCCTGAGTCCTTACTCTCAGGCGACCGTTTTTAACTATACAAGTTAATGCGAAAATGCTGTTATCAAACGACCAACTAAAGGAACTGAGAAAGGAAACGTGAGAAATCAAATTCAGTGCGATCACTCTGACAGAAAGAAGCAGAAAAAACATGGATACCAGCGACCGACCAAACGTTATCTGTCTGTATTACGGGAAAGAGAATTATACATTATACATGTGTAATTATTTGTCTTCATTCACCTAAAATTGGGCACATTGAAATGACGCTCAGTGAGAAAACAAACATGGAACTAATCTCATATTTATCGCATATGGCAACTACACGAATGAAGAATGTGTGGAATTTCTGGATGATTTGACTGCTACAGTCAGTGAAGAACTTGTATGGATCACTTCGCAGTGGGAGCCAAAGTGGTCAGTAGAAAAGCCAATGAATGGTTCCAATGAATAACAGAAGTGGGCGATTGGATGACAGAAGCAGGGACGAGAAAGTTAAGATGCGCGGTAAAAATATTTATGGTGAGCAACTGTAAGGGGACGAGAACAGTCACAAAATGGGTTACATGGATTGGCAAAAGAATAGATGTTGACCTGCACTGAAATGAAGGGCTGAAATAGAACTGGATGTTCGCAATTAAGTTAAGAGAAACAATTTGATCGAGAAGTAGGAAGTCAGAACAATGGAAGCAATGCAAATGGGCAGTTTTTCGGATTTAATCTACTGATGATTACAACAGCAAAGAAAAACAATGACTCTTTTGTATAATATCTATATGACGAGTGCAATATTCAAAAAATTTCATAACTTTGTGTTTTTTTTCCATCTCATATAATAAAGAACCCACGTTTAATACGTCGATTGACGAGGAAATATTTAATGAGTGCAGCAGGGCCATTACAACTATCTGTCGAACAATAGCATGACACAGACTGTACTTCTTCCAATGATACTGTCGTTATGCACATATCCACTCCGGGCTCATTTGAGCATCCAAATTGAAGCGACAAATCGTTTTTCATACCTTAACTATTGTTTAATTCGAATCCCTAACAATTATGGCAAGTGGGTAATGGAAACTGCTTCAAATAGCTACATTGCAAGAAGCTTTTAACCGACTGTTCATTTAAGCCTTTCATTAAAGATTTTTTTCGATTCGACCTGACGAAATATATAATTCGATAGATGCACAATGTGAATTGACCAGTCGATCTAAGCCGTTATTTACGCACAATTTTTACATAATTGGTGTGCGTAACTCCTTCGTAGGTTGAAATTTTTTGCGCATAGAATGATTTTGCACATAAATATATAAGAGTGCTGAAAAGGTTGCTTGCATTTTCGAATTGATTGGCTTGCACTTTACATAGGTCGAATAGTAACCGAGTGAAGGTTGCTAGTGAGGTCAGCACGATGTGTGATTTCATGCAAGATTCACATTAGCGATCACTTTCCTTTCAGAACTAACCAATACACAGAAAACAATCGAGATGATGCCGTCATATTTCACTCAGGCCGAGCGCAGATTTGCGTTAAAAAACCGTTTGTCCTGCTATATAAGCGGTATAAAATTATACTAATTGTACTACATGTCTTTGAATTTCTGTTGCTTATCTCGAAGCCCAAGGACCAACTAGCCCGAGAGTTTCGCAGTTGCAACCGCCTAACAGAAGCAAGAAAGACGAACAAATATGTGTATATTTAGATTTATATTCATATTTATACATACATCATATTTATGCTCATGTTTAAGATGTTGCCGTGATGCGCTTTGCAAATGTAAACTTACAAATGTCCACAGCAGCGAAGTTTCCTTCGAGATTTAGGCGGATAATCCGTTTAATTGAGCATGAACGCATAATAATGCATCTTTCGTCATTTGTTATGGCATTATGAAATTTGTCGCTCTATTGGCGCAATTGCAGAAGCACACGTCATTACCAACCCTCATGGTCCCTCATGGTATACTGCTGTACTTGTGTTAATCATTTTTAAAAAAAGCCCTTCCAGGGGGATTAATTCCAAAATGTTTGGAGCGTACCAATCCAAGTGGCCCTTTCTTTCTCATGGTGACGGGTGCTGAAAGGTGAAGTGGAATGATTCCTTTTAAAACAAAGGAGTCGGAAAGGAAGGAGCACTGAAATCTGACTTACTTATATAACAACTATTTCCAGTGCAAGTTGATCTGCATTGAAGCACTTCGACACCCTCACAATTCAGGCATTCGACAAGTGTATCAACTTTTTGTAGAAGTATGCAAAGCGTGAGCAATGCGAGTAGCCCCATCATCGACCTGGAGCAAATGCTTCGATAAGCGCTTTCCTCTTATTTCAAAAATGATTCATAATGAATGAACGTTCCAACTGCAGAGGTTCACCGATACCGCTCCCTTCATTTTAATATTTTATAAAGATTTATTTAATATTTTATAAAAATTAACCTAGTACTCGCACGACAGCTCCTATTTCGAAATGATGCGCACTGGATTTCTAGCACGGCACCGGATTTAATCCCTCGCCTATCATTAAACTTGAAATCTACCTTGCAAATTACTCCAAATAAGCAACTAAAAATAGTGGAATGCATGCTTAGCTGGTAGGTTTTTAAAGAAATGATTCAAAGATTAGCATCAACGAAAACCTTGCTGAAGCATCATAGACTATTGAACGAAGCACCCGCACCAATTAACGATAGCGGCTGCTGTCTTCTATGTTGTCCTCACAGCTTCGTATATGCAGGTTTTAAATAGACCATTATATACTTACATTTTCCTAATATAATCATTAGTAAACTATGTAACCGTATAACGAGCCGTTTCATTTTATGATCTTTGGATTTTATAAAAGATCAGTTTGATGCTTGCTTGATCCTGGTTTTATATATAGGAGTTTGTTAAGTATACTGAAACTGTTCGTCACCTAGCAATCTTCACAACACTGACAATGTTGTGGAATTTTTTGATACTCTATTTCTTTAATGATCTATCGAAGCTGAAAGGGAAACCCTTGTGAAAAGTATCGTGTATGCACTACAAAATAAGAGTGAAATAAATTTTAAAAGGATGAAATGAAAAAACATCTGCATGATTAAAAACTCAAAAATTTTATACGCGAAATTATGATTCTGCATTGTGCTAGAAAACTCATCTCTCCGCCTGAGCGAAAAGGAAAAGTGCTAATAAGCCGTACCCATAAGAAAGTTTATAGACTAAATTGAAAGGAACTGATTGTATTTCAACTGAAATATTGATTAGGTAACGATTAAAAAATGTTACATTTCAGCTACAAATTCCTACTGCATCACACCAGAAAAAAATTTTTGTGACTGTGCTCGAGATTAATAGTTAGCTTTTTCGATAATTATAAGTTCCAAATTTCGGGACCAAATTATTTTCATAATTTCTAATTTAAAACCGAAAAAGACTTTGAGGAGCAAATAATAGGAAGACTTTTCTACACTTCGCGATAATCAACTGACTGATCTATTCTGTTTAAAATTATATCGCAATGGAAAATTCGCCATTTAAAACGACCTATCTAATAGAGTACAATATGAAAACAACAAGTTCTCGAGCGAACTTGGTAGGATAATGAGAAGTTCAATGATAGGTATATGAAAAATTGGTAGCAATTATATCAATTCCAGTATTATAAAATGATGAGCTCATCATAATCGCTATTGTTGTAGTGTACTTAATGCTCAATTAACAAGTGCAAACAGCGCTTTACATCTAAAAGCTGTTTTTTTACTTTGTTGCATCATCTACTTCCCGATTTTGAAGACCATTTGCTGTGACACGTTATAATATCACATTTTCGACCTTAGTTTCATTACTAAATCGTTTGACTAGTTACCTGAATCTTAACCATAAACAACAGCTATGTATATCTGATATTGTGAACTAAAATGTGGGATCGGATGTTTCAATGAATTTTCGCATGCTGCGATTGACGCCTATAGGGACAATCATGTGGAACGACAACTACAACAGATTGAAAGCAAATAGATTTTTGAGTTCCAGGGAGATTTTAAGTCAGTATTACATATAAAAATTAATCTCTTCTTGAAAACAATATTTTCCAAGAGATGGATTTTTAAGCATCTATTTGCGCATGTAGTTATTTGCAGTATTAAATCTAGCAAGTAATCAATAACACTGAGACCTTTTTGTACTTTTGTAATCATACCCGTGTTGTTCATTCGGTACGCTGATGTCTTTTCTATATTCTGATATCGTGCCACATATAGATGATTGCAAAATTTCCTTTGGTGGCTTGAAGTAGATGTCTCCTGACTGTTTTACTTTTGCAGGTGCAGCCTTAAAAATTGTGATGTTGGCAATTCAAATAATAAGAACATGTTTCCATTCATAAAAACTGGCTAGGCTGAATTGCAGTCACCACTGTCGAGAAAGGCTGAAGTATGCCGCATGTGCCAAATATTTCCTCATCCAAAACCGAAAGCACTCTTCCGTATGACGAACTCTTCAAGATATTTGTAATTTCTGCAGTTGCTTATAGATATGCAGCCTACGACCCTTGCAACATCCAAAATATTGGATTAGTTGAGCAGATGCAGATGCAGTTTATCTGATGGATATTCAGGTGATGTGAGTCTTATGATGACGTTTACGGTTCTCAAATGTGCATAATCATCAATCCAGAAGGATTTATAACTGCTTTAGGTATTTAAAGTAGGATGGAAATATCGTCGCAAATAATGAGCGTATTACTCACAGCGACCTCGTAATTAAAACTAGACGACAAATTATCAGTGGAATGCAATGCAATAAGAATGCGATTTTACCAAAATCTGGGATGGTTTTCATAAGAACATTGTCAGTGTGCTTTGCACAGATGCACTTATCACCCTACTGCTGTGTTTAAGGAGTGAACATCTTAATAGCTTTCCGAGGCCCTTCAATCAACTTATGTACTTTTCATATTTTACTTCCGCTTCTTTGCTTTCTTTTCTTCTCTTCTACTTTCTTAGTATATGCCTGTGTATATACCTGTGACAATTTTCTTAGCTGGGCGCTAAACCGATCTGTCCCCTTTCTGAAGCAAAAAATGCTGTGCTTTTTTCCAATGAAAAATTCACAGCTTACAAGTTAAACCTGTTAGATCTTCAAAAATTCCCTCCTCATTCAAACGCGAAAGCATCATAAAGATACAATCATATCGCCTTTGGATACATCAATTGTGTATGTTTTATCATTTGAAAAAATATCAACTATGTTATATAATTCTTCAGAGTGCGATTGATCGCCTACTTTCATATGATAACTTCCTAATGGTGTGCAAAAAAAGGACGTAACAAGCTGTTGATAACAACAAATCGAACAAACGATAAGAACACATTTCATCACTGCCTTCATTCGATTGGCTGTTTACGAGTGTTATTCATTCACTTCACTGCTTTTGCAACTTTGTTACGCATTCCTTTAAAAGCACATTTTTCAATTAATTTACGTTAATTTTTGTAAAGTATATTTATTATTCCGTTTTGCTTTTAATTTTCTCTGAACTTAATTTCTCTCCTATTGGCTTAAATCACAACAAATAAAAATTAAAAGGAATCAGTGAAGGTTTTTGATAAGTTATGTCAAGCGAATGGGCCATTGCTACAGTAATTTGAGCTGCATCAAAGGTTGCAACGATTTGTGTTTCAAACAAATTGGATGCATATTCATAAAGATACGCTTGAAGAATGTAAATTTATAGAACAAATGAAAATATAATTAACTCAGTTATACAGGTTATACAGTTAAGAGCTAGGAGAAGGAGAAGGAGGCGGAGGCGGGAGGGGGGGGGAGGTTGAGAGGGAGGAATTGTCTATGTGCAAATTTGATTGAATTTGATTCGTCTCCGTGCTCAATTACTCCATTTGTTCGGTGCTTAGTTTCATCACCACTTGTAGTCGAAACACTTCTGCTCATCGAAATCCTATTTTTAGCCAGAAACTGTCGGGATCGGTCACATCAAACTCTAGTTTGTTTGTTGTAAGAACAACTTTTTATAAAGGGAACTGGATTTGAGTTCGACCGACGGACAGCAAAACAACGCTGGAATCGTTTTTAATCGATGTCGTGGCTTCCTCGACATATTTTCGCGTTCTAATGCGGTTTAGCTGATGGCAATGTTCTATAGTTTTTTTCGTTGCAGAATCATCACAAAATACAGAATGATTCGTAAAAATGTTCCGTCAAGTTATATTGCTGTCGAAATAAATAACGCGATTTTCGGTTTACTCGGCGAAAAATCTTTAGTAAGTTTCAATGCCGTATCACTGATTTGGTTACTCCATATGGTGCTAATACCATCGTTCCGTCAATATAGGTAAAGACATACCATATATTTTGTACATACAACAGTGCACAGTGGCACGTCATTATAGAAAACATTGTTGGCATATCGTCACGCAATCGTGAAAGCAAAATCCATTCCTTTTCCACTTCTGCTAACCACCAATACAAATATTCGATGATGGTGGTGTTCGCACACGCTGACGGCTACTTTTTAAAAGCACACCGATCGCTGAGGCAACTTGGCTGAGATATTCTGAAAAACAAAAGATGCGATCAGCCTTGTTTTGTAGCGTTTTTCGGCATCCCACGAAATTCAGCTGATCGCACCGGTCTGACTGGTTCACCTTTAACAATGAGCCATCGTTTATATTTAGGCCTGTCTTTCTGGCCAATATTTCGGTCTAATTATGCATCGTTTATTATCCATCAGCTGAATCAACCTATAGATGGAAAATTGTATCGTCGATCTATTTCAGCATGTCGGATTTCATTGAATTTACCCTTTCTTGCAGATATCAACGTGAAAAATATGCTTTTCTCAGCACAGAAAGTGTGTCAGAGCAGTGTAAGATTCAAACTAAGCTTTAATGATTATACTCTCTTTCGCGTGAGTAAAAGGATGTAAATAAGCACACTAGACGAAATGTCGGATAATTCAGGCATTGATATTGATTCTGATTGATTGTGACGAGTGGAGAAATGTGCTAGAGAAGTTGACATCATATGCGTTCATGCTAATTGACCGTTTTGATAGGTTACCCAAAAATAACAGAGAGTGCAGAATAGTGCGTTTATTGTTTAAGTGATTCGAGCACTATTTTTAAAAGGTTAGCTTTTTGTTATCTTGTAAGGGTTGGTGGGTTTCTCTTGAGGTTTACCAGGTGCTGTGTGGAGTCGGCACGGTAAGGGGATTAAGATTTTATTTAACGCTTAAAACGAATCGGCACAGAACCGCAAACAACAGAGGGAGATCGGGAGAGCACAAAGGATAGCCCTAACAGGCCTCGGTAGTATCCGTAGTGCCCCTTGCGCGATTTCGACGACCGACGATGGCATCACGCCGCTCCAAGCCCGCGCCCCGCTACAGCCCAAGCCCGAGTTGAAGACCGAAACCGACACATAGAAGCTGCAAGCAAATACGCTACCCTTTTATACACCCCGAGTTTTGCCTTAAGGCACAGAGAGTTTGTTCTACCTTGAGACCATCAAGGCATTCGTAGACAATTTGGTCTGTCGTATGATCGCCTGTTTCCCCTGCTCTGCACGAAAGCAGTTGATCTGCATTTTGCTGATCTCCCTCAGAATCTGAATGGCTTAAAACGGAAATCTGGCAGCTGTAAAACATATGCAATTTTTGTCATCATTACATTCATAGAATGCCTTTCTTAGTACAGTGATCAAAGTGAAGGATCGATATGTGAGGTGGTGATATGGTAATAGTATGTCCCTCAAGTTTCATGAAGCTATCTTCAGTAGTTCCCCATTTGAAGATAGCAAACTAACAAAGACAAACATACATAAGCACAGATAGGCCTTCACCATGTTGCACTGATGCATTTTTGCAAAAGCGCTTAATTATACATAAAAAAGTGAGACCGATGAAACGGAGAGGAGTTTTATTCCCATATGGTTATGTTGTTTTCTTTGATCAACGACTAAAGTGAAGTATCTTTCTGACAGATCAAACTACTGTTACCTTTCTATATGATTAAATTTGACTAGAGAGGGCTATCTTTCAGAAACTGCTTTATAGTATATGATGTATCGATGAAACTAAAATGATGCGGCGAGAGAACTTTTAGCTGCAGGACAAACCCTTTGAAGAAGTTCAGAGCGGGAGGGAGGGAGGGGTGAGGGACGCAGTAAGTGGTTGATCTTGAACTTGATCGACGACTGAAGTATTCCTTTATGAGCGCAAAGAGAAATGCCAGTGAGGGCATTGGTTAACTCTATGCCGTTCGCACTGATAGTTTTGGCTAAATGCAGACTTTAATATGAAAAACTGGTCAGTTGTTTAATTTCGACTATATCCGAGCTTTAGTGAAAATACGCCGTATTATTCGAAAAGTTTCTGCTATTTTTCCGAAATTCCATTTGTCTGTTATGTCGTGTATGATCTAATAATTGACTTTGTAACAAAAAAACTACTTATTCTGGCACCATTTTGTAAACTATTTTCTCTACTTAGCACTTGATTTTTATAAGGTTAAACGTATTTGTTAGCTACATCTCCGTTTATCTGCACTCTATAATCTAATATTCCTCATTTTTGCCTTAAAACATTATCGCAATAATTGTTTCTCGTTTGTGGCACATGCTTCTTTTAGAGTTTGGCAACAGGTTTTGCGGAGATATTCAGTACAAATGAGCAGCAAGATGGATGGCTAAAGTTGGTTGCAGGTGTAATATGCTATGTTAAGGACTATTCACAACGCAACGTTACTTTACGCTTTTTCAATATAGATGGACAGGTACGAGAAATATGGAATGCGTCTGTGTAAGTGGCCAGTATAGACTTCTCGCAACGTTTTCAACCATTTGTTACTGTGTAAAAATTCGGCGTCATCACCTACATAGTTTATGGATTGTTCACAAAAAAAGATTTCCTTCATCTGAATCAATGATTCATAATGATCAGTGCGCAGGTAGCTGCATTTTCTCAGCTATTTCCTCAAATTCTTTGAATAGCTTAACAATAAATGACTGCACCTATGAGCAGCCTAATTCGAGCACCCGCTCTTATACTGCCAGGTGTCATGTCAACTTTGCACATTTATTTATACTATGTGTAAGAGAACTCTGTCGGCGAGAGGAAATCAGCAGCGCAAATCTCATTTTTCTTGCATATGCTGTAACTAGCTTAGCCAAGTTGATCTCAGTCAGCGTGATTTCTTCCGCAATTCCAACCAGTAATACGAGATGATTAAATAGGCATGAAAACATAATTCCGGCGCTTATAGATGCGTTCAGGTGTAAAGTACTATTATAAAAATTTATAAAAGGGCATAAAAATGACTGATTATCGTTTTTGAACGTGAGACGATCGAATCACCGCTCTCATCGATCATGTGCACTCAGTGTATAATAAAATCAAGAGGAAAATGATGCAACATTTAGAACGTTTTTCTTTTTTAAATTTTAAGCAAATGAATCGCTTCGCACCTTTCTTTATGAACGATGGAGGTGATTTTGTGGGGTGGTTCCAAGTTTTACTTCTCACTGGATTATTGTATCAAATTTCGGTTTCCTTCAATCTTTACTCGCTGATTCTTGTTTTTCGAACGCAAAATTTCATGAGACATAGAGGATCATTGTGATGCAGTGTTTGAGCAATTAGAGATAAGCGCGAAATAGATTATAAACAAGCCATAATCTTTGTTCTGGAATACGCCACATTCTATTCCGTACGCACATATGAGCCATAAGTATCGATCATTCATCGTTTCGCATCCTTATAAACCATTGCATTTTTTTTGATTCAAGGTAGCCAGTCTTCGTAGGCAAAAAGAAGTGACGATAGTTGACCGCCATTCTTAAACAGGCAATATGTTCTCCGTTAGTTCTCGTTACCAATTTAAATTCATGTATCCGCCATATCAATAATGCCCTAATACCTCACTTTTCAGCAAAAATAGTAATACCATTAGTGTTATTGGTCCGTAAACGTCAACGGTGTAGAAATTTTTGATTTCTAGATGAACGGCAGGTGCTACGAACTTAAATTTTTTTTTTTGGATTGCTCGTGACAGTAGTGATATGAATAATATCCTGAAGGAATTACGCGCATTGAAATGTGTTGTGATTTTTATGTATGAAAACTATGTATGGAGTGAATAGAATTAAGTATATTGAGGCTATATTTCAATACTACCTCCTATTGAGTTCATTCATACGCCATGCTACTGCAGCGAGGAAGTTTTTAATTTCAGGGCACCTGAAGATCTCTTCTTCAAAGATACGCCAAATTTTGTGGTGTTTACACGAAACGATGGCATACTGTTTGGTATTAACTTTACGTATCCTGATGAAGCGGAAGGATTTTACGCAAAAGTTCAACAATTACAGTCGAGTTTGTTCATACCAATTTCCGTTATCGTTATCCATAATCTATATTTTTATTTCAAAAATATTCAGATTAATGCACAATTTCAGGAACATCCCAGTGAACTGCACTTTTGTATTCCACTCACTAAATAATTTCACAAATAATCATTAGAGAATAAGAATGGGGAATGATACGCTCCATATTTTCATTAATTCGCTCATTCACATAGTTCTTGTACAAAGTTTCGTTTTTTTTGTGGCTCCACTCGTGTGAAATATAAAGGCAATTGATGATAATCGTATGCAAATTTTTTCGTATTTAAATTTGTACAAGTCATTGCAGAGTTGATCTCATAACTCTAGGTTAAATGGCTTCTGAGTTGAAACTGTCGGAGAGAAAGGCAGATGTACATAGATATATACATACAACTAGGTGCAACGCCATCATAACGTTCCACCGGAAGGATGCACGTTTGCAGGCTTGCATGAAAGCGCTTCCGTTCTTATAATAGCTGAAAATGCCATTTCTTTCCTTCACGATCTTGTTCTTTAATGCTACGATACGGAGAACGGTGTGCGTTAAGATCGAAAAAAAGGTAGCTTTGATGAATCTAGGAAATGTACATAAAGCAAACGGTAAAACAATAAGAGGGTGGAATTTGGATTCGATTCTAACTATATGTATCGAATATAGTAGTTATAGCTGTCATGTAGGCTTTTGTTGTTGCAGGCATCATTAAAATAGCCTAATTTATACTATCCTTGGTGACACTGTTTGAATATTCTGAAGAAAATCACAACTTTATTCACATTTGAGGGCGACCCCAACGTCTGAGCAGCCATATCGATAACGATGGAAGGACTACCGAAAGCGCTTCTGTGCCAGTAACACAATCCTCAGCAGCTCGCTGCGATGCAAGAAGGATCAGCAATGATGCCTTTCGTAGAGAACTGTCTGCGGTTATAATCAGAAACCGAGACCGAGCATTGTCACGGACGACGATACCTTCTTCGAGGGTATCATCAGTGACAGTTAAATGGATGCATGAGGGCACTTATCGACGATTTACGTGGAGTTATGATGATGAGTGTGATGCATATCAAGCACTTAGAGATGAGCTCAATCGTTTCAAGAGCAACTTCAATGGGCGCCTTGAATGGAACGGTAACAACGCTTCAACGGAAACCGTTTACCTTTACGAGGAAATAATATCGCAGCAGTGCTGACTATCAATACAAATTTATTTATGGCTTTTATGCACAATAATTGAAAATTGAAAGACGCATTTTCCTTTTTTGTCCCTTCATTTCAATGTTGCAAGTCTATTCCATTTAATAGCTCAAAGAGTGTGCACGCTGTACAATAGAATGGTTTATTATAATATATTTGGTTTATGCGAGCGAAAATTGGTGGTTATCACTAGCGACCACTTTATGCGTAATTCTTCTAATAGTATGCTTTCTAGTTGTGAAGCAGGCAGTGAAGTTAGAAGAAGCACAGGGAATGACCAAAATGATCAGAAATATTTGATCACGATGTGCAAAAATTGGTCACGGTACCAAAGTGTTACTGCAAATAGTGTACCCTGGTAAATAAATGGATTTTCACTACGAAAATTCAATCACTAATGAGGGCCATAATTGACCTTTTAGTTGTGATCGTCACGTTTCATGGTCCTGACTCTGATAGAGAGTTCTAAAATGGTCACAAACAATTGCATAGAACGTTGATATCGCAAAGATATGTAATCAGTCATATATTTCTACGGTTGTTTCCCTCCCAATACTCCCCTAACGTCTATTTAGATTCTGATGGAGATTGGATCGAATTCTCATCCGATTCTGAATTGAGGCATGCAATCAACGAAAGTCATACCAGAGGCATCCTTCACATACAAACAATCGGTTCGAATCTTTCGTTCTTTGATCATAAAATTCTGTTAATAGAATTAGCAGCAGGTGTGATTGAACTTATAAAAATCCATGAAAATTTTGAGTGGTTTTGAATGATTCAGTTAGGGTATTGAAAAATATAGGAGACCAATTGGTCTGAGTGAGTGCTCTATTTTATGTTAACAGCAAATTTAGAGAATATCGTTGAGTCTTTCGAAAAATGAACTCACGAAAAAGCATATTGTAAACATGATAGATATGCGATTATGAATCAGAAAATCTAACGCTACTTTCAATTCGCATTTTAAAAATGTAACTATTGAAAGATGTGCAATTTCATATTTATATGAGGTGATGCTATTGCAATGCAACTCCGCTAATAATATCGACGTTGAAGTGAGATACGATGGTGACGAACATTTTTGTAGAGACCGTTGGTAATAACCATAATCGGGTGTTCGTTTGTTGTTGTGAAATGATGTGCAGGTTTTATAAGTAACTTTCCATTTGAATTTTGTAAAATAGCTACTATAGGTAGTGTACAGGAGCAGGATAATCCGGCTGAGAAAGAAACGTCGCAATCTCCCCTCTCATCAATGTCTTCAAAAAATTTGCAGGTAAACGGTTTATTGAATATTCCTTTGTAATTTATGATGAGTGAAAGCACATTAAATATTCTTTCTTCACTGCACTTCTTTTTTTCACCAAGTCATGGTATAGCCATAGCAAATATTCTCGTAGAAAAATAGAGCGATCAACGAATTTAAAATTGACCAGCTGATCGGCCATGCTTCGATTGGCCGACTCAAAAACTCGATGTATACGAAATTCGGTTAGGTGTAATTGGTAGATTACTGGAAATGATGCGGCTTCCATATATCTTTTGAAATTATTTGCTCGTCTTTTTTACTTCCTGCTCACATGACATGAAGAAGATTTTGTTTGCTTTTTTCTTCGGTTGTTCCCAATGAGGAATTGCTCGGAGCATATGATGAAGATATTTCTAATGCGCTTCAGTTCCATAAACATTCAAACGCAATTTCAGCATAATATTGAAAAAGCTTTTGGTGAGGTAGAAGAAAAGCATTTTTCACCGCTATTCCGAGGCATTTCGAGATTAAAGAATGTCATGCCCAAAAAATAGCCGTCTTTCGTCTATCCTCTCAGACCATATTAAGATTGCGAAGAAAATAATTGTTTTTTCAAAGCATTGCCGGACGAATTTTCATTCTCAAAAGTCCTCATCCTTCTCATGAGTTTTTTTTGCGAATGTTGAGAAACTTCCATAATTCTTTTTTTGTTTGCAAATTTCTTAATGATTTTACACTTGTGATCACTTCTACCACTAACCATCATTCTTTTTTAGGCATTAAGAAATCCGCCTCCGCTTGATAAAAAAGATATCGGAAAGCCGATCGAATTCAAGTGATTGCTTCTTGCTGTTTTTTTTTTAAATCTCCATTTTGCAGATTCTCCAGCAATCAGTGCTGATTATTTAGTTTAACGAATGCAGCTCATGTGTTCGTCAAATTACGCATTCGTTATCATAAGTGACGCAAAATGGTCGCTATTAATACCGCTGTTATGCTACCTTAATGATATGTACAGAGAAAAGATATTAAGAAATACAGATTTCATGAAATCTCCATCGAATAAAAGTTCTCTTGATACGCAGCCTAAGCAATCCATGACATCTACTTTAGTAATTGGCGATAGATGAGTCTATTTTTTGGTGTCTTTTGTTAACGCGATGGAATTTTCATGATTTGTTCATATGTTTTTATTTAAAACACAGTTACTATCCAACTATTAACATGACGATGAACGTTTTCTTGTTATCTGCTTACATATTTGAGCCTACCAGCTTAAGTATATGGAAGACGAATATAATGAGACGTTTATTATTTATTACTATTTGTCTTTAGTTTATAGTGAGGTGTGTATTAATCAGCTGTTCATTGCACATAAATTATTTCAAAATGGAATATTTTTATTTCTATTTTGCAGACATCTTATTCATATATCACACGATGGCACTATTCTAGAAGGAGTTACACAAGGGCGTCTCAAACCTGGTATTATAATATTTATTACTAGTTTCCTCAAGCGCATCAATTTTATTAGGCGATAATTATTTCCGTTTTTATTAATCTCAGGCATTCCTTTTTTCTCCTCATATTACGCTTGCAATCGTGTTTTTAGAGCGTAATTGAAAACCGAATATTTTATGACTTTATAAGGTTCTAATGCATGAAAAATTTTCAAAATGCGGATTTTTCCAAAAAGTGTTAAAAAACTTTTTTGCGATATTATGGTCATAGCGAAATTCGTGAGCAATGAAAAGTTGCCACTATATTCGTTTCTTCAATTATAAAGAGAACCATCCATATGCATTTTTTTGTTTTTATGTTTAGACTGTATGCAAATATGAAATTTTTGAGACCATCCATTTCAAGGTGGGCTGATAATTTATCTATCGACCTAAGGCATTCTTTTCTCATCAGTTGACTTATCGCCAGCGATCTGATTACTTTTTTTAAATTTTCGTTGGTTGACAAAAGTTTTCTGCTTTCACGAAATCACTTCAGTTTATTAGATGAGCTGCTAAATATCGAAATGTTTATTTCTTTGATCCAGATGCGATAGATCATGGCCAACATATAACTACGCATGAAATGGAGAAACAGATAAGCCGAAGTGAAATATAATCAATTGAAGCCTTCGATAGTGTTCATATATTAAAAACATAAAATCATCCATTTGCAGAATGAGTGGAGAAGCTTCATCTGAGTGCGATCCATTTATGCTATTGAATTTTATTCGATATACAAATTTGCTACACAAGTTTGAAAATTTCATGTATTTGAATTTGAAAAAAAAATTGAAAATTTGTTAGTTCAATGCTGTTAAATTCTTTGTAACTTTCATTAATTGGAACTTAGATTATGCGAGCAGAACGATCGGTTAAATGACCATCGCAGTTTCCTGCACTATTTCCTAACATAAAGGTTAATGATACGCTGAATAATTTATCACTCCCTTACGAAAAATGATTTGTGAATCGTTTATGTGAGTGGAATGTATGAAGTTATTGATGAGTATACCGACATTGCTTTTTGTGAGATTTTCCTTTCTCTAACAGCAGCGATGATAACAAATCAAGCCTTTTGAAAGTCTTGAATGAAAGGGGAAAGAAATTCTCTCGGAAGAAGCAAATTGTATCTTCAAACTTGAAAACATCTGAAAAAAAGGCAAAAACCGAGAGCGATGAAATTTTTCTTTGAAAATTTAATATTTCCTTTCGAGAATTCCTCAAAAGGTTGCCATAAAAAGCATTTATGCCCACTTAACACAAAATTTCAATCCTAACAAAAAATTTCAGTAATTGTGTGCATCATTCCTGTTTTTTTCTACATATGCATTTATGTAACATTTATGTTTATGCTCATATATGTCACCTGCCGTTGACAATAACGGAGTGCTTTTTCTCAAAATATCTCATTTATGCAAGTTCTGTGAACGTTTTTTTGTATATAAAGAAAGCAACCTTCATCGTTCGATCGATCAAACGCATTCGATCTTTCTAAGTTGCTGCGTGTGACACATTATCCGGTCTTAAGTAAATCGAATTTTCCTTTTGCTGTACAAGTTTGCGGTTAGGCCATTGGATTTGCATAAGTTAGGGAGATGGTGGATCAGAGAAGGATCGGAGAGAAAGCAAACCGAATCCAAAAAATTTGGACCGAAATTCAAACATAGAAGTGAAGCATGTCCGACTGATGAAATACTTTCAAGCATGAAATATGCTTTTCATCTTTGCAAAGACAATGAGTCTATGCAAATTGCTTATTATCGACAACGGTCCTTGCTCTCAACGATTTTTTTAGATACGATTTATGCACATGAATGCCTTATAAACAATTGGAAAATGTGCTTATTACGATAGCAAGCGAGCAATAGTTGACATCGCGAAAGTTCACCCTATTTTCCGTCTTCTTCCGCAGAGTCGCTGTCAACTGAAATCGCTTTGATACAGCCTCATGAAAAATACAGGTGCAGGTATGTGGCGTTTTAGCACTGACATCTCTGCATACGGCACACTTGAGTCCATTTGTCAATAACACTAATTAACCGTTATGGCACCAATGGTAGTGCTGAATTGTTTGACATGTTTGTAATTGAAACAAAGGCTTGCTTAGTTGTCCATTGCTCAAAAACAATTCTGTGGCATTAGGTTTATTATTTGATCTAAAAAGAACGCTTGAAGTTTATTTTTATGCGATGATCAAGGAGTATATTTAAAAGGCTGGAGAGCTGCATTGTTACTCGTAAAATTCCGATATTCGAATGTATTTTGCGCACTCGTAAAATTCGAATGTTTCCATAGAAGCATTTTCCGGTCAGAAAAACTCATACAAGAATAGTCACTAAGCTTCCCTTCTTGTCTTACAATTGTTTGCTGAAAATTTTCACTGTTTAGTAATCTCTTCTTTTGCGTTCTACTTCCACTTACCTTTCACTAATTAGTGCAAATCACTAACATATAGTCAGTTATCAAAAGTTATATTATACCTTCCACATAATACTAAGAAAAAATATTCACGAAACAGGTAAGGTAAAACAGAAACGCAAAGACACAAGAATTATTATTAAAGGTTATAGTTATCTACAATTAGTGAAATTAGGTACTACGATCGGAGGTGCCGTCGCCGTAGCTTACCGGATTCCACCATCCCACCCGCCCCGAAATTTATGGATTGCGCAATATTAAACTTTTCACAGTAATATCTCTCCATGGAATAGATTTGTCATTAGCATCAAGTAATAACTGCTATGTCACAAGAGGATGCAACAACTTACGACCACCATATCCATCAAAGATCATATTCAGCACAAAGATTCTTGCTTTGGTGTGCTCGTTTGCCGGCAGTTTGTCGATAAGTTGATTGACCTTCACCTGAAGATAGAGACTTCTATTCTTTGTCGTCAGTGTTCGAGATTAGTGGCAAAATCTCTGATTTATGATGCTATTCATTGCGTCCAAGGTTTACACTACCTTCTATGCATCATTATGCAATATTGGAGCATTAACGGGGTGAGGGCACTGAATGGTGAGACTTCGATTGTTTATGATACGAGCGATGTGTTCCATCTTGGGATTTAACACACTGGATTTTGACGTAATAAGTGAGATTTGTTGATGACACTTACCTAAATTTCATTGCTATGAGTACCACTTTAAATTAGCAGTGAAGTGCCAGACTATAACCCTTCGGAGACGAAAAATTTGCGATTAAAAAATATTTGCTATCTAAGAGTTGAGGGATTTGTAAAGATATGTAAAAGACTGACGCAGGGATGAAGGAAGGCAGAGGAGGAAACTCTGAGAGGAAAAGGAAGGCATAGGGACTTGTATAGTAATGATTAACATTTCTCCATTTTCAGCAAATCCTTCCTGTCACCAAAAACGTGTACCAAAGTGATTCACACTGCAAACAAACGATTCGTGAGTAGTGCTGACTTCTGCTGAAAAGAAACTCTGCAGATGAGCGTTTTCAAAGAACTTTTTGCAAAATAGCGGAAATACTTGCGTATTTTTAATTGCCAACCAAAGACGAATATGGCAGACTTCGACTTGAATGTGCACTTTGGACGATGAAAACCTTTGGGAGGGCAAAAGAGGGAAGAAATCCCTCTTCTATTGCTCTCATTCAAGCATCTGATTTCACGTGAAATGAAAGATATTCTAATGAAGCCGCAAAAAGGAATGAATTTCATTGTGGCGTGAAGAATTCGTGCAAATTTGGATTCGGAAAGTGATGTAGTCCAAGTGCGCATCACATTTGGCTAACATGATTCGTACCATAAATACATTGGGATCGCTCGAATCTGCGAGTTGTTTCAGTTTCTCACGTTGTCTTGCGGTTAAATTCGAAAGGACGGTGGAAAGTGATGGCGGTGGGAATAATGCCTCGAGCCGTTGGATTGCTTTCATCGCCTCCTAAAACTTCGTTCCATTGATTCATAGTAGTCGAAATCCTCGTTGGCAACGATCTGAGGCATCAATGAAAACTAGCGTCTGTGATTTAAGTAGCAAAAGTTCCATGTAATTCCATTCCCAACCCTTTCAATTTTTGTACATCCGTATAAGTTTTAACGCAAAGAATTCCCGATAGACTCCCCCTTCCGATGAAAACCACATTACACTGAAAATTCTTCATAAGCACCACCTAACAATTTCCTATTTGCATACGCATCTACCAGAATGCTTCACAAGCTTCTGGAACAACGTGTAACAAGCAACTTTTGGAATTTCAGAAACTCAAATAGTCTCCAACAAATTCTTTGATATTTCATTGCATATTTTTTGCACCCTTTGTCGCTTCTTGGGAAGCAGGTTGTTTCAGAATCGTCAAATATCACCTGTTCAAGATTATGCTTCATTTGCTTGCGAACTCTCTAAGCACCTCTCACATATGTACTGTTGCCGGATAGGCTGTTTTCACAGGCCATTTAGCGTTGGACGAGAACTTTTAAAATGAGGAGACAGGTAATAGTGAAAAAAGATTATATTCGAGCACTGTGGTGGTTGCTTTTGTTAATTTTGATGTTTCGATGAAATATCGGCTACAACACTTACTTCCGCCGGTAGTAGAGAGATTTTCTTCTGAAGGTATTCCTTAGCACTGTCGAAGTTCCACGATGACGTCATTTTTGTCACTTCCATCACTTCATTTGCGGTCAGCCGCAGTTCACTGTACAGTTTCTGTTCTAAACTACACTTATTTCGATATATATCGATATTTAACTATACTTTATCGCTTAATTCAATTTGAGAGTAATAATCTACTAATCGTCTCTACATTCAAAGTTTTGCAATGCTGTCGCATATTTCTAGTGGGCATCAATCATTTTTCCATTAGAGTTTTAGACGAAGGGAAGTTTATCAAAAACGACGATTCTTTTGAAATACACTGTGCTCATTGTAATAACTTTTGGCAAAGGGGATGAGCAAGTACCACTGACGTCTTAGACAGGCTAAATCTTCGTTGGTTTTGGCCTGAATTGAATTATACATCTGGTTAAACGTTGTCCAAAATAAAGTAATTGGAATTATTGATGGTGCTCGATTTGCAAATGGAATTTGATGTAGATATAGGGGGAGGGTGAGGATTGAGGTGGAATGACAAGGAGCAGCAAATTGTCTTTCTGGAGAAAATTCTCATAAGAAGTTGGCATCTAACCTCAATTTTTTTTGAACGTCTATCCGGACGTTTATCATAGTAAATACCACACTGCTATTTCATTTTATAAAATGTGTCAAAACATGCCTTTTTGATGAAATTCGTTGTCAGTTGATAGCAAATCTGAAAGAGCAAATCATTGATTCATTCAAAAATGTAATTTGAGACATCCTATTAAGAACATCTAAAAATTCATTCAGAAATGTGACATAAGGTCTTCCTGATAACAGTATCTGCCGAATATTTGAAGTCTTGCAGCCTGATCACCTCTAGAACCCGTTTTCGTTGCTGAAGGCTTTGGTAATCTTTGTGAGAAACGGAAGAATACTTATAACTTCAAAATCGTTTCATTTCTATAGTTATTCATTGTAATAAATCGATGTTGTCAACTGAAGTGCATCAGATTCTTTTAGTATTTAAAAGATACTGATAGAAAACGGAATTGTGGGAACAGCCTCTCATACTATGCTCGTTTTATATGACGTTATAGTATTAACAGTTCTTACAAAAATATTTCATTTTATTTGCCTGCTTCAAATAACGCATCACTTTCAATGGACGCATAGAACAATACATTGGCTAATATCACAACGCGGCATATAACAACTTATTCCTCAACAATATTCTATCAATGCTCGAAGTTCATACCTCTTTGCGGTAAGCATAGAACTACATCAAAAATGATATAGGGTGATAGCATATCGCAGCATAGCACAAAGAGGGCGGTTTGTGCGAAGTGCATCTGTGTCGATGAGAGAGTTTCGATGTGATTTCCCATTTATACAATCACATTACAACAATTATCGCTAGTATTTCATCATTTCATTCACAGGCCATATTGCGACAGTCATCAAATAAATCTTGCTCAACTGGTATGAATATATGTATTCAAGCATCATTTCAAATGTTGATTGTGGCATTCCGTGGAATACAATGTATTGCGCGACCTTCACTATAAACCATCACCTTGACAGATATTTCGGAGGACCAGTGAGAAAATAATTAAAAATTTGTTTTTTTTTGTCGTAACAGTTTATATGGCATTTCTCACCTATAGGAAATTTTTAGCGGTAACTTCATAAATGCCTGGTTGATCCGTGTAAGTTTTCTCTGCTGGAAAATGAAAATTTCTTCACTGATTGCTATCGTATTGCCATGACGTAAGCAATGACACCTTATGGGTGCTAATAGTTCTCAAAATGCCGACTAAAAAGCTGAAATAGTGGACAATACTTTCTTTCATTGAGAATTTGCAACTGATAACAACGTCCACTTGTTAGTCGTCCTGTGTTCCATGTTGAGTGCAAATGTGCAAAGTTCCAGGAAATGTTCATTCCAGGAAGTGATAAAGCAACATCATTTGATTGTCCCAGTGATTATACGTGAACAATATTCTTTCAATTCCAAGCAGATCCATCGTATTTGATTGAAAGCGTTTTACTACACAATATATGCAATTGTCTGATTTCTTCTGGATTAAGTAAGCTTATGCAGCCATCTTAAACGTTCTATTTCTTTTTGAAAGGAAGCATTTTGAATGAATTCCCGTCCGAAAAATTCTCTTCACAACAGAAAAATGAAAAGCACTTTTCGAATAATGACACCCTGATGTTAATGGAATGATATCGAAAAAAATAATTGCCTATACTTTTAGTGCGCTGTGTGGAAATTACAGTCAGTTATGTTGATGATGATTCACCGTTTAGATTGAGAGGAATGCTGAGCTAGTGAAATGTACGCTTTAGATTCATAAATGTTTGACATAAAGCCCTGTTATTTTATATTCTATGACGAATTTGCCAAAGGAGAATTTGCATAGAATGATTTCTCGTGCGAAGCATATTATGTATAAAATTTAACGTTTTTATATTATAAATCTTCAAGATGGGAGCTATAAACGAAGAACTCAGTGAAAATCTGATCGCTTGCAAAATATGCATAAATTTATCGGCACCTCTCACTGATTCTATAGGAAAAGTCAATTTGGAAGATGATGGAAGGGCCATCCCTCTGTGCATATTTTGCCCATGAATTTGCATAAGCTTCGTTTAGTTGCTACTAAACAAAGAGATCAGCTTCAGCGCCCCACAGTTAGTTGTAAGTCCTCAGTACCCGCTCACTGTGGAAGCAAGTCTATCAAGTCATAGAATTTATACTAGCAGTTCATTTTATCTTGAGTAATCAAAGAAAGAACGTCATTTTAAAGCCTTTTTTAATTAAAGTAACGTTGTATTTGCATGAACAATGCCAACAATTCTTTCAAACTGGAATGCTTTTTTGAATGTATTTTGGTCCCCAAAGAATGCACTTTCAAGTTTTTATTCGTTTACTTTTTTTTGCACAGCACAATATTCTTCAAGTTCAGAAAAAACATTCGATAAGTGGAGTTTTCTGCAAAAAAGCAGTAAAGCAAGGAAATGTGTATAAGTTTACGATTAACATGGCATAAAAGTGAGGAACGTGTTATGTTTGAATTTATTTCACATAAGAATGAGGAACACTTCAAGAAAGATGGATCCATTGTAATCCTCGAAGAGCACTATATAAAACAGTGGAAAATCGATTACGAACAGTTTCAGGGAAAAGTTGAAAAAACTGTATGGAACAAGTGTAACAATGAATAAATGACCTTAATCGACTGGACTTTAATGCTGATATATAGACTCTAGCTAAGTAATCAAGATAAGTTTACTAATAAGTTTAGAGCAGGCTTATGTGGTTAGTTAAAATGGGTCTCATTGATCAACATGAGATATCAAGTGTACCGAACAAATGTTCGACAATTTGCGAACAGCATTTCTGACGAGGCCACAAAACTGTGATCACAAAAAACTATTTCGTGATAGATCGATGAATCTCTATGCCGTATCCAATGTTCCTCGCGAACTTTACGAATGATACATAGCCTGCAGAAATATTGGAAAAACCAGCAGATTTTGAGGATCGGAAAAAAGATCGAAATTTGATGATGGCCCAATAACACCTGTATGTACAAAGCTGGCGGGGCGCGGATGTAAGCTCGCAATAATTGAGCTCAGATCGCTCGATATGTCATCAGCCAGCCGTATTTCTCAATCTTTTTTCACCTTATTCAATCTCCTGTAAGAAGTTGCTTTCACACTATATAAGTTCTTTGCTCCATTTTATTACCTTTAAATAATATTTTGAACTCCCCTCAATTTGGTTGAAAAATCCATGTTTTCGCTTATGCATCTACAGCTCATTATCTATGATAACTGATCTGCTATATGTTTTATCACAACGTTCAAATCGAACGTTAGTTATATGAACGTAGAAAACAACATTTTAGAGTTCAAACAAAATTTTCACTTTAGAGAATTTTAGAGAATTTCTGCATATTTTTTGCTGCAAAAATCTGCAACCAAAGTGAACAATTGAAATCACATTCATCTCTCTTTAGTTTCACATAAAAATTATATTGTGTACTGAATGAGCTTTCTAAACTTGAAATATGATGCTCTAGTGAGCATAAAATTACCAGAAAATGTAAGTGAATTTACAATATATGTGAAATGCTTAGCAAATTGAAGCACAATGCTCGAAAATTTTGACACTGTTTTTAGAGTAGTTCATTTCGGTGCGAATATTGCAATCAGCTTTGACTTCCGATTTTACGCGACCCAGTTTTGAGCACATACACCATACGCTGTCCGCTGCATGCACAAATTTCTCGCCCATTGCTTTGAAACTTCAGCTCAAATTATATGTCCGCAATATGTCCGCATTGGCCTCATCTTTAATATGCTCGTTCCGGCAATGCAGCCCGCTTCGACAACTCGTATACGTGTAACGAACAATTCCCATCGTTTTTGCTGCCTTTTTCATTGGATGGAAGTATTTGTTTGGAATGAATGTAGCATATGCTCAATATTTAATGATGGAAGGATGCTATGGTGGGACGTGAAAAATCGACTACACTAACCGTCTTCAACATTTATGCCTTGGACATTTTCACATAGTGACCAACAGTATCGGTGAAGGAGGAGAAGGGATCAAGCTGAAAGCTTATGCTTCGTTTCTAACGTACTACTCAATCTTTTTGCTTCCAGACAAATTCATCGCTCTTCACGAGCGCCTGAACGTCGAGTACTTAGCTACAATCGACTGTTTCTTTATGATCTTCGAAAACAAAAACGTTGAGAATAGTCCCAGTGATGTTGCTAACTATGGCAAAATTTTATCTCCAGCCAGCATTTTACCTTCATATTTGCTCATATTATTTGCACCGAGAGTAAAAATTACCAGAATTAGTGCTTTACAATTCAGCTGCGTTTTTAAAGGACTTTTATACTGAAATTTGGCGGCATTGCGAATACGCCAAATGTGCTTCTCTCTCGAAAAATGCTTGAAAAAAGTGCTTCCGCCTTGACAGCCCTAAATTTATTTAGTTCACTTCCGAGTGTTTTGCTTAAACTTTTCTTTTCAACTTTTTCGTTCTTTTCATTATCGAGATTTCCTCGCTGTGAACATTTTGAATCGATGGATTAAACAAAGTTATAAGATTTCATCATTTGTGTTGACGATTAACTATTTTCTGATGTTATTTGCTTCGCTTTTAGGCGTCTGAAGAATCACATTTAAAATTGGCAGAAATATTTGTTGCTCACTTCCAGAATAAGAAGAAGACACGTGAAGAGTTGGTTGAAATTCGATGAACACGCGACAATATTGTCACTTAGGCATTATGTGGATGGTTTATTTCCTCTCTTTTATATCTATTGACGTCTACGCTGCAGACGATCGGCAGACTAGCAACCTGATCGGTACAGCTTCTCAGCCCTACGGTGAGTTGGTTGATTATTTTCGGCTGTTGAGAATGCAAGAACTGCTGAGTAATTTGCATTTCTCCTATTGAGTATTGTACAGTTTTATGGCATAAATGATAAGGGAATACCGAGACATTATGAGTTCATGTGAGAGGACCTTTTATGGAAATGCAAGTGATATAAATATGTTGTCATTAGTAGACATGTTATAAAACCTTTCAGATTCAATATACGTAGCAACTGTGTTTATTTTCAAAGTCTACGAAGCGAGTATTCTGCAGAAATATGTGCCTTTGTCTCGTATTTTATGTTGAAGATGCCAGCAATCCATCAAAGCGCTCACGCCTCCAACAGAATGATTTCGCTGCCTTCATATAATAAAAGAGGGCAATTTTTTAATAATCTCCAAATTCTTCCCCAATTTTCATAATTTCTCTAGGCGCATTTATAGATGTTTTATCTACTACTAGTTAAAATTCTACTTGAGATTGAAAGAAAAGTCAAAGTAACTCCAGCAATTTTCTCTGCAATACACGTTTTAAGGCAACTTTTTTTCCCCGGTAGCGAAAATTCAATATTCTCAATTTCCTTCAAAGGTGTTCAGATACAACTTTGCAGTGAGTTCAAATGGCGGAAATCCGATATTATTTCCTTCGAAAATAGGAAATCAACAGCAGCTTAGTGGTATAGGCGCGAATGCATTTGTGCCAAATATTTATGCAAATTTCGGCCCAAATGACTACGGTGGTCGTTATGGATCATCCATGTATCAATCAAATGGTGAGAAATTCTCAAAATCTGTCGCTGAAATTCCAGTAATAAGGATATATTTCTTGATAAACCACGCATCTTGATTATAGCTATTCGGTTTCAACCATGAATAATGCCTTAAACGATAGAATCACTTGTTCATTTGGAAGCACCATTGAAAATTAACTCGTTTCGAGTTCATACGCTTTGCATACAAAAAATGAATGCAAATAACAACATCAAATTGTTGATGATATTTTTTTTCCTCATTTTAAGCAACACTCACGGTCAAGCTAATAACTACGTAGAACATACTGATGAGCATTGACTTCCATCGCAATGCAATCAAAAGTATTTCAATGTCACAATCAAAGACATTCGTCAGTGGACACAACGTTCAAACCTGGATATATCAAACGGAGATGTGTTATCGTTGAATTTGTTATGCCACCCTCTTGGTTGATCTCATCAGACTGCATAAGGAAATTATTGAAAGCTGACTGCTTGAATGATTGATTGAACGCATCAATTTTTTACTGTTTTCCACAAGCAAATTATGGATGAGGATGACTACATTCTTTTGAAGGATATCTTAGTAGAGGACATTACTGGCCACAAGCTGCCTATTATGGTGCTCAGCGAGTGTACAACAGACAGCCAGGTGTGATCGCTGCACTACCTTATGGTGTCAGTCCATACGCCATGCAACAGTACACCGCTCTCCAAGGAAATAGAGGCTTACAGGTATGCTGCAGCTAATGTACGATTCTGTTCCCAATTATTCGTCTCCTATAGCCACCCCAATTGAGGTTAATACTACCTTCGATTGAGTTTTTATGGGTGGAGCGGCGACGGACAAGGATGCGATACATATTTTTTTACTGTTTTCCACAAGCAAATTATGGATGAGGATGACTGCATTCTTTTGAAGGATATCTTAGTAGAGGACATTACTGGCCACAAGCTGCCTATTATGGTGCTCAGCGAGTGTACAACAGACAGCCAGGTGTGATCGCTGCACTACCTTATGGTGTCAGTCCATACGCCATGCAACAGTACACCGCTCTCCAAGGAAATAGAGGCTTACAGGTATGCTGCAGCTAATGTACGATTCTGTTCCCAATTATTCGTCTCCTATAGCCACCCCAATTGAGGTTAATACTACCTTCGATTGAGTTTTTATGGGTGGAGCGGCGACGGACAAGGATGCGATACATAGGAAAGAATCGCGTAACAGTTCCGATGTTTTAATTATGAGAAATGTTATAATTATTGGAGAAGAACAACACCGTTTGAATTTCAATTCTATGAGTCGTATTATAGTATATGCCAATAAAACCAACTGTCACACAGCTGAACGAACGATTTCTGCAGTTAATTTCGGGCATCGAAGGATGCAGTTTTGTCAAACGCAATCCTGTTCATATCACCGGGGACTATGCATATACCGTATAATCCCGATTAAAACTTTAAAGCCGACAAACAAAGAACTAAGGGTGGGGATCAACTTGACTGAAGCATGCAGAACGAAGAGTTTGCTTCTCCGACTGCATCACTGCGATTTTTGCAAAATACTTCGGCTTCCAAAGGCGTCCGAGAGAGTTCTCGTGAACACAGAAAATAAGTTCTGGATCATCCATATCTGACTTTTCTATTCCGTCTCCTCTGTTCGTTTTCTCTTTCCCCTTTTCTTCAAAGCAATATATATAGATACTGGTAGATTGTGTCAGTATGCTATCGACATTTCAGGTGAACCCCGAACCGTATCTTCTTCCTCGTGTCGATGTGCATGCCTACACAAACAAGAGGCCACTTCGGTAACTATGTGAACAAAAACAATGCAAATAAAGAAATCAGTGGTGACAAGTGAGTAAAACATGAAAGCACCATGGATGCAATGACACAAACAACTTCAAGAACCATTAGTACTTTTGCAAAAATCACCACTGTAGAACTGCTTCTCCACCGGGAGGCAGAACTCCAAACGGATATCACGTATCGAAACTGAGGTCACATAGCGCACGACACCTTAGGAAATGAAATTAAGATATTTCAATACTGGCGTGCGTTATTCATCCACTTGATCAACCACCACCCGTTCTTCTTCACTGAACCGCCTCACTTCCCACTGTTGTCTCGTTGTCCATAGTGTTCCTCTCTTAATCATCATCGTAATAACTCCTACAATCGCAATCATGCATCATCCAAATTGGTAAGAATTCCTCGACCGCTTGAGTGAAAAGAAAACAGAAACAACCCTGGAAATTCTTCCCTTACGCGATGAATTCGCAAAGACACAATGCAGCACATTTATTTGCAAAGCTTCCTAAGGTATGTGCAGAAGGCAACCACGCCACTAAATCACGAATTTAAAACAAAACACACTTGTGCGCCTTATGCGACCCCATCTATGGGTCTCACCTATCAGAACCAAAGGACTGAACCCATGGGTGCGAAGCTCTGTTGGTGAAAAGCTCTCAGCAGACATTTTATATATTGAACAAGCACAGTCGAATTAGTGCACTGAAGAGGATGAACAAAGAAAAAACCCATTCCACCTCGTATAGCTGCATTACTTACAACACATAACACGAATTAACCGCACATGGCATCCTTGCAAACGACACCACTCAAAACCTGCTTATAACGCATTTACACGTATTTACAAGCGCACTTCCGTCAGCCTGTCGTAAAAGCCTTCCACACCGCAAATAAGTGAAGTCCTCGAGTGCAACATGAAACGCGGCATCCCATATATACAGGGTTTATTAGATTCCAAACGTTCGCCGGCAACAGGCAACGCGAGGAGAGGAGCACAGAGCCAACAGGGACGGGGATCAGTGAGGAAGCGACAAGTCCATTTATTTGCACACGCAAATACCCGCAAATAAGACAAACCGGACTGGCTTTCAAAGCTCCATGCGAAAAAATGTGCTGCCCATTGAATTTAAAAGAATATACCGTCAATGAATGTGTTCCTGGTCGGCCACGATAATAAATTCGAAAATATAGCTCACCACTACAATCGCATTCATAATGCTTCATGATAACCTTCATCAAGGGAGTGTAATGGATATGAGCGCATAATTAGGCATAGACTTCAAACATATAAATGGCGTCCTGTATCAAGATACAGGTGGCTCATCGATCAGACGACAATCAACAATTCACAATAACAACGCACTATTCCCGTTGCTCGCTCAAGCAAACACTGTATGGTAAAAGCCACGTGCATCTGAAGGATTGCAAGCCAACGGAGCAACGTTTCGACAAGTTCGTCAAACAAGAAGCGAATCTGCTGTGGATGTCTGTTTAAAGGTGGCTTCAAAAGATGCAGCACTACTCTCCCGCCCTTTCAACGAGAATCTCGGAAGAGGAAGAAGACCTATAAAACGGTGACAATGTTCCAAAGTCCTTCACCTGCGCTTTTTTGCTTTAATTCCCTCGAATACCTGTCTCTAGAATGAGGTGGAAGATGAACCTATTATAACGATAAGAGCTGTGCAAGAGTATGAGGTGTGGCTTTCGACAACTCATGCAGCGCCAAGAAGCACCGTACATTGCTGAAGATCACCAACAATATCACGTTCAATCGCATAAAACATCACTGCAACTTAATAACAAAAATTAGCTTTCAGCACTGAAATCTTTTAACTAGAACTCAGTCAACAACAAATAGCGAAAAGAACGAATAGAGGCTTTCCATCCGATTCGACGGGATATACAACGACAGACACATCGAAAAAATAAGATGCACTTTAACAGGGAATTAAGGAAGCCAAAATATGATGCATAACGTTTAAGCGCTTATAAATGCCCACAGTGTCCAAATCTTCAATAAATGGAGAATGAAGGGTTTACAGCAATATTTCGAAATAAGCATTCCACATTAGCCAGTTTTCTAAGCACATAAAGTGGCTAAGATTCACTTCTTTTCAGAGACTAAGAAGACGGTTTCAACACAGTTGTGCCAAAACGCTTATGAATTTTAAGATGCTTATTATACTTGGAAGAATTGCTTTCACATTTCTACGATACCATAAACGAACATGAACGTTTACCTCAACGATATGTACTATTTTTCATTTTCATAGGCTAGTATCCCGCCTTATGTTCCAGTAAAACAAAACCTTTCATTCTTATATTCAGTCTCTTTAAACAAACCTAACCCTTCTAAAAATTTCAAACACCCACATCCATCAAACTACCCTCATTAAAACCCTTTATTAGCATATACGCGTAACATTTTTACCAAAAGAGGAAACGCAGTGACGAGCAATAGTTAATAAGATTATATGCACACAAACATTGTTGGCCCACGTGAATATCGTCGACGTCTTGCCTTAGGTTTCCTCCATCTCTGATTCAGCAATATCCTCTGGAGCATCATGACCTGAAGCTAAATATACCCACATGAATAAACAGCAATAAAAACAGTTTCCTTTCTCGCAAATGCAATCCAATTCCACGGAAAGTATAGGATCGGCTATGCTATTAGCGAAGATTCTAACTAGGCATGATTATCACATTTCAAATGCCATCAATCCAATACCTCCAATGCAACGCAATAACCTAAGCAATGCCCTATGACGAAAGCAAAATTCATAAGAAAACGGATTTCGTTTGACATTTCGCTAAGTAATAGCAGATTTTAAAAAAAATTCAGCTTTATATCTTTTTTCCTCCGCTCACCTCCTTATTGATACTAATTCAACCTCATGAATTGTTCACGGTTGGTCACAAGCCTATTTCAAATTTCACAACGAGCAATATTTCCACCTTAAGCGTCACATTCGAAGTCTACTTTCAATTTTTCAAACAACAACAATTCCATCAACATCCTATATGCAATCACTTAAGTTGTTAAAATTCCAGTCTAAATTTCGTAATCGGACATATCATCAATTTGAATGTCTCGAGCCCAATTCTTGTTTCCGAATGGCTCATAATTCAATCCTGTATTTTTCGACGGACCATAATTTCATTTCGAATTCCTTAGTCGATAAAGAATTTCTTTGTGAATCTCTCAAATTACAATAATTCTGCTCCGATTCTTTCAAAGTGCCATAACTCAATTCCCTTCTCAAACGATTAAATTTGAAAAATGAATTAGTGGTAATTATCGGAGATCAAAATACGAACAATATTTGTGAGGTTTGAAACAATCAAACAACAAAATCATTACACTTTCAACAAATATAATTTCATAAAAAATAGACGTGGAATGAATGCATAAACTAAAATTTGCAATCGTGAGTTATGAGTGTCAATACTCACCTCAGTCAACCAATCACATAGTAAATTACTATCTAGTCGACTCATCTCTTCATTCAGCCAAATAAAAGACAGTAATTATTTACTTACTTTAGCAGTAATGTCTAGTCGATTGCATGCATAATTATTAGGCCAATCAACGCCATTAATAATGCCTATTTTTCTGTTTGCGCCATGATTTAATTCATATCAAATCATGGCACAAATATGCGGTTTCAGAACGGATCATTCATGTGCCATGACTTAATTCACATTAACATCATCGGTCATTCACTTATTTGCTTCCAAAATAAGACTCAATCCTAAAATCAAATATCCACTTAGAAACCACATAAGCGCTTGTCTTTATTGATGGACTGGCTCCGATTAATAATGGATGTACAAAATTAAAAGATGAATTAAAAAACAAAAGACACCTTCATGAGTAGCAACAGGTGGCTCGAGCACCAAAAAGCGAAGGATATCTGAAAGCGAAATAATACCGACGACCTTTTGCTCGTGATCTGTTACAATGAGCCGGTGAACTTCTGCTTTTACGATCACATCTACGACCATCATCAATGTGTCTGTTTCAGAGCAACTTCGAACACCCTCAAACCACTGAAATACGAAGACTTATTCTTTATTCTATAAAATCAAGGTTATGCCAGCCCACCGCTATTGATGAATTAAATCACTATTGTTATTTCACATAGGAAGTGTGGGAAGGGGAGAGAAGTGAAGCTGTCCTTGGAAATTATTGAGCAGATTCTCGATAAGCGGTATTTATGTGGTTAAAAGGATGATAAGAGATTGAAGCACGGAGCATCATTCTGCCAACCAACCCCTGCCTCAACAACACCGCAAACAATGACAATGCTAAAGCCCTTTCAAGTACCCAATTCTCTTTATAAGCCTTAGCTCACACAGCATCCACTCCTTCGTGGCCCGCATGTAAACCAGAAGGGATCCACAGAGAGCGACAGAGAGCGGAGCAGGGTGGATTCGTAGAGTACGCTGTATACAAAGCTGATCGACCAATGGCACTGCAGCTTATGACTGCTGGGAGTCCATGATGCGACTTCCTGCACACCATTCTCCGCAATTTCTTTACCCCACAAGATTCCCATAAAGAACAGCGGCTGATGGATTTGCTCTCGCGATGAGAATTGGTCGATGATGCACTCGAGCATATTCTATGCGCTCTCCTTAAGTGCCCGGGGATAGCCCATCACCTGCGATTTTACCGATGATTCACTTGACTTGCGAGAACAAATAACCAGCTTGCTACCGTCATCCCAACAAGAATAATGAGAAGGGAATATGTGCCATTATAACTGGTGAAATTTTGTTCGGTTGCATTTCTTACATACACTGATCAGAAAGACACATATAAATTGAAGTCTTTCGTTCTCTTTGCAGTAATCGTTGTGCCGGAATATCAGATCTCTCTCGGACTGCGAAAACAGAACACTCCCCTTCAGAAGAGAAAAATTTCTTTCAGAAGCTGGAAAATAATGATCTCATTTCAGAATATAAAACCATCTTGAAATGAGAAGGCCTATCGGGAAAACGCGAAAAATAGAATCTAGAAGACTGGAAAAATAGAACATCTAGATGTTCTTCTAAAGGGAAGGCCGCAAACATTTGAAATCGACTATCAGTTCGACGTTATAAGCTTGGATTCGAAGATGGACTCTAGCCAATATGTATTTAGCGTTGAAAACTCCATCTGCCTAAAAAGAAATCCCTGAATGAGCTCGTTTGTCAACAGCGCGCTTCTTAATTAAATTCTATCAAGACAGTCTGCAATGCAATCAGTGTGAATATTGACAACCCCTCATACTAATGCTAGAAGAAAAAGTTCGCTGCAAAACATTTAAAAAAAAACGATGCTTCGGACTTTTAGTTCAATGTGTGCAAAGTATCCACACAGTCAAAAGCGTTCTGTTGCAGAGGCAGATGCTATTCTCTGACCGATATGACACAGACAGAAACAACAAAACGATAACATAGAACGCTTCAGATCACCGTACAAAAGTAAACAATTTCCCGACCTCCGGCATACTGGATCAGCTCATCACAACTTAACACATTATTAACAACTACTCTCAAAAACAAATAGCCATTTGCATCACCTCTCCCGAAAGCATTAACATTACGGAGGAATTTAAACGAGAAAAGCACCATTTTGTGCTCGAGTTTGATAGAAAAAGTTGCTGAAGAGTAACATTGGATAAGCTGGAAGAATCCTTGCAAATCTAAGTTCATCACATTACATTTAATTCAACAAAAACACGAAGCAACACTCACCTCCGATCGATGTTTTAATGCATCATGCACAGTTACGTCCAAATCATTATACACCTTTTCGGCAGCCAAATTTATCACATCAAACTTTGCATATATATCGACAACCTAAATTCGATAAAACTATAAGCATCCAACTGAACAGTATCAATCTGGATTAAGACTTCCTCCAAATGGCAATATCTGCAAGCTACCACTAAGAGGTACAGCATACATCACTTGTCGATAGGGTTGCTGGTCTTTGGGACAGCGATCGAATGCTCAATGATAGGATGGCATCAAAACAAACAGCAATGATAACAGCTCACAGCAATCAATTGTCAAAGTGTTTGGACAATGGGCCGCAAATAAGTACAAAACGAAATCCACAACGGTTTCCTGAAACTCTACAGGAAGTTGACATTTTTTGCTCAAGTGGTAATATTATTGAAAAGGTGGGTGAGCCATGTGGCATTTCTTAAACTTAACGTACGAGATGCCGATTTGATACTTGTGATTCTCGTCACGAAGAACAACGCATCGGAGCGCCAGAACGTGAAAACAGCTCAAGATGGTCACCGAGAACAGAAACATCCAAACTTATGCAATTTCAAGTGAAAACGCATCCCAGATTAAAAGATTAGTAGCACTGGTATCGAGATAGGTGGGGCTACAGATATGGGGATCACAACCGTCAGTATATAGACGTAATGTATTTTCCATATAATTTTAATTCTAGCCAAGTAATTGTCCTTCCGAAAAGATATTATTACAAAAGACATACTCATTCCCTCGCAGCTCCCTTCCCCATCACCAAAAAAAAAAAGAAAACAAGATGAACCTTGCCGTCCTTATCGACAAGCGGCAAAGCAGAGACCCGCTTTTGAAGAAAAGTTCGCAATGCGTCAATGAGCGGTGTATGCATCGAGATCGTTAAAATATTGCCCCATGTCCCGATGCCCAACTCTTTCGGCGTTTTATCCATAAATGAAGGTCGTGGCAGATCAATTAACTTAAATAATGCATTTCATGATAATCTAATATAATTATCATTCATTACTACTGTTAAGTAATGCAAAAAAAGAATATTCAACAGAGGAAATCATATGGATGCATTTAAATGACTTTAAAACATTAAAAGAAATAAAGTACTTGAGAGAAAAAAGTTTAGTTTTATTTTTGAATTTATGGCTTATATCAGCGGCACCACCTCAAGCCTTATAAAATGTTAATCACATAATTCTCAATTACAATGCTCTTAAGCATAAAATCACTTCAACGTTAATATCGGATCACTCGTCAAATCGATGCAATAAAATTACATTCACAGTTAAAGTAATGTGTATGCACCTTTCATGCCATCACAATGGAATTCAGCCAATCATCAGATCAAGCCTCTAAGAGGACAACAAATAAATCCAACATTAAGAGCTGGTTGTATGGATGACGTAAACAATCCTTTTTATAAAGCCGACCATTGTCAGTACAAACAATAGAATAAAAACAAAGCGGTTTCAAATTAGGTGAAGGAAGGTGAGAGAATGAAATAGAGGATAAACCAACAAAAAGCTTACATATAAATAAAGAAACTTGATGAGGCGCTTGTGTGTGAGGATATACGAGATGTTACCCGAACCACGCTCCATCACTGGCAATCTGTGTACTTTCGATTCGCAAAGCACCTGCACCGCACGGTGTAAACTGCAACGCAATGTGTTAATAATCCTCCGAAGCACCCATCAAACATAAGTTTCACGGGTGATGTCCCAGTGACCAACATTCAGTGACTCCTACCCCCGGTTCATTCACTGGCTACATCATTGACATCGACCTCGAGCAGACGGAATTAAATGGTTGCCGAACTTGGGCACACTAGCAATATCTCTAAACGAGAGCACCTGTTATCTTCAAAAAGTGGAATCACACTCCCACAGTATGAACTGATCAGAGCCACTAAAGTTCTTATGAAGGTGCTCCGTCGCGATATGATGAATTTTGTCATCTCATGACTAAAAGGCTCTCAGCAGCACACTCTAAATGGTCATTCATATTTCCACGACGCTAATAATGTTCTCATTCAATAAAAAAAGGAAATTCGTTTATAGAAGATTCAACCACTATGTCTTCTATACAATCAATCATACTTACTAGAAATCCTTATGCAATCAAAGATTTACCAAATACGGCACTTTGATAATCAAAAATGTGACACTAGTAAATGTGGCAAGTCATATCATCCTAAACAACATTATGAAGCCTTGATCAAAATACGGAAAAAAACATATGCACACTTGTATTAATTCAAGGCATTCCGCCCACATTTTTTTGATATGCTCATTGCTCATTTACTGATTTAATAAATCATTTCTGCGGTCCTGTTCATTAGTGTACTCATTGGCAATACTTTTACGTGACTGAGAGACGTAATTCACGTTAGGCTACCCACAGGCAGTGGGTGAAATGAAGATGTTCACCTCTCGGAAGGATCGATTGTGACGAGTGGTCTCGCCTTCCCATCCTTCTCAAATGTTTCCCTCCAAGTCGATATCTTGTGCTCTTCAAGTTCTTTGATGCCTTCACTCTTTGAATCACTTGTATAGTACCTATAAACCGTCAGAGTAACACAAACGCAATATCGTTCTAGATTTTTCTACCGCAAAACATTGGGCACTTAAACAAAAACATACTCAGGTTCAACTGGTTTCTTCTCTTCTTCAACACTGGAGGTTTGGGCGGAGTCCGATCATCCTCCAGCACCTCCCACCTAACTAGATATGAGTTCGCGACCGAAAAAATTATCGTGAGATATCTCGAAGTTTAATGTTTCCCGAAGTGCACTATTTCATTCAGGAACCCTTCAAATTTTAATGTCGAATAATCGGCCAATCATAAGCTCCATCAACAGTCAGGCGGGAGGCGTACCTGTGAAGGATTTCAATGAAGTCAGTAATGGTGAGCATGCCAACAAACTCCTGTTTGCTACTATCCCATAACGGTGCCGCACGAACCCCATTGTAGACAAGCGCAAAGAACGCCTTCCGCACCTGCAAATCAGCCTTAAAAACACTGCTGAAAACTCGTCGGCTTTCGTCTACTGCCAGATCGAGGCGAAAACGATTAAGTCCCAGTGTGTTTAATCTCCCAGTCTCTTCAGTCAACCCTATCAACTCTGCGATCGTAACAGTACCACGATCAGGATAAAAAGACTGGTACATGCGCCACTTTCAACATATATGAAAAAGCCTCGAATTAGCATAATAGCTCTAATTGCAGATATATCAAAATCATTCAACAAAAGCATAAGTAAATAGACAACAGTAAGAATCTATTATTTATCATTTTAATCGGTTTAATTTTATTGTACATCATTAGGCAAGAGAATGCATATATCTTTCATTGAAAGCCACCGATCATAAACAATGCGATGACAAACGCACCGGAAGTTCGGTATCGAAGACGACCAATTTGGAACTCGTAGGGATCAAATCATAGCACTTGTGCGCCTTCATAAACAGAGCATAAACTGCATCTTGACTCTCTGAAAGCACAAACTCACAAAATAAAATTAAACATTCTCAAATTAACAACAACCGGTAACATATCGCAAAGGTAATAGAGAAATCTCGCAGAATTTCAAGAATATTGTATCTAATCTATATACACTCCCATTGTTAAAGAATGCCTTTCTCTCTTATCATCGCACCGATGACTAACGCACATTAACTTCAATTATCAATTCGAATTTCATTCTGCCTCCAATTGAATATTTGAAGTCTGTGGTTCGCAGAAAGAAAAAAAATGGTTCTTGAGAAAAATATCTCTGAGCTTGCATTAAAAAAGCAAAAAAACTGTGGAGAAGGGAAATATAAACTGCTTAAAGAAATTGGATAAAAAGGGATGTGTAAGAAATTCTTTACATTAAGCATTAAAAATTTCCCTAACTTAAAATTTAATAAATTAATAATCTTTACGATGGTTTAAACTCTCTTCTTTTGTGAAGCAGGTTCAGATCTTATTCACAGATAGCCAGCTTTATGCCGATGTAAGCTCTACCAAGGCTTGCTAAGATTACATAAGAAATCACCTAAGATTACTTCAAAATACATCTGTACTCAAAATGAGAATATTCAACTCGCTTCAATCTATTCATTCGAGGTTACTGTGACAGACATTAAATTTACGGCAAATTTTCTACAAGAGGCCTGTGATGAGTTTCGACGATTGGAGGAAATTAGACTACGCTTAGACAGTACCTCAGCAGGAATTCGCTCTGAGAGGAAGAATAAAAAAAGTAAATAAAGACCTCTCAAGAATGCACTTCCTTAAACATAAAACAATTGTATTCTTGAGATCTTCAACGTAATCCTAACCAAGATATGCCCAAAATGATCGCTCAAAATTTTGCAGAAAATTTTTGTTCGTGCGATCATCAATCGAAACCTTAAAATTAAAACAATGCTTCGAGTTGCAACATTTCCGCCTTCAATCCTCCTCTTCCCTCAGTCACCGTCATTTTTTACTATATCAGAAATGATTAAAAATACTAACCAAAAATGATCTTGTTGATCTCGGGCAAATAGTTGCCTCCGATCGGCGAGAAAGCTGGCGATCCTTCCCACGAATCGTTCAAAAACGAGCTCTAAAATAAAACAAAAAACCAAATACGCATAAATCAACTGCACTTACTTGGATCCAATGCGGTATGCCAACCCTCAAAGTCGTACACTGTCGGATGCTCATGACGACTGACCGAGAAACGTGAACGAGCCGATTTAAACGGTGAATAACGATTTGAGGTGAGAATAGACCCTCGCAGAATTCCCCTCAATGCGGGTACAGTTAAGGAAGAGGATGCTACAGTGGTATCGAGGAGGAGAGGAGGAGGCTGTGCGCTAATACTTCTACTTCGATAGTGATGGTCATGCAGGTGAGCTATATCACCCGTTTCCACAGATCGCGTTGGTGGTTGTGGTTCAATGATGACGCTTTCAATATCAACCGAGAGTGGATGAAGTCGCAAGAGTACTTCATGTCCTGGTCTTATACGAACGCGTGCTAACTGCCCATCACTGAATTCTGCATTCTGTCGCTCAGAGCTTGAACTAGTGCCCGATGCAGCAGGGCTTGAGCTTGAACTGCACGCTGATGCATCAGTAACTGAGACGCTGGTTTTCCTTGACTCACTTCCGCTGCTACTTGAGTGGAAAGCAGAGAAAATTTTATGCTTTTCTTTTGCTCCTGTAGCACTTGTACCATTACCAATATTTGAATCTTGTTTCTCCTGTTGATGATGGCGTTCTTTTCGCTTATAAAGCGCTTTTCGCAGCGAATTCTTTGCTGCCAGCATCCAATTTCAACCCGAATCGAATCAACCCTCTTATCAGATCACCTACTTGCGCTATAAAACCGCAAAAGTAGGTAGCGCGATGTTGCAATGCGGCGTTGTTAGCAATTGGTCGCAACCTACTTCAAGAGAAGCGCTTTAACTGAGCGCTTACACAAATTGACACTTTCAAGTCACCGTAGTTGCGATGCAATTATTTCCACTGATAGTTCAAATAGAATAGATTACAGCGAAATGAATAAAGCCAACCGATTGGAAGTGAACAGATATAGATCACTTTCAATGAATATCGGGCAGATTAACGACAACACACACTCACTGATTAGTGCTGAAAATATTGGCAATGACATCATCAGAGGGAGAGAAAGCGAGATCGTGTGAACGTTAAATTGGCATCTCTCTAATATGAAATTATCGTCAATTAAATGATAGCTGCTTCAAAGCACTCAAAATCTTATAATAGAGCATAAAAGCGAAAAACCTAAAGACTGTGCTTACGAAAACGACATAATTTCCAGTTTTCTTTTCATCTCCTCTTCCCTTTCAGCCCTCCTCGCCATATACAATCGAACTTTCATCTTCACATGCTTAGTTCTGTAATTGAAAAAAAAAAAAATTAAATTAATCAAATAATCGAAGTCGTCAATTCTTCGGCATATCTTTCAGTTAATAAAAAAAACTGCTGTGATTCTCAAGCAACGGAAGATGAGAACATTTCGCGCAATATAAAGGAAAGTAAATTGAGACAAGAAAAACGCAATGAAAGTGGGAAATGGACACGTGTGAAATTGCAAGTCGAAAAACGCGGAAGAGCACTAAAATAGCACTATGCTAACATTAATGCCTCATAGCACCTGCTTGTGACAAATGAAAAACTCAAAGCAAACGTTCGAATTCAAACATAGCCAATTCAAATATTCCCTTTCTATCTAGGTCCCCATTGAATGATGCTTCAAACATTTGGTGCAATTTTCTCAGTCATCATATAAGATAGTGGAAAAAATGAGCAAATGGTGAAGGAGAATTAGCGATAACCGAGCAAGGAAAATAAAAAGGAAAGGGAAAGTATGCAGCAATAACAAGAGGCAATCAAAAGGAGATGCATTTGTCTGACAACAAAGGCTTTCTTCAGACAATATCTTTTAGGTTTTCCTCACGACAATAAACGCATTGCTGCCTCACAGCGAGTCGATTTTCTGAAATGCTTAACAACCTCTAGCCATGCCTGCAAATATTTTACTTACAATGACTAGAAACGAAAATATTATTACACACCAAATCATCTCATATAAAGCAAAGAACGCAGAAAAAGGCATATCGGACCCACCCTTTCCTTCTAAGCCCTCTACTCATCATACTACATTAGAATGTGCTACGCTGGACAATACAGCTAACGAGTCAATCAGCGGAAAAATAAAAACAATAATATGGCAAAAGTTTTGAAAAATGCTTCCATTGTAGAATGAAATTCGCCTTAAAAGTGAATTTTATATAAAGAAAATTCTTAGATATTATTTGAAAGACAAGAGAAAGAACGAGAATTTATTACACTATGGCTTACAAAGAACTTAGAAACTAACCACTTGAGGTAAAGTGATAGGAGCCTTTAGCAAACTTATTCACTCATGTCGAAGTATGCAGCTGTAGAAACGTCTTAACAGCATTGCAAAAAAAGAAAAAAAAGAAAGAGAAGTTAAATAATGTTTCACTTATGCACATGCTTAAAACAGATGAGACTGGAATAGCGCGCCAGAAGGGCCGGCGCGATATGGGCTTTTACGCTTACACTTATTCGGACCGACTGCTCAAATATATGAGAACAATGACAATAGGAAAGCGGATTATTTGTATAAATCCTGGGTCAATTCATTTCTGAGTAGCAAAGAAAGATTGACGGTAACGAAATTTGGGGTACTCATCCTGCTTATAGGGATTACAAAAGCAACAGATTTCAATATCACAACAATATGAAAGGTTGAAAATAATGCACCGAGAAGTGCACATAAATACATGCAGACATACAAATAGACTTTTAATGAGTGTGCAAAGGTGCATAAGAACGTATCGACAAATTCCACACAAAAATTTACTGACTGAAGCTGTTTGAGATTATGAAATATAAAAGACCATAGGGCTAGGTTTATCGATGCGCATTATATATCTTTATAAAGATGGATGCCAAGGCGCAGATACATAGAGCCACAATATATTTCAACAAAATAATGTAACAATGAAGAAGGAGGCAATAACCGAAGAAACGAGAAAAATGTTCACTTAGTGAGATGTTTGAAGACATAAGAGATTTCTTACATAGCCCAAAAATTACCGGCATTCACGAAGGACTGTCGATGAAAGCAAATAAAACGTCATAAAGCATGTGGCAAGATCGTTCATAAGTAATGGCTAAAAGGACATGCAAATACACCTATTATGCGTCAATCACAGAATTCCTGCATCAAAGGTATTCCCTTGAAAGCTTTCACTCGTCTTTCTTCTTTCATTTCTTAGCCCTCTCATAGATGCACTTGCCGGCCAATTGCATCAATGGATTAACAGCATCGTTCAATGAAATATTTTCTATCAACATTACCCCATTCCAGACCCATACACACAAAAAAAGGAAGAGCAGCTAAGGTGATAGGGAGGGCGGAGATGAGGAAGAGACGGGATGAAAGGAGCTCTCAACCCTTTGGACAAAACTTTATACGCAAGTTAGGAAATTTCCCGGGAAAAATTTCTACTTGTACAACCAGGATTGCCATCAAAACATCCGCTTCACTCGATCAACACTGAAAGATTTTCTTCATTCCTTCCTTCTTCCCATCAATGAAAATTCCTCTGCAAAACCTATTCCAACTTCCCGCAACATCCATAAAGAAAAAGACGCCCACGCCACAACATAACCTTCACCAGTTTCCATAAAATCCCCTCTGAACTAAACTATTTTTTACACTTAAATGTGAGTATGCAAGCACAAGCCAAGGGATGAAGTGGTGCAAAACATAACATGCGATTAACATCATTCTAAGAACGAAAGAATCTCATCAAAGCAGTGCCGATAAATATATTTCACACCGACAGCATAGATGATGAAGGAATTAGAAGACCACTCGGTGGGAACTATTTTTAAATCAGTTACAATTTGATGGAAACATGTCGGCCGATCCACCGCAATTGCATGATGAAAAGACGTTAAAGGCAATTTGCATTTCCTACTAATTTGTAGATTTTGCAATCACAACTGATGCATACTTGAATGGCGATGATCCATGATATACATGCATCCATCCTTTCACGATCCATTCGCAAAAGCTGCGTCAAAAGACTTCATAGCAAAAATAATTGCAGTTTTATGCCAGATTTGGGTTACTGTGCAAAAAACGTATAAAAAGTGAAACATAAATGAAAGAAGAATTCCAGGATGTTTATCAAGCAAACGGGCATCAGCGCAGGTTTACTTAATTATTCAAATTTCCTTTACCTTTTGTCAGAAAATTCACAACTTCCCACTCCTAACCACCACCCTTCGCTGAATCCCTCACTGACAGAATCCTTCCCTCCATATTCGCCATTCGCAAATTCCAGCCACTTGCGGATTAGTTGCACTTTTACAAAATGAGTTAGCATAGTGATTTCAGCATTACTGCAACATGAAACAAGAGTAAGAAAAAATAATAGTATAAATTGCAAGGAGTACAATTCCGTATCATTACAAGGATTATCAAGAAAAGCAATTCAGGTTCTCAGAAGTTCACTTTAATGGATAATCTAAAGCTTCCTTTATATTAATCATCTGATGAAGAGTTCATACAAACGCCTTTGCTACAGCCACAACATTGCGAATTTTTAGTTGAAGATTATGAAATTTTTCAAGGGAAAATAGTTAAATTTACATCTAATGAGCATCTCTCATCTGATAGAAAATGTTACTTCTGGATGCACAGATCGTCCCAACTTTGCACACTTCTCTTCCCACCCCCACCCCCGCCCAACGAATGTAAAAATGAGCAGCAAATAGTGAAGAAAAGTGAGCGCGATATCCTCGTGCAATGAGAACGGAAGGGCTAAGCTCCTCTTCTCCTTCACACGTGGCCCTTTATGCCATTGCTCTCGAACGCACGCCGCTGATGGTCGATTTGCACAGCTGCTGCAGACATTATGATTCAATGGCACCACCCTGCCCTCCTTAAACTCGAAAACAACTTTCCCTGTCACTACTTTAAATGGAAATAAGATTTTCTCGAATAGACAAGAAAATATTTCTCTGCAAAAGCACTAAAAACTGTCGTTTCTTATCAAGTTGGAAAATCGATTAGGCGCCGTTTTTTTTGTTAATCAATATTTCGATAAATTACTGCGAACCTGTCAAAAACTGTTGCGGCAAAAAACAGTGAAATGAACCTAGACTCAAAGTGAGCGTTTAAAAACATGTTCCCTCGTGAAACTTCATCAGTGAGATGGAAAAAATGGTTAGCGTTTAGAGGAGGAGAGAAGGGTGGAGAGCGGGCTTACATGTAACAGGGAACTCCAAAAGTCTTTTCGAGGGCAGTGAATGCGCGAAGGAAGAGAGGGAAGAGATGTGTATAAATTTCAAAGTAATGTGAAAAGAAGACGGAAAAAAAACTATCAAAAAATTTACTAACGTAACAACCATGAGCCGAACATATAAGCCAAACATAGAAAAAGGCGAATGAAGAACAAAATTTGAGGGAGGATCGATTCCATTTGCATTAGAAATGAGATGTACTTCATCCAGAGATAGCAGATAATAAGTGAAGGACACAAATCCGGCCTTGTTTTTTGAGGATTATAATTGAAAAGAACAAAAATTACTTCAATGAAAATTAAATTCCTCTTCAAAAAACCAACGTTCATAATATTTAAAAAAAAAACGAATCAGCAAATAGCCAATGATTCAGCAAAAAAGTAGCAATAAAATCTGCGCAAAATGCCAAACCAAATAACGACGCCAATTTCATTTCATTCATGCCTTTGTAGTGGACGTTATTCTCATCTGATGTGATGGAAACTTTAAAAAATTTTTTGTTAGAAAAATAAGTAGTGTCTGAGGAAGGGGGAAAAACTTTGTGATAACGAGTGACGAGTGAATGGATGGAGAGATAGGGGAAGGGGGAGGGAAGAGGAGTATATGGTGAAGTTAATCTTTCGGAAAGCAATTGCCAATCAAAATGCGCACCAAAGGGAATGAAATGTGGGGAATGGCCTAATGAGGTGAATATGCATAGATGTTGGCACCTATTGTTAACGACGACAATGTTATGCATACTTGTTTTGGGAAACAAGGCGATGACTCGGCAAAGGTCTAATTTCGGCTGTCATAGCAACCAAGTGACACCACCATCGGTTGAATATTGATGAGCATAACACATATTCGACATTAAATATACCAATAACAATTATTAGCTATTCCTATATTGGTTTATACACAGTACGTTTAATGGTATTACATGAATCCCATCAGATATTAGATTAGTCTGCGTCTGCTAAAAACAATCGCTCGTATAACACAAATGTAAATCTCTGATGATAATTCACTGTATAATGTACGAGCTCTGCATAGGCTAACGCTTTCTGAAAAATGAAAGTGCAGAGAGGAGAAAGGAATAAAAATAAACTTAAGAAGGAAAAAAAGACACAATTATCTTGAGAAAATACCATAGCCTCGGAGAGAGTTCTTTAATTTCATAGGAGATAAAAATCACTGCATAACAAGGCGACATTAAATACTACGAAGAATCGTTCACCCCTGTCGAAAAATTCGCAAGAAAGAACAACTTATATAAACTTGCCTTCTCCTCCATTATATCAAAAACCCTTCAAAATTCATGAAGAAATAATCTTCCTCCAAATAAAAATCATTCTCAAATTCTTAACAGTTTATAAACATTCGGGAATTTCAATCGAAGTGATTATGTGGGTTTACAGCTGATGACGCCTATTATCAGAAGATTTTCAGCATAATCTCAACCAAATATAAGCTCCCCCCTCGCAATACATTCCAAAATCAACGCCCTTCACAACACAACATAAACAACCGAAAAGGGGATGTAAACGCGAAAATGAAGCCATGTTGTGTCCAATTCTCCACTAAACACACCTTCTTAACGCCCCTTTTCTCTTGGTCCCCATTCAATAAACGCTTCCAATTTCTGAACGTTCACCTTAGCAGGATGCAAATGATAGTGGCATGAAATGTAATCAGTGGCATGAAATGTAATCACTGCATAGCCGCAGTTTTTTAAAGCCAAGACAAAAATCACATTAAAAACACCTATTATAGCTTACTATATCAGAATCAAGTAAGAATCTACGAGAGGGGCAGCCAATCCATCAGATAAAGCTTCAAACATCCTCCTGATTTGTGGACACTGAAGTATAGAAAGGGATTAGAAGCTGGCTATTGCAAAGCCAATGATTAATACTACTTCATCAGTGCCATACGTGCCTTGCTGCAATCGGAAATTCCACTTCATTAATGCTTATGAGGTGAAGTGAACAAGGTAAAAAGAACCTTCGCCACTATTCGTAAATATTTCATTAAACGCGCAAAATCGCAAAAAATCTCATAAGATGCACACTTTTAAACAGCGTTTAAATGATCATTTGAGATTCAACAATTGATACAAATGATTTATTGAAGCGGTGAGAAATGCGTGGCGGTAGAAATCGATTAGCTGTAACAGAACAGGTAAACCCTGAAGGACGTCAACTGAAAGAACAAATTCACCCTCATACGGTCCACAACAATTTCCTAGCGTGAAAAAGACATCGCTAATTATAGGAAAGAAAAGGAGAAAGTGAGAGTAATTTCAAATCAGCGACCAAAACAAAGTTACTAAAGCATCGTTCGATAATTAACTGAGCAAGAACGATCATAGACTACCAGATCTCAGTGAACTGAGGACTCCTCTGAGAGCTCAAGAACAACAGAGATTTTTTAACAAAATAATTTAATAACTAGGACATGGAAGATTCAATTTATAGTCATTTGATTCCTCTCGCTCTAGAAAAACAATTACGTAAATGTGAGCGATACTTTCATATATTACTGTTTTTACGGAAGTCACTTACGGCTCATCAAAACGGAACATATGCGATGTGAAAATCGTTCATAAAAAATAGCGACCAACTGGCTTCAACAATTCGTCACTTGCAAATCACGGCACCACATCGAACAGTTAATAACTGTACTCACTAAAATGGCACCAGTATTTTTAAAGCTTCCATAAACAAATGCTTCATTTGTTTCTGCGCGTTCAAATCGTTTAATCGAAATCCCTGACATTTATATAATTTTCTGCTCATCTTTTTTAGCGGAAAGACTGACATGCACAAAAAAAGAAAACAAACAACTTTGAAAAATTGCTCGCTCGCTTATTTATAAGCATCTGGAATCATTAACGACCAAGTCGGATTCGCATGCAAACCTAATAATTATTATTGATCGATAGATACATCGAGCGTCTCAAAAAAGCTCATGAAGGAAAAATGGTGAAAAAACATATTTTAAATGCATGCCCTTCAGATGAACAGTCGAACGAGCCTGAGCAAACAACCGCTAATTGAGGATACCGCTGCAGGGCAGCTCAATTTTACTATGTCGATAAAAAAGGAAAAAGAAACAAATTTTCGTAGAAAAACCTCATCGGAGCACTTCCGATTGACTGGAAAAATGAGAAGGCTTTACATGTGATGTCCTACAAATCTTTTTGCCAGCCTGCATAGCCAAATTAGCTGATGCCGCGCAGACCGAAACCTAACGAACTAGGATCTCAAATAGTCACCTCAGTTATTTCCTCCTTACTACTGGCCGAAACTATACAGTAAGCCAGAATACCTCGAATTTACCGTATTCGAAGACTTTGAATTTCTTCTTCGACGCGAATTTACGATCTTTCCTAATGTAAGTGCAATCAGTGAGGATGCTTAATTCTCTCGAAATGGCGCACTATATCTTCAGTTACGGCAATATAAAGCTTTTAATACAAAATAAAAGCCGTAAAAGTGAGCGCACAATCGAAGAAGAGTACCTTCATAAAAAGGAACTCAAGACCTCATTCTATAAAAAGCTGAAGCTCATTTTGCATATATGAACTAATTGTGCTGTAATAACCACAAAGAGAGAAGGAAAACGAATCATTACCCTTCCACAGCAGCATTTCAAGCAAACCAGTAAGGCATAAGATCAGAATGCTAACAGATTAAAAATAAATAAATAAAAGCAAAATATCGCATATCAAATAAAGCATCCGTAGGAATGAATGCAATGAATGATTCACGGTTATATTTTCATGCATAAATGCTCTCAATTACGTTCAAACATACACATACACACACGCACGTGCACACACCTGCATATATGTGTATTTGCACTCACACACGCATTCACATATATACACACATTACAACACAAACACGCCCAGGAGTTAACAAGTGCATCGATGGGATCATCAATAATACAATATTTAAATACTAATAAAAAAGGAGTGATAATTAATTGGTAATCATTGCATTTCGAAGAATGGCTAGGTATGATGCACTGTGCACTTTCAAATCAAGGGAATAACTGCGTACAACCTTCTGATTCTCCAGATGGCAACCTCATAACACTGATACTTGTCCCGTTACCCCTCTGGACAGCTCCTCCTCTGCTTCCCTAAGCATCCACCGGTCACCTCTCATTTCCATGGATATATCTCATGAACAGGCCAGACCGACTGGATGCCCACAGACCAAACATCACCCACCCAAAAATCTCCCACTAGCAAATCCAAAGTCTAAACCATTAGGGGACGGTGATGGTGGCTTACCGCTCTTCGGACGACTACCTTCTTTCTGCCACCTTATCAAAACGAAAGTCTTCAATAAGGCGGAATAGAATAAAATCAAAACAAAATCAAAGTAGAATAGAAAAGAAAAAAAATGATATGATACACTCAAGTGCAAATATGAGAGAAGAAAAAAATCATAAAAATAGCTAAAAATCGAATAATCGTACATGTTCAAGTCCAAGCAATTCCCATTTATGTTACAGATTTAAGCTTAAACAAGTGGCACTCATATTCGGCTACTACAAAAATGCAAGAGGAAAAAAAGCTCAAAATATAGAACTGAAGCAAATTTTAGCAAAACAGTGCCCGTGCAAAATGCAAAAAGCTTTCGAAAGCTAATAAATGAAGAATCGAATGCGCAATTGCAATTGCAATGCAATGATCAAACGAGAATAAATATTAGAAAAAAAAAAACTGGTGAGCAGAGCGCGTGATCGCTCTCAACTTACAAAGATTGTGTCCACGAAAACATTTCACCTTTATTTCGCTGCCAATATTGCAAATAAATGCTGTGCGAAATCAATTTTTCACCATATCTTCAATAAACAATCAAAATGATTATTGCACTGACGCCCACATTCTTCGATGTTATTTTTAGAGAAGAAACGTTCAAAAAAGGTGCCATCTTGGTGAACGACTATCACATGAGAATTGCATTCTCATCATCACTGTACACTCTCACTAACAGTTGTGTAATAAAAGAAAGATGATTAACGAAGCGATAACCTATTGCACCTTGCAATGAACTCATAAAATGCGCCAACAAGTGCCTCTTGAAATTATTGCTCAAGCTAGACAACAAGCTCCAGTTCAAGACGTCAACAGTGAAGCAATTGCACTTTCGATCCAAACACGAAATCAATCTTCGCCAACAAATAGGTGCAAATTGATACAGCAAATCCACGAATACAGCCCATTCAATACAGCTCTTCGTTCAAAAATTCACTCCCCCTTCTCATTCTTTGACCTTCACAAGCTCCTCCACTCATTCCTCAAGTGTAGTCCACCCATAAAAGACCTCTCCTCATAGGAATGCTAGTCAAATTTCCCCCTTTCAATTAGCTGCTGTTCCCGCTATGACATGTCACCTCCTATACGCCCTCTCAAATTCAATAACAACTTATCCGCTTCCTGAAAACTAGAATATTATAACTTGAGGCGCTAGATTCGAAGCTTGGGATCTTACTCCACTCATCTACACAGCTCTTTTCTACTCTCTTCCCATCGGTAGGATTCCAAGTGCATACATGAAACGTTGAAATAAAACGTTCGCTGTTCACTCGGACATTGCAGATATGTGATGGATGGCAAACAAGCAGCATTTACTTCTATTATTGCTGTTAACACAAATAATCCTAACATCAAAGTTCGAGTTCTCTTCTTCGATCGTTCTTTGCTATTCCTCTCAAGAGAGCAAAGAAAATACCACCCGTTAAGAAAGACTTCCAATAAAGCGAACAATTTCGAGAAAAATCAAAACGTCAACGAAAACACATCTTCCACTACAACTAAAGTCCATCCTCCCTTGTTGTTGCACCCTCCAATACCTCAACTCCTCCAATATCGCCACAGTTTTCGTTTGCTACATGAAATTCGCAACGAGCATACAACGCCAACATCAATGCAAAACTCCAAATAGAAGTACTTTGTGGCGCGATCAAAGATTAATCCAATCGTGCTGTCATCAATAAGCACAAACCGCTTCGACAGTAAAACACACAAAACGTGAAAAAATAACGACTAAAAAAATTGCAGAAAAAAAGGCTCGATGTCAATGAGAAAACACTGAACTGTGCACACCGATTCAAGAGAAAGAAAAAACCTTCCAATATCGCAATTCATTCTATATTTATTCAAAAAAACTCACCTTTTTATTTGCACTCACCTTTTTATTTAACATTAATATACATAATCGCTGAGTTACATAAGCATTCAGCGTTACTGTGCCTCGCTGGCAATAAAAAGTGAAAAGTGATGCGAAAACAACACGATATGCATCATAGCATTCGATAAACCACATCAACCAGCCTCATTAATCAACAACAAAAATTGAAACATGCCAAACGATTTCATCACAATCCGCTGATATGAAAGCCCAACAAAATAATTTATGTGCATTTGCCATTCAAATGATACTAAAAGCAATGCTAACGGTTGCGAAATGAATGCTACCTTTTGACACATTTAATTATCTCAAAGTGCTTATGAAGCTCGTCGACCAATTAACCGACAGGCATATGCAGACACACAAGAACCTAGAGAGAAATCAAAGTAGCAGCACTTCCACGTTGCGAAATTCGGAAAATTCGAAGCTTTCTAGAAAACTCTTGAAGTTCGGGTGACCCAAGAGTTACAAAAAAGCCAGGAACGTTAGAGTGCACCTAACCCTAGAAGTTCCGAGTTTGAAGATAGGCGGCTTTCAGTGCACATTAAAAAGGTTCCAAAACTCCGGTTGCCTTGGAGCAAAATCCTTCCCCGATAAACTTAGATTGTAAGCTAACAGGTCGGTTGCAGTTGCAACATAAAGTTGCACGAAAATCAAGCAATGTCGATAAGGTCGGATAAGCTAGGAAAATGCAAATTCGACCGCTAACAGGATAGTTATAGGCGAGATCGAGCGTGAATAAAGCGTGAAACATTCTTCATGTGCGAATTGCACAACACCAACCTCGTCGACTGAGCGAAAAAAAAAATGCGGTGAAGATCAACACTGTCACAACAATTGAGAACATCTGATGAAAATTCGGTAGCAAAAGGTTCTGGTACTGTCTTAAGTAAATGAAAACTATGAAAAGCAGTGATATCTCAAAATAAAGCGATCAAATGCCATATAAAAATATGACGAAACACCTGATACAGCATGACCCACAAATCACTCGAGTAGGGTGATCTATTCAACCGCTTCAAAAAACAATTAAATAAAATTAATTCTTTTAGGCGATCAACCTGAAGTATTATGCAATTTTCAAATAAAAAAGTCGGTTTTCAGGGCATCCTGGAATGCTTATGAACTGCACAACATTTACCAAACAGAAAGGAATTTGATTTAATGATTTGAAAAATTACGGGAATTTGATTTGATGCAATAAAAATCTGGAACAGCAGAACAGTGAGATATATATGAATGTGGGTGCGTCTAGTTCTTATGTCGCTTGAATTCGCAATACTATCCACTGCAATGATAATCATCCTATCGTAAATGTGTGCTCATAATATAAGTTTCAATATTTTTGCAAAAAAAAGAAGCGTCTGCTCTTCTATTCGTTCCACCGAATATTCACTGCAAAATATTGATAAACGAAATGAATCTGCAATAACCTAAATCCAAGAAGATTCGTACTGGATGAGTCAGAATTCGCAACAAATAATGAAGTAATGAGAATTAATCAACATGCAGTAAATTATCTCTTTTTTTAGCACATCGAATCACTGTAACACTAAAATATTTCAAAGGATAAATAAAGTACGAACTCAATAAGGAAAAAAGATAATTTTCTAATCACCGTCCACAAAGAAGCTTTGCCATCACTCTGCATTCATCAAACGATATGCTTAAATAAGATAAGGCTGCTTTCTGACGATGCGTTGCCAAGGTCACCACACACCACAAATTACGCAACGCTTAGAAGAAAAGTACACTGCATCATTAGCCAATGAATCGACTTCTAATGCCTCGTTCACCGCTTAAAGACCATGTAAGAGTCGACCATCGATGATCCATCCCTATGGACCCCATGTCTTTCCTCCCTCTGTCATGAAGATCAAACAAACAATCAACCCCTCTTCTTTATCCCTACCCCCCTCCCCTCACTACCCTTTGCGACCTGCTTGAGTGAAATGACGACGATTGAACACTATTTGCACTTAACGCCAGCTTTTCAACGAGTAGAAAACACGCCTTTCAAGCCCATAAAACTTGGCAGAAAAAAGTGCAGCTTTCATCACGTCATCGGGGCACGATCATAAAAAACTGCAATATAAATGACATCAACTAAGGTCCAACCATTACTATTAGTCAACATTTTAGAAAGCTTTACAATAAAAAGCTATAAACTTTCCGCAAGAGAATTAAAACAAACTATGCACTCAAAGAAGCGATTAAAAACCAATGAAACCATCAAATAGCAGTAAAAACTATTGCGAATGCATATATAAGTGCCAATACCTATTATTCGATAACGTTAAATACGACGAATAAAAAAGTTTGCAGTTAATAAAATCGTTTCACTTTTTGGCATATTTCTTCGAGATTATACATTTTGATGCACATTACTTCCTTGATAAGATGATGAACGTCCTTCGTAACAATGCATCCATCACAAATTACAAGTGAGTGCATTTACTAAGTTCGCAAAGATTAAATCGAGATTTCATGATTTCCTTTAGTTGTCTTTAATGAGTGCAACCATTCTCCTTCACTTGCTGCCTTCTTTAATGGAAATGCAGAACACAGTGATGAAGCGATCGGGCGGTCAGGAAGGCGATCCTCTAGATCTCCCCTAGATTAAGCTAGCGCATCTCAAAATCGAACACAGTTCTTTGTTGAACTCTCTTCTCATCTTGCCTACTTTCCCTTCCACTTTCTGCGATCGATCCCACATGAAATAGCAATTCACAACTATCACTGGGCACAGTTAAAAGATAGGATGAAAGCGTCCAACTCCTTTCGCACAGAGAAAAAAATTTTCGGTGTTTAAATACTTGCTTGATTGCTTTCCATCACTTACAATTTCGCAATCGATCAGACAATGTGCAACTAAGTAGCAAAGAAATATTTGCTCTTGCAATACCCTTCGATCGATCGCTGACTTGAATCCTTCGGGACCAATATCCATTGCAGCAAAATTGATAAATTTAAAATGTTTTAAGTTGCATCGAAAGCGTTTATATCAAATTCACAGAAATTCTCTCCTCGAAGTAATTTATTAAACTTGACATTGTTTATTTTATCTTAACGAATTTAGAAATCGTTTCACTTAAGAGATCAAGTGAGATTTCGATATGATAGAGTGGAATTGCAAATTATAAAAACGATTGCAAAACGAGCAATATCCCTCTGAAATATTTTAAAGAATATAAAAACTATTCAGAAGACGAAAGTATGTGAGAAGAGAACTACCGCAAACACTACCAATAAAAAAGAGAGATCACTTCTACAATACTTAATGAAACACTAAACGAATAATCGAGTGAGAAAAAAAACAAGGATAAACGAATATCTTGAAATGAATTTCTATCGATGGCAAAAACTGCGATCACTCAAAAAATAATTGTAAAACAGTGGCTGACCAGTTGCAATGAATTTGGTCTTTAATCTGTATTAGTGAACACAGTATTTAGAAATTAAGAAAATCTATGAGAATTAGGCATGCATCTAAAGTGATACAGGCTATTCCCCTCTTCCCTCTCACCTTCGTACACAAAAATGACAATGGCAGTCATACGGATTTGTTGAGTGGATGCCACCGATAAGCAGCAGATGTCTTCTATTTTTAATTTTGCAATTTGAACTTCTAATGAAGTTTCTAAGTGATAGTGTCATAAATGAAACAAATGAAAAAATATAGTTCTAATCTGGAATACCTCTATACTGGCAGAATGAAAACATCATTCCCTTTGAACAATGCGCATAACTACTTGGAAATTCTGCAGTTCCTATCCTTAGCTGCGATTCAACAAGTGCACTTAATTAGGAGATAAGAACTAGGAGAACAAAAATCGAGAGACGATTCATTTGAAATGCGAACATTCTATCACAGCAATATTCACGAAAGACTGAATAAATGAATTTAAGTGCATCAATTTCCGCTTTATTATTGTCAGAAAAGCATAAAACACTATGAATATATAACGAGAGAGCACTAACATATAACGAGAGATATAAAGAGCGATAGAAAAGGACATGCGATTTAGATGTACACCTCAAGCACCATTACAACGCCTCAAACAGCTGACCGCATCTAGCAACTAACTCACTATGAAAAAACCTTTTCAACCTCGTTCACCAGCACATTCCGCTCGCGGTTATATCCGATCAAAATTCAAACAAAACAGCTCTGCAACTTCCTGATAATATTCAAAGCGATCTGTTGATGGGTAATCGAAAATAACCCCTATAGGTGATACATAGTAAGAGTGCAAAATTACAACATATCAATACCTATAGTCGACCATTTGCAATATGATATCATTTGCGTTGATTAACTTCTGCACCATAGATGTAGAACAAATTGAACGTGAGTTCTACTTGTTCTACATCTACGTTTATCAATGGCAGCCGCTGACAGGCATATATATTAGAATCTGTTGATTCAAACCTGATGAAGTTACTAAAGTACGGCGATTGTGATAATGCCATAGTAATAAAGCGTTTGATAAGAAACAACTGAAAGAAAAAACAGATAGCGCATGAAATGAAGCGAACAAACATAACAACTAATAGTGAGGGGACATTGTTTGTGCATCAATTTAGTGATTTTACGGTTCAAGTTTTTAAATCAATCAAATGCGTTGAACTTAGCGTCGAGCAATTAAAGGGTAAGGATAAGCAAGAAATCAGTAATTAATTTGGATTTATCACAGTGAGGAAAAATATTTGTGGGAAATGAAAATTTTGTGGGAAATGAAAATTTTGTGGGAAAACTAAAATTAAAAGAAAATCCAAGCAGTGATCAACGGTAAACTAGCTAATAAGATTTAATTCTATATCAATATTAATGCAAAGCAATCTGATTGAACTGCCTGCATTTCACAACAAAAAAGTGCGTTCCCCACAATCGCCCTTCTCTCCCCTTGTCCCCACCTCCTTCTCCCCCATCAAAAATATTTTACTCGAAGGCAGAAACTGCCTCCATTACGCCATAATGCATCCAAATTAAACTTTAATCAACTTTTAAAGGGCATTAATGTACGCAGTGCATAGTCTTCAAGTAACGGGAAATATAAAACACAAGTGAGACATGTGTTAAATAAGCTGCCACGATATGTGCCTTCGAATTGAACTCATTAGAACAAGTGGCTTCACGAATTGCTACAAACATGACATGCGCTATGCCTCATCTACATTTCGAATTCATTTCCATTAAGGATTCATTTTTCGCAACTCAATAGGTGCAAGAGTACAAAGAGTTACGAACGTAAAAGAGGAGAAAGGGAAATGAATGAGAGTATTCATTCAACGAATTGTTGAAGTCATCATCAATAGCATAACAACAAGTTCAAAAATTTAAAACACGAGCCAAAAGAAGTAAACAAAATAAAAACCCATCTCACCCCAGAAGGAGCATAAGAAAAATGTGGCACACCCGATAAGCATCAAACATCAACTGCTGCACCGGAAGAAAGCGAAACTGCAAAACGGCACGAAATACACAACACCACATCATAGTCACACACATGAACATGAATGGTTCACAAAGCGCAATATGCACAGGAAGCAGAGACCGGTTGAGCACGAACATCCACCACATTCCAAAAAGCAAACGTGGAGGGAACTCTTTTGCAAATCGACCTAAAACTTGTTCGATACCTCGAGTGGTGTGATAGGTAATAAGAGAGGGCTATTAAAGAGACATTGTTAGTCACTACAAGTATACAACGAAAGAGAGACAAGCACAAGAAGAGCAATAACAACACGAGCAGCTACTGCAGTAGAAAAGCAGACAACTGAAGGAAAGTGTGGGCGATACGGATGGAAGCGGCTGTCAGTTCGCTCTTTTGGATATTTAGTCAGCGCGTTGCAGCAGTGAGCCGATATTCGATCGATATTGTGCCATTTAGTGCACACACACAACTTATTTGTTGTTCCTTCCACATAATAGATGTAAATCTAGCAAATATTTTAGTTCTGAAAATACTACATTGATGTAGAGAATGCAGAAGGAATAACTTCGTAATGAAGATGCTGGCTCAACACGACTAATACAGTAGTATAAATGAGTTCGACAGTCAGGCTTATGCCGGCAAACAACACTTCCGTTTGACAGTCAGAATCAAGCGTCATCCCTCTCACCCTTCGCTTTCACGTTCCTTCATCATATATTTCTTTTGTTCATTCTACAATCGTGCAAAGCTTAAAACTCATTCCTGATAGAGTGTTGGGCGATTTGTCTGTACTTTTTTTTTTTCAATTTCACACATTAAAAAATGAGGATAACGTGGAGAAAATGAGACGAGCGAGGAGCAAGAGGAGATGACGTCATCGTTTTCCTTATCCTTGCGAAGAAAGTGCTAGAAAATAATTAGCAAAATTCTAGTCTAAATAGAAACTTTTCTTCCATGCGATGACGTCATCGCTCCTGCAATTCAACGAACTCATCTGCTGTTGTTGTAGTTCAATCTCGCTGAGTTGCATCAAACATTTTCCCCCAAAACATTCAAAAAAAACTCATTCTCCCCCTCCCCCCTCCTCAAAGCATTATTGGCCTAGTTTTATCACATTGATTAGTATTAATAAATCGCTACTTCTCTTTTCTTACGTCTGTTACTTTATAGGCTTTACTTTCGAACATCGGAACTACTTATCTAGTTCCTACATTATGTTCCTATCCTCTAAACTTCTTGATATTGCAGCTGAATCGATTCCGATGTGGTCAATTGTCCTATGCCGGTTTGTCCCTACTGCATGGCCATCCCTTAAAATTTGGGCATACCACTAGGCTCAGTAAAGAAATCAACACACAAAAAGCTACATTCTCGGTAACAATAAAAATACGCATTTCAGATTAACCAATGAAAAGAGCACTATTTCGTGAATAAATTAGCAATGATCAAATGATTTCTTCATTAGCGAAGCAAATAAAAAGTTCATTAGCAATTAAAACTTGAGCGCTTTTAAACGAAGCAAATGTTTGAAATTTTCAAATGTGTGGAATAAATCTCTAAATAAATATTCCACTTTTTGAAACATTGATCTTGACTCATTATTAAAACTTATGAAGGCAATAAATTTGATGATTACAAGTGACGTCATCATTTGTGTTTCAATAATTCATTCCCTTTGTTGAAACAACTAATAAGACGACAATCGGTCCTCAGATATGATGTAATGTCCAATACGAAAAACTCTGCAATTGTAGCTTTACAAAGAATAGGGTATATCTCGCTCGATATGATTCTATTAAATGGATCTTTTCATATAAATAAAACTGACGATAAATAAATGTAAATGAATAAAAGTATTGAATAATAAATGAAAAAGTGACCAATACTATGACAATAAATTGAAGATGACCAATAACAGCAATATTTACTCTTAAATGCTATAATTGCTATATAATAGTTCGGCAATATTCAACAATATCAACGAAAGTCGAAGATGCGCTTCATAAATCAAAGAAGTTCTTTGCCCCTCCCCTCCCATTCATAACTAAAAAAGTTGTAAAGATCATCATTCAATAATGCCTTGAGTTATTTGATTGATTACTCTCTCTCTTCCCTTCTCGTCTTTAATCTCCTTCACACTTTTTTTTTGAGGCAGTCGCACTAATTTACAATACCTGAGGAAGATAGTCATGAGGAACAACAATAACCGAATATGGGTGGATGCAATTATATGGCTCAGAAGGAAACGAGATATACTACAAATGGCCAAATAGGCCTCAATAATGCCAGTTGAAGAGAAGTGTGTTGTAGCGATAAGGCCAACGTGGGCGACCAATCTCAAAGACATCCGACGTGGCCATATCCGATGTGGTATGTTTTATTGCATTTCCTCACTCAGAAATGCAACCCAATAAAGTGCGCAGAAAAAATGGCCGCATCCAAGAATAGCCAATTGCAAACAACGCTTTCTCAAATTTATGCCCCATTAGATAGAAAGACCTCTGCCCCTCTAAGGAACGAGAAAAAAGAGACCTTCCTTTGTAAGAAAGAAGTCAACACAAAACTACGCTGAATAATGGCATATCGACAATTACGTTTCTTTTATTATTGTTCCTTTATTGTTACAATTATTGTTATAGGCGTAAATTTATTTTCGACAGTAAAATTTATCTGTTTTGAAACAAGATATCAAAGACCGTTCCCGTTACAAGCCGTGAAAAAGGTAAACCCCACCTTCAACACGGAATTCAGACCAATACAGATTTTTTGATCAAAAATATAGGTACAGATAAAATAATGCGATTTAAACAAAAATATATGCAAATAGGTAGAAATTTACGATGGGAATAAAACACAGATAGTACGTGGCACAATTTGTGGACATCGTTGGAGAGTACAAGCAATGAAGCTTCATATTTATTATTATTCATACCCATATTATTCGCATCCATTTATATTTGTAACTATTTTTATATTTATACTCAAATACTTATCATCGAGACATGCGATATGTGATATAGAACGAAAGAAAGTGATCGAAAATTTGATCACACTAAAGGGACTAAAGGAGAACTGCATTGAAAAATATGAAAAACGGCAATGTTGCGCTGTCATAAATGGGTGTTCTATGTAATCAACAAGAGGGAACATATCGTTTGTCGTCCATCGATGAAATATTTAACGATTCATAAAATCGAATAAAACATTTCACAAAACAATTCACCGTTGTTGCACAATAAGTGAAATGAATTCGAAATACAAATGTAAAACGTCTTTCATCATTCATCAAATGACTTATCTGACATGTGCACATCAAAAATCAAACATATTTATGCCACATTCCTGGCATCTACCTCTTCAGTTCTTTCTGTATGGTGATCCAATTTTAAGCATTTCATTTTCTTATATATTATTCATATTTCTCACATTTACATTGCTGCACAACATTGATAACAACTACTTCCTATTGAGGAACTGTTCCCATAAACGATTCCTACTGAAGTTTGCATTTAGTTTCGGATGATGGGAAACAGAGAGAAGTGCTTCATTTTTAAGCTATTAGGCCGGACTAAAAAGCATTAGCATATGTCAAGGTGAAACGAACTTCGGTGTCTTATCTGTCGTCTCATAGAGGAGAATTTCCTATGGCCCTTCTTTTCATATAATACCTATCTCAAGATTATCCAGGACTTACAACACATCATTCCCCCTCCTCCACGGAATCCATATGGCTCAAAATTTGAGCAACTTCACTGATTACACGAAAATCATGTAAAAAGCAGCGATCGTATTTACTGCAAAACCTCAATGTTAACGTGTTCCTTCCTGTTAAAGCCGATAAATACTGAATGCAAATTCAGCTTTAACTTTATACAGATAATTATACTCAAATAAAGATCTTTTCAAAAACTAGCTTTTGCTACCAAAAATTTTGCTAAATATTTCTTTCATTATTTCATTGCAACATGTTTTCTCCTCAAAAAACAGCATCAGAAATATTAGAAAATTTTGCTATAACACTTTATGTCCGAAACGAGAGTCAATTTTTGCACTTCTCGAAAGATTGGCTCAAAAAAAAAGGAAACATATTGAAAGCAATTTTTCTCAAACACCGGCAGACAAACGATTGCAACAATCTCAATAAGGCAAATTGAATTCATTTTGCTCGGCTTTTATTCCACTCCAATCTTTTATGAACATTGCATTCCTTATAGAATATCAAGCCAACCATAATATGTCACTTCCGTTCAGCAAAATTTACGTTCCACTCATGCATATTAACATTGCTGAATGGATTTTTCCAAAGCCAGAATAAGTGAAAAATTAAACCCTTTTCATTTGTTGAAATTCCAACAAAATCAATCACTTTCCATTTTACTTTTACTATTAACTATTATTTTTCATTACTCTGTTAGCTAATTTTGCAGTCTTTTCAATCGTATATATATATATATATATATATATATATGGGGTGTTTTTGACGACCAATGAAAACTTGTCCGCATACGGGGACGAACGCGCGACCTCTCGCTTGGAAACAACATAGACGAACGACATTCTCACCTCCATAAGTTTCATCTGCTCATAAGCAAAACAATTCCTCGGTTTGCACTCGATGATCCATCAAACATCAATAAAGAACGAAAGTGAGGAGCAAGCCCGTCCAATAAATTCTTCAGCAAATCGCGCTTTCTCTTTGCTTTATTTTACTACCATCATTCACAAAATGAAATCCTTCTTCTAAACAATTCACTTTCATATTACATCTACTAGCCCATAATCCTCTATGTGCTTTACATATAATCATTCCTATATTAAAATAAAGCTCCTCGAGGTTATAAGTTTCCCAAAAACACTACGCGTTACACCATAAGAGAAACCGTCAACGGAAAGCGCCCTCTGTTCAACAGAAAAAAGAAACGCAAAATAGAATTGAAAAGATGCAATTGGAACGTTGCTCAAGCATAATGCTAAAATGTTAGATGTTAAAGTGACAAATTGTCGTCGCATATTAACTCCTCACCATACATCCAATACATTCAATATTTGCATATTTACTACTCTCATCACTTATAAAATTTATTCAAAGAACCCCCCTGTGAGCGCAACAGATTTTCTACGTTGAATATCTGAAAGCTGCAATGGCCGTTATTCGTTTTCCGCCCTTTACAAGGGCAAAACGATCTGCCAAAGAGGGTTAATTTGCATAATTGGAGGATGTAAACTATCCAGGCTGCATGGGAAAAAGCCTATGCACTGTAAAATCAATCAAAGTTGAAAAATGGTTGCAATGAGGGGAGGAATGAAAAAACACAACTTCGGAAAACCTTAACAGCATTAAGACTTATCGTCATCAATTCGGTTCAAAGCAATTAACCTAAACTTTTGTCCACTAACAGCAACTTCACGATTACCATTCAGCCAGTTCAAGTTAGCACGACAATGACGCTTCAACATATTATTTCTGTCACCTATAACGAACAGCCTCATCTTAAATGAAATGCACCAACGAAACGATTGAATGACATTGAACATTTCAGCGTTTCTTGGATGGAAAAGAATTTATAAAGCAATGAATGTTGCATATAACCGAAAGTTGTATATAACCGAAAGCCTTATTAATCGTTCTTTAACAATTTTCAATTTTCATTGGTCTTTCAAGTGAGCAAAATCGAGCACGAAAACAGTGACTCGATTTGCTACTGCATGTTTGTGATCGAGTGATGATGAAATTTGCGCATGCAACTACATCCGTAAGAATGGGTTTCCTGAACCTCTTCCCTTCCCTCCCTCCCTCCCCCCGTCTAGCTGGCTTTCCCGTTGCAAAATGTGCAGTAGGAAGGTGAAAAAGATATATGAACGAAAAAAGACAACAACTACGATGGCGTACTACGATACTACGTGAGCGTTTTCAGCAAAATACGAAAAAAGAGCGATTAAGGAGCAAAGATCATCAAGTAGAAGACCTCCTCATGCAAGCAATAATCACAAATAATTTTGTCATTACGGGTTTTAGCAACTCTCTCTTAGTGTAAATGGTGAATGCGATTCGAATTTGCCCATAATAACGTTGGTGACACTTAGGAAACGTTCATTGAATGCATCCGCGTATTTCTTATACCTTATGTTCTCAAAGCAGAGGTCGTTTCAAAATGAAATAAACGTTACTCATCAAGCAGCCCGAAAGTATTAACGTCAGTTGAGAATGGCTTTAAGAAGCAACGATGAAATGCCGTGCAGTGGTTCATGGAGTTAGATCCTAGCTTAGGAAACGGACGACCATATTTCACTCTCGGCAAACTCGATGCCTATCTCAGCAAATTTCTTTCTGGCAAGGGAACAAAAAAGTGAGCTAAAAATCTTTCATCAAAATATAAGTAATTACAGCAAGAATTCATGCTTTTCAGCGTAAGCAATAGCTGTATCTGTAAAAACGCTCCTACAGAATTGACAAATAACTTCGTTTATCATAAAAAGGTCCGCGAAACCATGATAGGAATAAGACTCGATCTGCCTCCCCTGCTGGTGCCATACTCTTCGTTCCCTCTCTCCGACAAAACGCCAAAGTTTAGGACACTTTTTCTGCAGATGTCTGGATGCCACAGTCCCCATCTCCCTGGTTAAAGTCTCCAAGCAATCGAACGAAAGAACAAACCAAGAAAACTTGCCAAGATAATCAGCAGTTCAACAGTGATAATGAGAAATGAAGCCATCGGAGAAAGTGGTGTTCACTGCCACCTATTAACCTTTAAGCAATCATCCGACAGTGTACGAAGGATGGTGTTTCTTTGGCAAACCTCTAACTGCTATGCCAATGCTTCTTTGATTATTTATACTGATTGCACGCCTCCTTTCCATAAAAAATCGACTTAGATTATATGAGTAAGCGTTAAGAAAACTTTTTGCATAGTGTATTCTCCACCTAACGAAGCGTTGAATTTAAAAGTGATCAGAATTTTGTAACTGTAGACAAATCCCAGAAAAATGATCGACCACAATATTTCAGTGCTCTTCAATTCCCGAAGCATTTATCGTAATACTTCATCTCCTAATCCCTACAACGGATATTTATAAAGGTAAACTCACCTCCTTAATGAGTATGGCATAATTGCTGAATGGAGAGTCGAGTCCGGAATCAAATGATCGCTGCAGATGCGATTTATGCATACCTGCGCGGTTGAAACGTGCTGAGCAACTTGTTCCTGCATTTCTGCATAAGCGTACTGGTGCTGAAACAAAAATATATGCTCCTTATATATCCAGTGACAAACAACCGATATTGACAGACAAATAATTCGACAAACAATAAACAAAATAAACGTTGACATTCACAAAGATCTGAGGAAGAGGAAACGATTTTTAAGTGTTCTACGAGGGCAATACCCTTTAAGTCCCTAAGCATTCACCTAAAAGCCGGTCAGCCATTATATGAATAAAAGCAACCACTCAGTTAGTTATCAGTGTACATAAAACTTGGAGCAAACGAAATAAAGCAAAATTACCAATTGCAATGTTGAGCGCAACTTCTTTTGTGGCTTAATCCCTCTCAGCAGGTATTGTTTCTATAAAAAATAGAAGACAATAATAAGCATCGTTCACAGAGAGAAGAAACAAAGAAATGCATCACGGAAGCTGGCAGAAGAACATTCATAATTATGACTGTCACAGGCCGACCGGTTGCAGAAAAATCCGAGAACAATAAAAGAGAGCTCAAAAGTGCACTTTCCAATGAAAGCGATTAGCTCAACGAAAGTGCAGATAATTACCGAGAAATTCTTAGCAACTCAAATAATGAAAGACATAAAAATAGAGTAAGACAGAACTTTTGAAGTAGATGAATAAGATATTGCATTGGAACGATCGCTGAAATGAAGAAGCAACGAAATAAAATTAGAACGATGAGGGAACAGCAATATATAGGTGAAAAAAACTAAAATAGGTAGGATGAATGCATTAAAAAATTTCGATACTGAACGTCGACGTCTTTTATGAATGTGTCTCATCACAATGATTTCAGAGACATCAGATTACAAACTAATATTTGAATATTTACAACAGGTTTGAAAAATTTCAGAAGTGAATCAAAATGCAGATTATATATTCTCAAAATTTTAGAGATCAAACATCGTTAATAAGTGCGCTGAAGCAGCCGAACAGACATGCATATGTACATGCAGACATAACATGCTTGCTGATACGATTTTTCAGTATAAGTATGAAAACTGAGAGAGGAACTTGGGCCATATTATTAGAATACGCTATCTAGCAAACAATGGGACAAAAAAGCGATGAAGAAAGTCTGCTTACAGCTAGCTGCCATTTGGCAACAACTGGAGGAGTTTAGTACATTGCACCCTCGCGGCGTGAATTGTTGAGAAGTGGGCGAACACTGAAAAATGATAAAAAATCAGAAATAAACGTAGTAATTTAAAGAAAAAAACTAAGCGTACTAATTATATGCATTGACTGTAACTACTAGAACCAGCTAACCCTAAAACGGCAGTCATGAAAAGTTCATTCATTCAGGCAATAACGAAGCTGCTATTTGATTTTCTGAGACTCTCATTAAGCGAATTTCCCGCATACAGCCAAATCCCTTCCCGCCGACTTTACTTTTCATTACCTTTTTATGCGCGTTTCGCAATTCTCCAAAGCGAATTACGATAGGATCACCTCTTCGTGTGTGCATACTATATATATATATATATATGGGCATTTCTAGAGCTCTTTAAACTGTTGCTATGAATCAGATCACCTCGTCAATCCAAGTCCGTTCCAATTTCACATTTTCGATACGAATTGCAAACAGACAGATGTTCCCGGAAATTAATATGCAAAAAAACAAAAACAAAAACAATCGATGCAAGGAGAAGTAAAACATCGATCAGGTTCATACAAACAATTAGCTTCCTATGAAAGTGTGCTATAATGCGTTGTGTTCTTGTGCTACGAATATTTTGCACTGAGCACAGAGGATGTCAACAACAAAATTATAACAAACGAAAATTGATTCAGCCACTTGCTCTGCCCTTTCCCGTTTATTCTTTCATTTGGCACAATAAAAGTGATGTAAACAGCGCTTCAAATAAAGTGCCTTCCACATTTCAGTGCCATATCTAATAGCGCATTTTGCACACTTCAAATGCTCTTACCATATATGTTAGATATCATTCTTTTCCATGTAAGCCTAAAATTCCATCACTAAAGTTTCACTCTCTTTCATTATCGGAGCTGTGGACTGTATATCTACAGCCACTGGTGATGAGACACACAAAAGTGTTTAATATCTGGACAAATTGTCCCTTCTGAGATCTCATAAAAAGCTGAATCCCACTTTTCACGAGATAGCGTTTTCCTCAGATCTATTTATTTTCCACTTCGAAAATCCATGAAACTTTCCTAATTCGCCATGTAAAGTTTGCATTTTTCTTCGGGACTCTTCGAGACACCATAACTGCTGCTGAATTTCTTGCTTCAATATGAGGAAGTGCTGTATAATTATATTCCATTGCCTTCAAAATTTACAAAAACGTAGCAGCCAAATAGGGCACAGCCTAATACTGTTGCAGCCAAGCTATATATAATTTGAACGCCGCAATGGTGGATCGCATCGATGTAAAAGCGACAGTAAGCAAAATGTTCGTACGTTGAAGCATAGGGATGGTCCATAGAGGGGAAAGTGTTGGAAGGCATACCCCCCTCCCCTCGCAATTTACACCTTTAAGAACCTGTTTGGAAGGAATCGCTCTACTTATAAAACACAAAACTCACATTCGGAAAAACACGGGGTGCATCTTTCGCCGTGGCGGTCACTACGCTCGGACCTGTAAGTCTCTTCTTGTCACCACTGATGATCGTTTCGTTCGCCAAATTGGTATCTACGAAGAGTTCGTTGTGGGTAGGTGATGAGATGGTCACACAATTAGGACACACAGTCGGTTGGTCGTGAACACAGCTTACGCAGATACTCGCGTGCCTTTCTTTGCGTGTACGACCACATTTCTGTGCTGCAAAGTGATTCCCTTGAAGAGATATATGAAACACAAGAAAACACCTTGCTAGCGCTTCGAAAAGCCAACCTATTCAATAAGAGGTTCCATCTTTCTTTGGAGGAATCATTTCTAAACGTAATCAGATATAAGCAATCGTAGTAAGCTGAATATAAAGCAATCCTCCTGAAGTACAAAACATCACAGATAAAGCACAATTTCAGGAAAGAGATACTAAAAGTATGTCGATTGCATCGCACGTGTTTATTAACGATTTTCTTTTAAGCCTTTGAGGCCAGTATACTATTCTTTTAACCCAGCGATACTCAAAGAATGTGTCATACCACAATGGTGTGACAAAAGACGATGAGAAGTGCGGTGGAAATTTTAACCTTCCTCAACAGAAAAATGCGTTTCCAAGCCGTCATAACCCGCAATTAAATGGAACACTATAAGCACATATGACATATTGATATCTGATGATAGATGGCTTTTTAAGGGTAAATTATAAAACATTACACTGGTAAATATAAGAATCGTTGTAAAAGTCGATGTATGCAGAGACAACAACAAATTGAATAAGAAGCAAGCAATAAGGTGTAAAATTAAACAATCGATGACTGTGTAAATGTTTACACTTCCGACCTTTAGCTCCGGCGCATGAATATAACAGCAATCCTTAGACTAATGTCACAGTGATGCGCACGATCATTCAAAACTCCACTCACGGTAATCCAGAAAATTCAGAAAGAAAAGGCAGTCCGTGAAAAGGTATAAACTAGTGAGTGGTCGGAACAAGCTATGACTGTGGAAAGTGGAGAAGGGAGAGATGAGTGAAACAAAGGAACTGATGAATGAAAACAAAGCAGTAGTGCACTGATGGTGTAAGAGGAATTACAACGCATCAGTGGTCGTTCGACTACTGCTAAATTCGGCACAAATTTCCTCTCAGTTTATTAAGAAATAAATTCACCAATAACAATAGCAAATATCAGCTCCAAGCTCTTAAAATGCTTCAGCACCCTTTCGATGGATGTAGTATAATGCTCCATGAACAAGTCCCAAGAAGCAGACAAAAATGAAACTTGGTCAACAATAAGAACACAATTTACCATCTCGCTGTTGTGATTTGATAAAGCTGCTCTCCGAGGCATTGGGAGGTGTATTCGGAAAAAGTACCAATGTGCCCATTTTATGTGGCGAAATTGGCGTCGCATCCGAACGAGAACGACTGCGAAAGTCCACCGAAAAGAACGCCGCATCCGATGGTACAGATTGTCCGTACGGCACGGGTGGAGGCGCATGATCAGCGGGTGGAAAGCCCAAATCTGAACATTTGAACATCAACAGACAAACGTAGCTGATCTTTTAATCTCTCATACTTACTAACGCTAATGAAGTGGTCGAGAGGGAAACGGATTAGCTAACGATGCCAGATATAAGATTGGACTTAATCTTAGAACTTTCTGACAAACGTTACCTCTAGAAACACATATTTTTGCACACCCTCCTCCCACGTCACCGCTTTATTCAGATTACTATGGAATATATGTGCCAAGTGCTGGATACGGGTTGTGTAACTGCTTTCACAGAATAAAGTTCCACCGCAACATCTTCAAACACAAAAAGCATAGAAATCACGGCCAGCAACATCATTGCACCAAGAAACATTGTACCCTCTGTGCTGCGCATATAGCTATACGCAGTAGGCAACAGCATTGCACCAAATCTGAAGCCGCAGGCATAGCAATAACTACAGTCTGATTTCTGGGCGGCTGTACTTCTGGAAGAAGTACAAGTACCTAACCTTAACTGTATCGGAAATATACTCTAGTTTTTGCCCTGACTCGTAATTAGTGAGATTATTACGCTTCTCTTATATAAAATTTGAGGGTTGATTCCCCAACGTTTATATATATGAAATATTTATTCGAAAACGCATAGCTGAATTTTACGTTTTAAATGCCCAATAACATCATTAGGTATGCTGGATTATTTTATGTTGATCTCTTTGCTTTTGCAATCTCTTTAAAGCACTTATTTTCTTTTTCCTCTCTCTAATTCGTATATCCTCTCTCTTTAATTTTTATATGAATTAGCTCGGTTCGTTAAACGAAACTGTAAAGTATTTGTGGTCCTTCCGATTAAAATCGTTAGACACTACGGGATAATTTCCACATAATGATTATATTTCTTGCCGACGTGCGGGTTTAACTGAAGAGAAATAGATTTGCTTAATTGTTTCATCTTATGTTTTCGATTAAATCTGTTTTTACCAGCGGCTTTTCAACTGGAAACTTCTATAGAATCGTATTTTTTGAATTACAGAAGGTATGAAAAACAAAAGCAGATGAATGTATTTGATGAAGTGGGGCAAATAGCATTTACTTCTAGCTTTTATTTCTAGAACGTGGTCTTCTGTTTTCAGCGTTAGAAAACCGCATCGTCAAATCTTTTCGAAGTGATGAAGCTTTAAGCTAAGCAGCAATAGAGTAGAAATCACAGCTTGGTGCATCACATATGGAAACTTCACAAAGTAATTCAGGAGGACTTGAAGTATCTGAGATGTGATGGGCGTGAACTAGTGAGTTCGAATATGATGAATGCTGTCAAACATCTGGAAGCGTGATATGAAGCTGAATAAGCACAGCACACGGAAGCAATCAGCTTCGGAAATGCCGATTAGGCGACGTGCATAGCCTACAAAGCTGAGGTTTGCACAGCGGCATAAAGTTGCAACTCCAAATCCTCAGAAGCTGCAATCGCTGTCGCATATGTCAGGAAGCTTCTTCCTCAGTCATGAGTAGTAGCTGTGTTGAATCCGCGACTCGTTCTTTCAAATTTCTGAGCTGGCCTTTGTTCTCTTCTAGAACAACCACCAAAAAAAAGGTTCAAACAGAAGGCTGTGACTAGCGTGAAAGCTCTGGATGGGACATTGACCACTCTCCGCACTGGAGTGGAACATGTATTAAAGGCTCGTTTATTACGGCAACTGTTCGTTACAATCGAGATGGCTCTCCCAAAAATGCATTCTTGGATTTGAAGAAAACTTCATCCAAAAAACCAACTAAGGTACTGATTTAACTTCCGGTCGTATAAGAAATATCAACCTTCTTCGAGCATCTCTGCCTCAAAACTTGATGTATTGGCCGAGTCTCGGTGATGACGGAACGTCATCCTCTCACGAAACGAATCAATGAACCTGTAATATTCGAGTACAGGTAAGCGACGGAAGCAAAACAATTAAATTGTAAAATATAAATATTCTAATACTGAATACCGATATTTATTAATTGCCACCCGCCTATCACATATGCACAAATAAAGGTGGAGAAAATATACAACCTCCATCAGTATCCATTTATAATATTAGATCAGTATATTTCTACCACCCACGCAGTGCATCACTATAATCGTTGTGGCAGGTGCAGCGTTTCCAAGCAGGTGAAAATATTCTAAAATATTTGAGAATTTTTTGATATAAACGAGAAAAATTAATCGCTTCATTCCATTCTTGACTGCTTTACTGGAAATAAGAGATGTATGATCCTCTACGGGAACATTGTTACTCATTTATTCTCTCAGATATTTCATATTTGAAATCCATTCATGGTAACAATATTATCATCTATAAATATCATCACTAATTTATATTGGAAGTTTCGCATCAAAACTTGAGCTTCAATTTTTTTTTTTTAACCAACTAATCAAAGACAATTATATACAAATACAACATTTGATCATCTCAAACTAAATTGAACAATTCTTTTATCAATCACTTATTTTATCAGCCAAACTTCAAATTTGACAACAATTTTATCACCCTTATCAAATTCAGAAAATGTTTCAATAGATTAAAATCATAAAAGAAAAATAATGAAATCATTTAATCAGTGATCCTAAGGAATACCTTTTCGATGGCGAACTTGGTCCCATCTCAATATCGGCCGAATCTCCACCCCTTGTGTAGATATTATGTGGCGTTCCATTATGGCTATGTGTGTGATGATGGGCAGTGTTGTTGTTCGATGGTGAAAACGCTGACATTGTACTCCTTCTATAAACAATATAAGAATCTACCAAACATCGAATAGACATTTTTGAGTTATTCTCCACATATGAATGAATCGAACTTCCGCTAGAGGTAATGAGAAAGGAGTATCTAAACCGAATAAAAATAAGTTTGCAGAGAATTCAAGCTGTTTTCAACAACTGAATTTAATCACAAATGAAGTGATAGAAATGTTAGCGGAAAAGCGCTCGCTCATCGCCGTGGCGTTATGCAACAATGTGTTATTAGCGTTTCGAGTTTCATTCGTTAGTGACCTAATTCCTTCCGCGGCTCTTCTACTTGCGATAACATGAATAAGCAGTGGAAGAAAAATGCTGAAAACGTTACTAAATTTCTTGTTTGAGAAAAAAGCTAGATAACGTGCATCATTTCTTCATATTTCATCCAAGATCATGACATAAGCCGTACCCCCCCCCCCTTCCTATCTCTCTGAATTGTCCTTGAAAATATTGGTACTTTTATCAGCAATTTTTGATTTTATACCAGTTTATGTTATTCAATTCATTCGTTATTCCGCCATTAAAAAGCGATTTGCGGTGTTCCATTAATGTAAGTTTAGTTTAACATCAATAAAACTATTATAAACAGAACTCTGACTATAACTTAACAGTGATAACCTATATGTTAAGAAAAAAGAAAATATAAAAGTAGTGTGGAAAATTAATAGGAACTGAATTAACGAAAATAACATCAAATAATTGATTATGCAAATATCGACTCATAATTTTATGAAAATTATTGTAAAAAATGCAATATACAATATTGCAATGGATTCGCGAATCAATGTGAAAATAGATTCAAATACGCACTATTTACATTAAGAAAAAGGATTAAATGAAGACTTTTATAAATTATTGACAGTTGAAAAACGCTTTATTAGCTCTTTATTGAAGATTCTTTCTATAAACATGTCGCCACGCTGACAAAAAATCCCTAACACCGACTCTGTTTGCAATCAATCCTGGATCAGAAGGATCGACGACGTCACTCAAGATTAATAGATGCCCACAACACAGTAATCGCCCAAGACTAATGGATGCCCACAGCATAGTAAGTAAGCTCGTAGTAAGTAAGCTCGCTCGATGTTATCCCACAATAACTGAGAGACACTTGCAGCCTTTGCTATCAGGAATGATGCGGGCATGAAACTTAACAAGTGGAATGGAGTTTTTGTAAGGCCGAAAAAGTAGAATATCTTTCGAGGTTACAAGATTATAATTACCGAAAAGATTATATCATCAAAACAAAGATATTCTAAAAGAGACATTTCGATAGAAGAAGCAAATTCTCTAAAACAAAGCATTTAGGAGTTAGAATTGTGGTATCACATGAGAATAGATTATCGCCTTTCAGGTTTCATCTACTTAAAACAAACGCCTAATTATAGAAACTGCACTATGCATCATATTGTGCGCAATTCTTTAACCTTTCATATAATGACGATTCGTGTATGAAGTGAGTTCATATAATTCGTTTTTGAAAGCGAATAAATGTTTTCGCTATGAGAATAATCTGAATTTAAACTCTATCAAATAGGTATTTGTTGTCGATATCCAATTTCTTTGTCACAAAACGATTTATAATTAAGTATGCTCGAAAATTGAAGTAATTACTTCAAAACGAAGTTGAATAATTGTGAATTTAGTTGATTCTTATAACCGCATGAATCTTGCCTAATTTATTTTAAAAAAAAGTTAAAGAAAAACGTTAAATATTCGTAAATAAATCCACACAAAATCATTGCTGTTATAAAACCTCTTTGCAAGAAACAAATATTAGAAATATGCAACAAAGATGCTTATCTACTAAAACTTACACAAATTTGATCAAAAATGCGTATTTTTGATCAAAAAATTAGCATAAAATATTAAAGAAATCCGCATTTTCTCATAAATATTTGCATAGGCGCAAATAATAACGGTGAGAGAGAAATGCGTATGTCACAACGAAATAAATGGGTCTTAGCGTGAATTGAAACGGGAGTGCGTCCTTATGGAGGTCATTTCCACAATTATCGCGCATTTCGCGCACTGAGGTATGTATAAAGCATGCACTTTTTGCATACTATAGCAACAAAGCACACTTTGAAGGTGAGAAAAATAAAGTGAATTAAAGTTGCATGAAAATTTCCAGAGATTGCTCGAGGTTAACTGTAAAATCCAACCTATTCGATTAGCTCAATCGACGCGCTTTTATTGTAAACCAGTATTTACGCCGATATTTAGATTTATGCTAAGCTTTCAGTGTGATTTGAGGCTATCAATACTCCCTTCATTAGCAGATTGAACCATTAGGCAATCCGAAGTTGAAATGATCTGGCAGATCTGAATGGTCGAATTTTCGAGGCTGCTGGGAATCGCTTTGAACTAAGAAATCTAATACCGTGGAATCACGGTAAAGAAGAACATGAGAAAACTGCACAGTGAAAGAATTAGGAAGGAGCTTAGAATCCTTCGTTGAGGGCCACCACGCCTGGCGATTCATTTTCCAGGTTAAAATCTTTGCGCAGTGTTAAGTTGAAAAGCAGTCAAAATACCTCTGCTGGTTTAGCGGGCCTGAGGTCATCGGAGAGTTCGTTAACTTGAAAGGTGATTGATTCCCCTCCAGAACTACCGAAATTTACTAGTTCTTAAACCTTGGAAATCACTGGATTACGAAGCATTAAATGATAACCAGAGCGTAGACTGCAGTTGATAAAACTGGTGTGGACCAGAGAGGGGTCATAAAAAAATTCTATTTGGCAATTCCAGAATTTTAGGGATTCCCAAAGTTCGAATCGGCAGCTAAATTTCTGGATTTCTGGATATTCAACAGCAAGGATTCTTTGATTTTGAAAGCGAGACTAACAACTCTACTCATTGAGTTGCAGTGTAGCACGCCACTTAGTGCACTGCAGCTTAAGTTCTTATTTCATTAGCATACTTTAGTTGCAATGAATTCTTTTTAGGATCTTTAATAGTGGACCAATTTCAGATGCTGGAAAGTTCAAAGATTATCTACTCGAGCATCATTTCGTTTCTGCAAATTGAAAATTCAAACAATATGAAGAAACTCAAAAACGAAATAACTCTAGTAAAGCGATGATCTCTAATGTCAAATTGTTATCGATTTGATGCTGCAGTCTTTTCTCAATCCTTTTAATCCTCCCCCAACCCACCTGTTTTTCTCTACATTGGAATAATGCCCAATAAATTTTCTATATTTTCTCTGGAAACGAGAGTGAATATATGAGTACTGGATGGGATGAAAGTACCGAAAGGATGGGGGAAATGAAATGAGAGGAGTTTCTCTACGTTATCAAGATGTGGCAAAATAAAATTGGAAAATATTTTATGCGAATTGCAGAAGTATTAGGTAAACATCATTACTGAACCATCAACATATAAAACTACTGCCGAGAATTTACTCAATTAAGAGGGTGTGGCCAATTCAACTAACCCATTGCTAACAATTAATGAACTCGAAAAAAATCCCAAAGCGAAGGAAAACCCAAATAAAAGGCTTTACATTTCGATTGCAATGTGCTAGTGGGTGACATTAAACGATGGGTGCATAAGCGAATGAGGTTAATCAGCAATGAAGGTAAAAGTTGATGTACTTTTTTCGAGAGTGTCGTTTTCTTCTTGAGCTCATTCCATAAAGGCGTCAAGTGGAACGCTTTTTGACGACCCTCTTCACTGAGATCACTTTTGAAAATTTTCTCAAGTCTTTTCCTGCAACTTTTTCTTCTTACAATTTTAAAATTTTGCAATTACTTGCCATCGTCTTATGCGTACATTTATTCAAAATAGCAATCAATGCACACAACATAAAACCCTTCAACATTACAACAGTTGATTTGCAATTCATTTGGAGAAATGATGCAAAAAAATATAAGCTTCTAAGAAATGCTCTGATTTGGCAACTCCAAGAAGAATCTAACGGTGACGGCTACCAATAGGCATTAAATCAATATAAAGCAATGCTGAACGTGTTAGCGAGTATTAGTATTATTCGGCGAAATACTATTGCTTAAGCGTATTTAATGAAACGACAGCATATGAGAGGATTCAATGACTATTAACATCAATTATAGAGATATCACAGAATCTATACAAATAACGTTCATCGATTATGTTATTTGAAACGATGAACTAGCATAGCTTAGCCAATAATTTAAAAAATAATAAGATTTCGGGCTGGAATTATAGTGATACGTTGCTAATTTCAAAATTTCTATGAGAAACTTACGACAGCTGTCAACTACAACTATAGTGACGTTACTTCGATACGAAGGCATAGGCAGATTATCAGTCAATGAACGCAATGTTAACAACATTGTGTTATAGTCATTTTTCAGCATCGATCACATCCAAACAGTGTTTATATATCGACTCACATCATCGCACTCGTGTGTTTGTGTATATTATTCACCAATGTTAGCTTATTATCCAGAAAAACTGTGATCGCATATTCGGAAGATCACATATAAGGCATAGGAATGCAATATCAAACTTTGGTATGGCATTCAGTTTCAGGATTGATCTCAGAGTGGCACTCCTTGAATATTTCAGAAGAACCTGCATCTCTCAAAAAGCTGCTCTACAGGAATAAAGAAGTATATTGGGATGCAAGTTTTGCGAACATCTTACAGTGACTAGTGATAATGCCATCTCATATTACTCTGCAATTACAATACTCAGTGCACAAATCTCGTCATCTAGAGCACAATAAACTCATTGAAAAAAAAAACAAAAAAAAACGAGACAAATGAATGCACTCTAAACGTCGTAATATGTAAATGTTTTTACTCGTATTGAAAGCATACCCAAGGGTATAATAAACTGGGACATTCCACATTTCAAGCTTATGGGAACTTAATTTGCTTTCTGTTTTAGCTGAAGAGCAGAAAAATATTCAACAGGACAATATGAAATGTTCGCGCTTAAGAAAGTTTCAAATGAATACGAATCATCGTATAACAAAGAAAACCACACAGAGCGGAACTTTTGTTCGTTATTTGATAGTCGGGTTTTAACAGGATAAATAGTCAATTATGGCATCACAAGGGGAATTAAAGGGAAGAGAGTTGGGTCATCAAGACTGCAAAACGACCATAACAGATTTAATTAACGAAGAGGATAATTAATGAACATTATTGCACTTAAGCCATCACTTCGTACCATCATTCAATCCTCCCCTCTTCTGCCCTCCTCATTCCCACGCACTTTAAGCTATATTTTGCTGCAATTCTATCATTTATTCCTCAAAATTGATTTCAATATTATGGCGAACAGGTGTTTGCAAAGATGGAAGCGTATTCTCTAATTTCCTGTCTCCTTGAGGAAATACTCATTAAAAATACTCTTCGAATTTGTTATAATCATGTACCATCGACGATGGTAGCACTTAAAGCTACCACTGTGATGTTGAGTATATTACCCGAAGAGATTTTTACCCAAAAAGAATTTTTTAGAAAATCAGAAAAATGAAACACTAACATATCAACATTAAACGAATGTTGCTTTATCAGTCGTGCAGAAAGTAATAAGCGCGGTAATAAACAAAGTGAATTGCATATAACAAATCGAAATATTCGAAAGCAACAATGAAATTGATTGTTGGATATGTTAAATCGAATTCCGTTTAAATTGACTATTGAAGTGAATTCTGAAATATCAAATTTACTCAACACCATCAAATTATCGATAATCGAATTAAGTTTGCTTGTGAATCGAGAACTGATGATATCCGACTTTTTTTTGAATGAATTATTAAATTAGTTGAATATCTGAAGATCTGAAGATCCTCGCATATCTAAAGATAAAACTGAGAGAATCGTAAAATCCTTCAAGAGCAAAAAAAAAAAGAAAAAGATTTCATTCGCTAACCGTTCAGAGTATTACTTTACATGTAAATAACAATAGAAAGAATGTGCATTCAGTTAGTGTAGTGAGCGTAGAGCTTATAGTATAAACCTGTGAAATCTAGTGTCAAATCAACTAATCAAGAATATCTTCTATGTCATCGAAATGAAATGTCTTGGAAAGATTTCAAAACAAAAAAAAAACAAACCTGGGAAGCGTCCAAGAAATAAAGTCAAAGGAAATGCATTGAAAATGGCCCATTAAACGTTTCCAAAAAGAAAAATCAAGGATTTGTCAATAATTTATCGATTTCTTCATCATTTCAATGTGAAGCTATACGTACGAAACTGATTGATGGCAGCTGAAAACATATTGAAATATATAGAAGTGAGAGCTGATATATTTCTTTCTAATCTTCTGTCCGCGCAAATTTTCAGAAGGAATATTAGCAAAGATGGATGCTGCCTATTGCAAAATTCATTCAAATTGAATGCTGTTTTTTTAGTATACTGGAAGATCTGATATGCGAAAACTTTCTGCGTAACCGGAGGGAAAAGAGGGGGAGGTGGAGGGAGGCGAGAGAGGAAAAACAGCTGTGATAAGTCACTGTTTATATATGTAAGAGGATATTTTCTCTGAACTGTCGTAGCACATAATCTTAAAAAACACTCAAATCTACAATGACATCAGAAAGATTCAAAAGTATATATGAAAAAGTGAATACTACTAAAAATTTCTATTTGGTTTACATTACTTATTCGTTTAAGACAGGCGATTGATAAATAAGCAATCTCGTCTAAAGAAATTATGGAGTTTGGAGTTTTATTCAACTTTCGGCTTATTTGGATAAATAAACAACGATAAAGAATGTTTAAATCATCAATCTATAATAAGTTGAATGGTTTGAAATAAGATAATGAAATAGAAGAATAAACATCTAAAATTATTTCAGAACTCTTTTTTTCATGAAAAGTCAAATCTTAAAATGTTAGTGCATTGTGTTCACATAGATGAGGATAGGTGGATGCATTAGAGGAAGGCATAAAAAATATGCATCAGACGGTGGCTTAATCGAAATGAATAGCAAATTAAGGGACTGCAGTCACTGCGGTAATGAAGTTAGATGAAATTGAGGCTAAATCCACTCTAGTGCAGAGTGATTCCATGGAAGAATTGCCCATGAAAGATTCTGCTCGGATTTGGATTTTTTTTGCGAAAAAGGGAATAACGACTTCGAGGAATCCCATCTGTGTTAGCATATTTTATCGTTTATAGTGAAGCTTTTTTTCTGAAGCATTTCTATAAATTGCAATCCGCATTTAACGGTCGATGCATCGTTCACACTGACCATTCAGAACGTTCTAAATATGCATCGATAAATTTCTGTTGACTTGATGCATATTGATGGGATGGAATTCTCGTGTGAATTTTTTTTTTCTGTTTTTAGAAAACGTAATGAATTCAATTTTCATAGAATAACAACAAAAAGTAGAAGTCATTGATGAGAATAGTAAAGAATAACATCAAAAAAGCGATCTTTTAATTTTTGAGTAAACATTCTCGTTTTCCTTCTTTGTGATGTTTAACTAAGCACCTCATATGCAGAATTAATTTTAATTTATTCAATCCGTCGGAAATATTCCCTTAATAAAAAGTTTTTTTGCATACATTTCTTCGAATGAACGGTTTTTTTTCGAATATATTTTCTTTTTATGTTTTTTTGTTGTTGAAGAATAGGAAATGGCCTCAGAGTGATATTTAATTATCAAATTTCACATTGAAATAATTTCAGTTTCAGCTATACTTTTTAAAACAATACCAAGTGGTTGATAAACACCCACAGTTAAGTTAGCATGCATATTGATTCATATAAAGGTGATCAAATTGAAATTCTGCCAGCACATATAGCTCAACAATAAAAACAAATCATAAACCATACTTTACATGCGGGCACACGCTAACCACAGTTCAACCATTCACACATAGTTACGAAATATACCAAACAGGCAAAAACTTTGATGATTTGTGGAAGAGATGAAAATTTTGCAGCTGTGACGCTAACTAAGGTATATCCTATCAAGATGAGAATGAGAATGTGTGAAAACTATTCACCTTCTTGAATAAGACAGCGATCAGAGAAAATAAATCATCTTTGGGAACTAAACTATAGAAAATCGTAAAACGAAGGAAATAATAGTGATTTAAAAGGAACCGGAAATCTTAACAAAAGTTTACGGCACAAATGCGAAAAAGAAAAGGCAATACGAAAATCTAAAGATTGAAAGAGTAATGCAAATCGATTACAGCTCATCCTCAAAACGAAACAATACCCGAGAATCTACATATAAGCCGAAATATAGTTGATCCTCAAAACCGAATTTATAAAACGATGCAATAAAAAGAACGATACTTCACTCTTGCAAGAAACGAAGTATCACTTCAAATCATGAATCATTAGGCTGAAAAAGATTGCCCCATACTGATGAAGATTAGCACAGCAACTAAACTAGATGGCATGGAATTTGATAATGCTTAAAAGCTAAAAATGCTGAAAACGATGTGAAGTTTCGCGGTTACAAGTCTCCACCTCTCGTTGAACAAAATTACTGGAAACGGCGACTTCCTCGCTATTTACAAAAATTTTTGAGATATTTATAGGGATTAACGACGAGACGGGTCTATCGATCCATCGATTCATTACGCGCCAACAAAATTATAATGCGCCAACGATGCTGTATGCATAAAACATAACTAGTATGATACAGCTAGATAAATCTAACTGCCAATATGCATTCCGTAAAAAATATTCCACAAACGTTGGCATTTTCAGGAATTTCCGACCAATTCTTCTTGAAAACGTGGGACGATGGACTGTCCCATAATTGCAGACAAAAGCAGACAAAAGCAAGGATATTGCCATCAGGTACCTGTAATTATGGAAGAAGAACGTTGATAAGTTGAACCCAGATGATAACAATGATCGGCATGACGATGCATTATCTCTTAAGCACGAAAATTCGAACGATAAATATGGAAAGCAAACAGAAATTTCATGCTATTCGTGTTCTTGTCTAGGATTCAGCCGAACACTTATACATGATAAGATGGTGATCTCCAATGATTCTGTAGGTCCAGTCCATTCGGCTGACAATGAGATTCATTCACCTAATAACAAATAGAGTGTGCTGATGGCAGTAGATAAGGATTCGCAGCGAATATGTGGTATATGCGACGAGAAGTTGAGTATATGGGAAACGACGTAACACTAAGACGATGTGAAAAATTTTTGGCACAAATGAGCAGATAAGTAAAGTAGCAAAAGTGAATAAGAAGATATTTGGTGATTATTAATCCTCCCGCATAATGAACTCGGGATGTGATTAAAACAAGTAAAAACCATTCTCAGAAATTGGGGAAATGAAGCAAGCTAGTGCAATCTGGCCCAAATCGGCTTTTCATACGTTGACCAGATTGCAATCGATTGCTTACTATTCTTGCATCACGTTAAGAGCTTGCCGGCGTCAAAGTTACTGTTATGCTCATTAACAGTTATATTTCATCAACGATCAGAAACATCGCACCAATCACTGCACAATAAGAATATGAATGCACTGCAAGGATATTAAATCGCTGTACCATACCAATCCTATATCCTTAAGGAATTTAATCCCATCGTTGAATATAAAGACTTCTAAAAATGAATGAAAATATTCCACCTTATTCGAAAGAAGAGTGGAAAATATGCAAGAACAGCAGTTGAGTGAATATTTGAAAAGTTCGCTAGAAACAGTGCATGAATTATCGCGACAACGATTTTATGTTTGGGAGACCTAGCACACTAACTGAGGAGGGGAGGGACCAGAGGGGAGGAGGGAATGAGCAAGTATGCCGTAAGGTAGAATCAATTAAGAATGATCAACATACTCTGCGAATAAGACAATAAAATTGAAAGCTCTCAGTGATGAACATTTTGAAAGATTTAGTGATGATTTAGAGAGAACGGTCACTAGAACTATAGTGATGGTGATTTGGCAATATGGCCATCTTAGCCGAATATAACATCAACACATTTGTTATTCTTATGCTATGCGATCACTTTATTCGATTACACGTTATGAATACAGATTTAACTATCGCTACGACAACAGCAACATAAGTGAAAACAACAGGGCTAATAAGCTATACTTGAAGAATTGACGCATTTAAACTGTGTCAGAAGTGAAGTGCCCTCGTTTGTTGCCGTTGAGATTGCATAGCTGTGACGAAACTTTTTGAATTATACATTAGCAAGTTGCTATTTTGTAACTGCTTTGTTAGCAAATCACACTTGAAGTTTACCGTATTCCTCTTCTACAATCTTTGTGATTGTGTATTTTATGTTGCTGGAAAGGTGTGGAATGCAATTCGCTAGAATTCATCGCGAAATTGTTCGTTCTCATAAAGATTCTTCGAGTAATATGTTTTTGTAACGTAAAAAGTATCGATTGCAGCTATGGTGAACGAAATAAATAAAAGTGCAATGAAGAGGATGTTGTAAAGAAACTGCATATTCTGTTCAGCGATAAAACGATGGCATTTACCGCCTTATCGATGCAACACATCTAATGCAATGTTTTGTCGGTGCAATTCCCTGATATATTGTTATTCTTAACGTTCCACAAAATTGCATACATTCTGCAACATTCTATCACCGCTAAATGTCTCATGAATTGTTCAATACAAAGGGCGAAAAAAATGCAATTCAAAATAGAATAATGCGAAATAAAATGTCGAAATTTTTGCAAGGAAAAATTGGAAAAATGAATTTAACGAAGCGCCATCCAAGAATTTTTGAACTATTTGCAAAAACTGAGATGATGGATTATCATAAACTTTTTTCATTGCGAATACTGGCATTTGAATAAACTGCAAGATTCACTGTTGCTTCATTAGTAAGGTATCGAATGAACTGCAGTCAGCAGTCACTACAGTCGTTGCCTTCATACATTGCAACAATGAAATAGTATTTCATTAGTAATAACACTATCATCTTTTTTTCCAATTAAAATAAGTCAAGGCACTGGACTTAGGGAAACAATCTCCATCAAGATGGCAGCAATGCAAAAAAGTTAACACAGTTATTAGCATAGCATTTACAGGAATTTCTTTTATGAAGGGAGCGAAAACAAGAATTTTTCATGACGGACTTTAGGCGGCGATTAAAACTGCATCAAAAAGCACGCTAAAATTAAGTATTACTCAGTAATTTTTTGTGCATTTGCAAAACACATTATAACGAGGCGATGTCCATGTGTGTGCGCATGTGTATATGTGTCTGCGTGTGTGTATGTGTGTCCGATAATTTCAACTCGGCTAAGGAGCTAGGAAACTTTGTTGAGTAGAATGTGTGCATCATGTGATGATCAAATAAAACAACTTTTACGGTGATCGATCAACCGAGATGGAAGTTACAAACGCCTTTAAAATGCAAAAGAAAAAAGTTGTAGGTATTTTACGATCGAACACTGGATCGTTGAAAACGAGCTTTTCATATAGCGCATGTGATGAAATTTTTGATGTCTGATTTCTGAACATTGGTCCTCGAAGTTCATTTCCAAGAAGGCAAGATCCTCCTATGCACCCATCTTTCTTCCTTTGCATACATTAGCACTATACTGCAACTGTTATTTTAGTTTAAACTGGAGAGTGCTCAGATGCCGAGTGGCTTCCTTTGCAAATTTCCAAAAAAAAAATGAATGTCGCGATATTTCCATATGCCTTCTATCTCAAATTTCCACGAGAATCTTAAGTATACGCGCAAAAGTTATGGGAGTAGGCAATAGTGAGATAGAAGGATACTGAACACACGACGTAAGGCAACTCGCTGTTACCACAGTGAATTATGAACAGCTTTGACGACATGGACGACTGAGGTGAGAACTGCAACAAAAAAAAGTGGACGACTGTGGCACAGCGCGATTGCTAAATGAACACTTCTAAGGGTGAAATTATGTTCAAAAATGGCGCTTTATAGTGAGGTAGCTTTCAGATGCCCGCAAGTGAAATTTGGTGACAGTCTGACAACACCGAAGATTGAAATTCTTGCCCCACGGGGTTCACCTTTCCGTTTCCCTTCATCTCAGGTTTCTGTGCTGGCTGGGAGCAGAACATCTATGTCTTAGGCGTTCGTTTAATTGTGCGATTTACACATTAGACGTAAAGCGCATGAGACTACAACAGTAAAAACCTTCTTCATCCTCATAAAGCTTAGATATTCTCGAAGAATCCTTAAGTCTGCGCTTCGAACATTAAAAATTTGCGATTGAAAATAGGCCATAAACTGGGCACATCAAATTTCTAGACATAGAGAGAGGCATATGGGAATGATTTATTAATCATTGGTAGCCTCTTCTTCTTCCATAAGCATTAAAATAAAATCAAAGCTTTTATGTGCAGACATTGGTGAAGAAATAAAGAAGCAAATGACTGGAATAACTCATAAAGAAAATGCAGCCGCACAGCTGTGATCCAATGAATGAAATCGATTTTTGGGAGTCACTTCGAGGAGATCATCCTATTAGCGCTTTCACATCACATCACCCCCTAACTATGCAAAAAAAGACTGTGAAAATGAAGCCAAACCCGCCAAAATAATTCCAAAAACCATTTTTTTTGGAAATACTGTTATAGTTGGGTAGGAACGAAAAAAAGATCTCTTCATCGAATATCACTATTAATATTGCCAGAGGCTGCACAGGAAGCGTGCCTCTTTACTTATTACGATATAGTTTCATTGAATTTTGGAAGGGAATATAAAGAAATGGACGGAAGAGCTTTCATATAAAATACCGGGAATAATAGAAAAGAGATAGCAGTTTGATTCAACAATTAAACGACAAGGATAATATTGAAAATGTGAGAATCTACAATGGATTGCTCTAAACGCTCGATATCGACAATACACCTCAAGTAAATATTATTCTTTCTAAGAAAACACATCCAACGATTAAATTACATGAAGTGGTATGCAAGAAATAGTTGCAATTGCATAGAATGAATGACATTTACCTGGAATGTTTCGAGTGCGATGAGTTGAAGCCATCGAAAAAATGCTTCATTAAAGACATTGCGCCGCTTTCTTTCGATATCTGTCGACACCTTCGGCGTCCGGTCAGATACCGCTAATACAAGTGAATAGACAGTGCTGTGCAGTGAAATAGGCACAGTAATTAAGAATCAAACATAAAGGATAGTACTGATACCAATAGTACTACAGATAGCTAGTGGGGTAGAGCTACTGTAGACTGTATCCAGCGTGGACTAGAATAGCAGTAATGCAGCAAAAAAATGAGCGATCCGAGGAAGTTTTTGATCAAATGGACGAAAAATATCGGTGATATTTCTTTGCACCTATTGAAGTATTGAAGCATCCATGGAGACGTTTGCATATGACGGTTGCTTCTTCTATAGCTGTCGCTTCGAGCTATACAATGTTCGGTGCTGCATAAACGCACTCACAACGATCAAGATAGGGGCAACGACGAATAGACATTCGGTTATTGCCCCGCCCGCAAGCAGTGAAATTATTTTTTGATGCATCGTTTGCAGCGATTCAACGAGTCGGGTGCTTTTATTTGTGATCATAAACATCGAAGACGTGTAATGTTTTTATCACACCGTTTCTTGATCATCTCATCCGCCGAACGTCCCAAATGTGATTTAAAATTTCAGAGATCGCTATAGTTATGTTTATATGGTGCTTGATTTGTAGCCTTTCTTAGCAGCCTTTTGGCTATTCCCTTAAATACTTTCGGTTGAAGAAAGCATTACGATATGGCCAAATGTGATCAAGTTTTTGCATTCCCATGTCATGTTGGAAGCACGCTGCATTTAGGAGTGCTTTATGTGATTGCTTAGTTTCTTCATTGCGCTCACATTTCCCAATAACAGACGATGACGATGGCGAAATTAGTGTATTACTCAAAAACAGTGAATGACATGTGATCAATAAAATTTTGCCATCACACCTATTGAGCGCATTAGTTGAATGCAAAACGTATATGCGCCTATTCACATATCACACATCAAATGCAGTAAACAACTTTTTTTTCTTGAAGTGATATACAATAGAAGCAAAAGAATTAGTGTGGGCAGAGATGGGAGATAGTGAAAATATTTGCAATGAACCCTCCCCTTCTCGTTTTTTTTTTTGACAAAAACTCTAATTGTTGCATAGAAAGCAAACTTCCTCTTCTCATTTCTCCATGCCTCTTTATTGCTCACTGCCAGCGCCCCTTGATATCACAATATTTCCTCAATCATCGGAGTCAGCTCGACAAGTAGTATACGCCATTACAAATCTTTGTTCAATATTGGTGGTTAAAGACAACTTGTGTTTTGTGTTTTTAATTATTTCAGAAGAGAGAGAGTGAAAGAATTGACATAAAATAGCAACGAGACTTAAAAATGAGAGCATTCTAATTCACAACAAAGAAATAAGAGTTTACATCGATTCGAACACCTATGTCTGTCAATATTCCGAAGGAAGAAAGCGTACTTATGTAAACACTACAACCAGATGAGCTAATTAAGCAGAAACAAAAAAGTGGCAAAATAATGAAAAACACAAAAATGGTACACTCATCACGAATATAAGTTATGCGGCTAATAAATAGAACAACCGGTCGAAGGGAACTTTGGAAAATTTTTCTAGAAATTGAAAAACTTCGGTCGCATCGATGAGACCGTTCTTAATGTAAATACGGTAGAATTGCAAATTTATGAGCAAGTGGTAAGGTAATGCATAATTCAATCGTCTTGAAGGAGGAGTACGAGAAATACGATACAGGAATACTTTGATTTTAGCATCAGCTAGAGGGCATGGAGCGGCTAAAAAACCTATATAAAATATAAATCAACGGTGATAATAACTGTTTTATGCAATTTTAGAATCACCTAAGTGGTTGAGTTTGCCCAAAATTGACAATAATTTCAATCATATTCAACACATCTCATATTATTCTCATTACAGCGTTATATAAAAGTAAGCATAGCAGTAACTCTGCCAATAAAGTCCCTATTAAGACTAAATAAAAAAAAAACTGCTGATGAAACCAACGAAATGTGAGATAAACTAAACGCAAATCAACATATCTGCAAATAGAACATATATGATAACATAACGAAATATGAGTGAGTAATATGCAAATATATAGCATACGAAAGGTGAGAAAAGAAAAAAGTGTATAGTGAATACATTTGCAATGCCAGCATTTCAATGCTTTATGATTCACATTAGCGAGCTTACGCAACTCGAAGCCCCTGAGATAAGTGCATGAAGACAGTTCAATTTACCATTCTTACGATCAAATCGTAATGTACTTAAGAAAGTAAAACATTGTTCAATGCGCAAATATGCCAACTTAGTTGGAGACTGCAACTGGGCGCCTACCAGGTGGAACAAAACTGAAAATACATTTGATAGAGATGTCTATGAAACTATTGAGACCAGGCTTAAGCTTTCTGAAATTCCGATCCGGATCCGATGTTGGATATTGCCAAATCTTTTTATCTATAATGGTGTCAAGTTTTCATGGAAAGCGCAGCATCGAAAAGCACATGAGTGGCTGACTCATCATAAGTGAGCAGTGTTTGCTATTTTCACTGACGCGTTCAGGTGTATTGTGAAGTGCTTGTAACACTTTATGGAGCTGTCAAATTTTTGCAATGAACTTAGCGTTCGTGTTGGGTACACTGCAGGTTGCCCTATTTGAGAGTACTCGTTCATGTTTCGATCTTCGCTCATCGTTGCTATTGAGACATGCTTGCTAGGACTGCTATGTAAACGTCTCAACAGAAATCTTTCGTAATTTTAAAATAATTGAGTGCGTGACGAACATAACCTCGCCGATATTCTAAACTATATAGGCAGATGATCTTGAGTCGAGCTTTATATCCGTGTTTTTAGGCACTAAAAAACAACTTATAAAACAAAAACGAAATCTATGCAGTGAAATATACCTGAATATTTTTCAGATATTTCAAATGGATTCGCTATGTTCCCAAAATAAAAGGTTATGTGGAGCATACGATATTTTGCAAACAAGTCTTGCAAAGTACCTATTGCTTGCTATTTGTAATATGAAATGATTAAACATGAATTACCACTTAATTAAATAGGTTTCCCATTGAATAAGTGAATGCTTATGAACGTATTGAGGTGAATTGAGGTGAACGGACAAGAGCGCCAATTGAGTTGGCAGAGTGGAATCTATTGATTAGAAGGGATCTTCTATTTTTAACCTTTTCTAAGACAAGCTCTTGCAATCAAAAGAAGTTTGTTCTTTTCTTCAAGAGTAAAGCAATGTATTCTTCAAGAAAGTTTTTTATTCATGAGAAGAGTTTTCCGTCCAAGGAATCTGCCGTGCATTTTCTATGAAAATTCTTTCGAGGACACCTTCAAAGAATTTAAAAAATAAAAAAAAAGCGTCCTATGGAATGACGTTTTGATTCCTACAGGGCATTTCCTTAGGAAAATTTCGAAAGTTCAAAAAATCTGTATAAAATGTAGAAATAAATTTGATTATGAAAATAAAATGCATGAATCATGTTCTACTTCTCCAAAGAGCAATTTTAAAAAAGGGACTAAATTTTCCGCGATGTAACATTTTGTACATCGCAATTTTTTCGTCATTAACAATAGCGCAAGTGGCTGGAAGGTTAACCTCTCTGAAAAAATAATATTGCTGCTGAAAATAAAGAAATTTGCAGGTGGCGTTTTCAGTTTTCGTTGCTGCAAGAATAAAGCAAACAAATTGCCTCTAAATAAATAACACAACAAAACAGCAAAGAAGAAAAAACTCGAATCTCTGTGTGAATTGAGTTTAAGATTGTGAATAACGAGCGATGTACGCGATGTTCAAGTGGTTATATATGCACATACATTTCCAAAGTTCAAGTTCACTAATTTCAAAAACACATGCTTCATGCATAGTTTAGGTCAAATTGTTGATAGCTCAAGCTGGATGTCACTAAAAATGCTGTAAAAAGTTGTATAACTGGTTAAAAATAGGGCATATTTCATTGCATTTGGCTAATCATTATGTGCAATGAAGTGTGGAAAATGCAAATTTGAGAAAAAACGGAATTTGTGATGCATTTGGAAATTATAAAACGCTGAAATTGATTTCCTCATTCTAGAGGTGTAAAAAAAAAACAAAAAACAAAAAACAAAACAAAAAACAAGAAACAAAAAACAAGAAACAAAAGAAAAACACTATGACGCAAATATCAACTAAATAATTGCAGTTAAAAGAATGGTAATTTGAGGGTCAATGAAGAAAAGCGTTTGCTATTTAAAGCATTCTTCCAATATCGATCAATATCACAATAAAGCAATATATGGATGTACTAAAGAGGTATGCCAAGCATTGTATCAACCACAAATAACTAAAGCAGAACAACAATTGTATCACTGCGATCCAGTTTATGACATCAAAGATCGTGAAGCGCACCGAACAGTTTTAGAAAACGATTGCAACGACATTCACAAACTAACCTATTCACTGTTTACAGATAGGGGAAGACAAATAGACATAGAGAGACAACGACTGATACAACGTACAACGAATGATGAGTGCGTCTATTGCTAGCTGCGAGAGATAATCGCAAAAACACCCATACATCTAAAAACTTCACAAAATTTAAAAAAAAAAAAAAGAAAAAGAAAGATGAATTCTATTAGACAACAATTTAGCAAACAAAACATACCAGTCGTCGCATTTCCAATACATTGCTGTTCTATTTTATTATTGATAAGGAAACCGTAAGGACACTCCAGTGAAAAGAGTCATTTTTTCAAGCACATTAGAGAGGAGAAAAAATTTTAAATATAATACGCACCGCTGCTAAATAATATCAGTTGCCAACACATTGCCAACATCTTTCTTGCACAAAGAATGTTTCCTTGGTGAATTTTTACTATGTAACTGTTCGTAGACAAAGGAATAATGAAGAAATTCGTAAGATATAAATCCCCTCTGCATCTCGCTCATTTAAATAAACCATTCTCATAAATGAAACAAACTGTAATTTCACTTAAATCTTTGGGTTAACTCAAAGATCTTTAGGTAGTTTTAGTATTCAGAATAATTTGAATTATACAAACAAACCGTAATTTAAATAAATCTATAGAAATAAGGCCAGTTAACTTTATTTAGAGCAGCAGCATGTACAAATCGTCTAAAAAACATCGTTTGTCGTTGTAAAATGAAAATTCGCTCAATGAAAAATGCATGCAGTTTTCTTCCACCTTCAAGCGTCTATAGTTTCCACTTGAAATTGATGAATTAGCGTGGGGTGTGGGAAAGATGGTCAATGTATAGTGCACATTGTACACAAGAAACTTTAGAATTCCGGCTTCAGTGGTTCCATGGACACAGATGTACGAACGCATATATGCGCAGGTGGATTGCTTCCATAACGCTTTTTTCGGAGAAAAAATGCAAAATTGAATTGAAAATAATAGTGGTGGTCACATTGGAAACATCTAATTTCAATGTTTTGTACACAATCGAAAGCAACATTAATGCTGATTGAATTGGTGGAAATTGGCTAGTAAATGCCATACGACCGCACAGCTTTCAACAGTGATACTCACTTATTCGTCAGCACTATCAAATAAATCCGACTGTAGGATTAGCTCATATATCGAACGTTATATGGATGTTCGCATTCATTTTTTCTTTTCTTTTCTTTTTTTTGCTCTATGCTGCTTACATACAACGCAATTATGAAGTGTTCGTCATGCGGAAATCAACTATGTAAAGAACGATGTGATATCTAGTGATGTTGAAATTTGAACTGGATGCAGGATATGAAGGAACGATTTCTAGGAGATCAAAGAATAATGATAACGATTAGTACGTCGGTGCTATATGAGGATTGATCGGCGACAATATTATCAATATATTAGTGTATCACAGATATAGTTCCTGATATATCATGCTCCGTATGCAAGAACCTCAGCATCCTCATGGCTAATTTGCAGTCATAACCACAAAATATGATTCCTTTCACAAAAAGCTGAGATTTCTTGTTTACTATGAAAATTCCCGCACTTAGGCTCGGTTTTGATGCACTTCTTAAGAGCTAATTTGCAGAAACGTAATATGGCAATGTCGCATCAATGCATATGGTATATATCTGTACCGGTGGTCTAGCTGTTCATCGGGAATTTCACCTCGTCATCCAAAAACGCTCCAGAAATAACAGTAGATGACATAGTCCCCAAGCTAAAAAGTCTTTGAAATCTGCACATGCAAGATTTACTCTGCAACGAGTCGGATGTAAAAAGAAAAGATTTTCGACTGAATATTTGCATAATCAATCGTCTAGCAAGAGGAAGCATTAATTAGCATAAGATTTCTCGTTTATTTTTGTGTACTAGAGTGGCCGAATATTTGACCGCCAAATTGCAGAAAGAATTCTATTTTCCATCTATTCAGTGCACTTTCTCCTTCAAGGAAAGCAATTTAAGCGACACGTCACTGCTCTCAAGGACATGCAATACAATCCGCAGGTTGTTTACAAGTGATTCTGATATTTTCTTCACATGTCAATGCCACCGATTATTTGGCTTTACATACGAATGTGATGGCAAAATAAAAAATTCAGCAGGATCCACCAGGTATTCAAATTTCAGTAATTAAGTAACTTTGAGTAATTAGATAAACTTTAACGCATTCTATGTGCTGAATACGACACATCAATTTGGATGATGCCTTATAAAGGTTCGTTCAAAAAGAAAAAGGGACAGCGATTCATCGAGATATTCGCGTCATTTTTAAGCACGCTTTTTCGTAGTTTTGCAGACTGATGTAGAACGCTCCAAATCCAATGTAGGGGCATTCGTGCATGTAGGCTATTAATAGCAGCTCCGGAACTGTTTTAGGCAATTTTTTCTTCTAGAAAAAAAGCAAATGAAGAAGCACGCCGAAAATGCTATTAGATTTGAAAGCAGCCAACTGCTTGCATAATTGCACAAAATATTCTTTTTTATATGCTTTTATGAAAATACTGCATTGAAATGTACTAATCGAATATGCATTGTGGAAGGGCGAATGTGATCGAATCCAACAGGCACAACATAGTCCGCTTGGTTTTATTTCAGGAATCACTGAAGTTTAAATCAGATGATGTCTGGTACGTAGTGCGGCATTATAGACTCACCTGCTTCACACTGATTCGTCATCATCAAAATAAATTAAAGACGTTTAAACGTACAAAAAAATTAGGAATCACTTTACACCGATTAATTAGAAAGAAAAAATAACGTTTAATGAATGGTTTTGCATGAACTATAAATGTAAAGGTATTATTCAGCACATTTCTTATGTCGATAACTCGTAAAACCGGTTAGTCAAATGAGCGAAGTACAAAATGCGCCTATCGTGTCCGGTCCTCTCATATGATTTTCACCTTATTTCGTAACCTGATCCATGCACATCGAAAAAATTGAAAGCAAATTTTTTTCCCATCTTTAATTGTCTAAAAGTGATTCCACAGTTAACGTGTTTTTTTTGAAGATTTTGAAAGTTGGGATTTTAGCAAATTTCCAAAATTTGACTTTAGTGATACTCTAAATCGGAATTATTCCACGGATAGATGGATACAAGAACGCACATTTGCATTATCATGTGCAAATCGCAAATTATGAAGGTGGCAGTTCATGTTGGAAATTTTAAAAGAAAAATTGATGCAAAAACTGCAGATCTGAATATGCAATACAAAAGAGATGCAAAACATATATAAAAATTGCACAATGAATAGGGAAACACTTGCGAAAGTTGCAAGTCGTTTCGAAACTGCAGATTTGCAAATACACGTTAAAGGAACGATTGCAAATATGAGCTCACAAATATGAACAAAACGCCTAAAAGCTGTTTGCTCCTAAGAATCCTTAATAAATGGTGTAGTAGACAACACTACAATGTATATAAATACATATTTACCGAATTGTATTACTGCTTCGCGTTATTCGGCAATATTTCAGCACAAAGAAAGAGTGAAACCTTGTGAATTGGATTTGAAAATGTGATATGCTGATAACGTTACTTTATAATTTAAACTGTATTAATGATTTAAATTAAATAGAAATCAACGAAAAGATACTTTATGACCTACTTTATGAACTTGAACAGAGTGCAAAATTTCTAAAATTCTTTACATATTCTCCCCTTCTCCGCCTCCTTTCCCGTCCCCTCCCTATCGTCTTAAAACCGTTCTTGAAAATAAAAACAATTTTTCTTTTGTTGAATACTGTAACTGAGAAGTGTATAACTAAGGAAGAGATGAATATTATAGATAAATGCATGACAGCAAACAAATGTTATTGATGAAAAAGAATTAATAAAAGAATTATTGATGAAATGGTTTTGCATATGGACAAATAAAATGGTTGACTGGCATTTCAAAATGAGCAGTTTATCGTTAAGATGTAAATTTTAAAAAAATGCAACAGATAATTCTTAACCAATCAAGACTTCATTTTATAGCGACGTTAAGAAGTTAATTTATATGATTTTATAATGACCGCTGGAGAAGCGAATGGGGAGGAATGGAAGAAGAGGACCGCCTAACTAAAAGAAACCCAGTCAATTCCGACAATTAGATTTTCGAGAAATGCTCCGATTGTGTTCCGCCTTGACTTCAAAAAAAGAAGAAACAACTAGTGCTGTTAGCACTGCAAAAGGAACATATACTGTGGGGTCGTATTTGTCCCTTCGTCCGCATAATTAAATATCTACACTCATTTCAGGCAAGACATGTAGGTCAAGTGCAGCCAAGTTCCAAAAACCAGCACCGAAACATCGCTTTTATGGCCCTTCAAATCCTTCAGTTAATCGCGTTAAGGAGAACCAAGCCTCTCCAGAAACGATCCATTTCGAACACAATTCAATGCATCAAGCAGAACAAATTTTGTGGGTGTGGATTCAACGTTCGCCTCATAGATCGATCCCAACAGCTGTCGATGATGTCATACGAATGTTGCCCCAAAAATTAAATAGAGAGCGACAGGAAAGAAACCCATACAGCACTGACCATCGTCAGGACTCCCTTTCCGCTTTTGGGGTAAAACGATGAGTGCCACTCGATGTTCCCATCACAAAGGATATCACTAACGGAGATTAGGTCTTTACGGATTGTTGTTTGTCGGCCAAATAGCATTCTCACCTATGCAGTATTGGCATAATTGATTGAGACCTCATAGGTTTTACATCGATGAAGCAGTTGCCATGAAGATCTATCCTCGATTGCGTACGGTTCCTTTGCGATGAACAATATTAGGAATAATGCCAAAAGTTCATCGATCATGTAATGCACATCAATAATCGCGTCGAATGAAAGGGGAGAGAAAGGGAAGCGTGCGGCTCGGCAACGAATGTCAGTGGCATAAATGCGGTTTTTTATGCACATTCAATTCTACAAAAAACACACACTGTGCCCGCTCTCTCTTTTTTTTCGACGCTGAGCTATCCAGATAACGTTTTTTTGCATTCATCAGTGCTCCGATCTCACAACAAATCGTAAACAATCGATAATGAATACCTCGATGATTAAGTAATAATAATATTAATTAGAAAAAATGGAATAAAATTTAACAACTGACTAAGCTATAGGTTGTCTTACTCCGTTAGTACACCTGGAAGCAGCGGTCAGCGTGGAAAAACAAACATCAAAGAAAGTGTTGTCGATGAAAAGACGCTTTCAACCCAATCTCCACCATGATTTCTGATTCTAGCGAAACAACTGGGCAAGGGCAATGCTCTAGTCCACTTGTTAGATAAGAGATAGAAAAAAGTAAAAAATAAAAAAAAAGTAAAAAAAAAGGCAATGCTCTAAAAGAAAAGATAAAATAGAAAAAAAAGTAGAAAAAAAAGATTTAAAAAAAAGTAAAAAGTAAACACCGATCCTTCTGAATTGTGCCAGAACTAGTGCATCGTAGCGCTACTCTTATCGGTTTTGCTTATCTATGACGAACTTTTAAAACCATACCTCAACAACCGTCAACTTGCAATTTGCAATAATACGCATAAAAGGTATTCTACCTTTATTCCCCATCCTGCATTCTATTTGTTCTCCCACAACCGATTTACCCGACCCTCTTTGTTTATCGTCAATATATTAGCGTCTACATGAGAAAACAATCAAATACGCATGCAGTTTTTCATTGCAGTAAGAAGTGATCAAATAAAAAAGTCCCAGAAGAGTTGAAAATATTTCTCTATCATTTACTAGGTTTTCTTCGTCAAATCTTTTTTAGTCTGACGGTAGCATAACGTGATGAAACATCAAATAAACATTTTTCATCGCTCTACACTCGATATTTGTCGGTAACAATTTCAACTAATCAAAGAGAGAGCAAAATTAGCCCATCAAAGATGCAACTGTGATAAACGACGAGATAACCGAATACATCAACGTGATATCTGAATTTGACGATCACCCAAAAATGGAAACAGTGAGCTTTTTGGAAGAACCTATTGTACATATAGTGAGCACATTTCAAGTTCATAAAAATAATGACTTTAAAGAATAACTATGAAGCAGCAACAACTTGACTTCAATTGGATTTGAAGAGATATCCCGCAGAAGATGGGTTTCTAATCATGTTTCGTTTACGGAAAACAACCAACTGCAAAGGCACAGTCAAAAAAACTGGAACGATAGACAATTTTATTTTTCATTAGCGAACCAATTCCACAAGTGGAAAACAAAAAAATAAAATATGCAAAATAACGCTCGCATATTTCAACTTATTCGAGCACTTGTAAGAATCTCCACATGAAAATCGGCATAAAATGCATGCAAATTTTTGCCATATTCAGAGGTGCAAAACTCCCGTGGAATTAGACAGATCATGGTGAAATTGGGTGGAGGTGAATCACCTATTTTACATTATAGTCATCGAATTTCACAATTCTAGCTTCAGCGGCTACTGAATTGATACTATTGGGCACAGTTTAGATAAAATTTATATATATATATATATATATATATATATTATATATATATATATATATATATATATATATGAGACATAAATAATGGCAATGAAAGTTCGAACGCTGCGGCTAAAGCTATTCTGGTGCTGAACAAAATTTTGTGAAAGAGCTGAAAGCGAGTTACGACAACGAAAGAAGAAGAGAAATTTTCCCTCTGAAGTACAAAGATGGTGCTTTAGCGGTGATATCCGATGGCATATCAAAGCAGCTTCCTTTTATTTTCTTCTATGTCAACATCCCAAAAAAGGAAAACCTATGTTCACATATGTGAGGAACGAAGCAAAAAGGAAAACAAAATCAAAAAAAAAAAATAATAAGAGGGCAAGAATTTCGTCCACGAAATCTTCGCAACAACTACTGTTCAAATTTTAGTACATGAGATAGGGAAACACTAGCGTGAAGGCCGTGATAAGTCAACCGGGAGTTGAAAGGCAATAAGCAACACACGTCTTAGCGATAGTATCAGGAAGTACAAGGCACGTTAGTGCAATATGCAACTCATATGTAACTAGAAACTGTTAAAACATTGTTTATGATAAAAAAATTTCTGGGCAGAGAACGATGTCAACTTCAGACAAGGATAAACAGAAGCACGTCCCTGAGAACGGAATCTGAAGGAAGCCGCATATAAGTTTATTACAAAAAATCAAGCCGAAATTTGAGCTGGTGGTGTTTTAGTACTTTCCAATTGAAGATGCTCAGCATTAAAGCATAATCTAGCACGGACGAGCAGCGCTATATTTTCCTAAGATTGGAGGGAATGAAAACGAGAATGTTTTTTTATTAATTTGATATATGAAATCCAATGAGACGACAACGGCATAATGCTTCAAAATGGATAGGTGGTAATTAATGAAGGCCTTATGGTTAATTCAGTGATTCAATACATAAGTAGTGTAAAGCACTGAGAATACAGCCTGCAATTTTGGACGGTTTATAGGCAAAAGGGGAATACTTCAAAATCCAATGAAACTACGCACTGCATCACTTAGAACAAACAATCGCATGTCACAGCCTCAGAAAAGATGAACGTTAGGTATTGTATACGCGCAATTAGCATTTTGAATGGAGAAGATTTCACTCGCACAATTTCGACAAAACGTTCAATATGCCATGGCCTTTTTCAACTGTTGAAGCAAGGAAGAGTTTTTGAAAATATCCAGATGCATTATGGGCCGTATACAATTGATTTAGCTGCTGCATTAGTGATCTCCGGTTAAATTTATTGAAATAAAAACTCGATGACTATTTTATAATGTAAAAGAGAGTCAGTAGAGTTCCTGATAACGAATCAGCTCAGTTGATAAACATTAATCGAGCAAAACGGCAACCGTTCGGGACGAGACGCAGTCCTCCAATTCCACAAACGGAGTTGCATCCATTGAATAGAACATTTTCATGGCATTTTTAATGAGCGAATACAAGAAATTTATGAAGGGAGAAATATTACGACAGCAGCACATTTGTATAGTTCAATACTTCTATTTCAAGCATGATAACGGCTTATGACGCAATCAAAACAGAAGGATTTGGGAGAATTTCCACAACCCGATACTTATTGCAATCATTCCAAACAATTACTCTACAAGTGAAGAGACTTTATAACACTTTCCAATATACATTCAAGCACAAATTCATTTTGTCCACATTTCTATCGACACTTCGTAGATTCCGTCTTCACGTATAAAAACACGATCGTCATTTATCACTGTAGAATTAAGGCGACAAAGAAAAATACAGATCGTACCAGGCGCTAGGTGATAAGCTTTTGACGGTCTTTCTGCTCTTGACCATCACCCCACTCAGTTGAGATTGCCAATACATTATAAACTAGCGGAAACTAGCAAAAATTGAAGAGCTTGAACAGAAACAACCGAGTGAATGGAATTCAATTAAATAAGCAAAAAGTCAAAGAAGAAAGGAGGTTCAGAATTTTATCACTGTGCTTTGTACGAATTGTTGAAATCGTTAGAATTCAGAGTCACTGATGATGTTGGGAACATTTGAATGCCTACAAACATATAGTCATACCGTATTTCTTTCCAAACAAACATTGTATAGGGAAATATAGAAGTTTATGTTGCATTTGGAATTGTCGTGGGTTACTTCCTCAAATATTTATAGTTAATAGAAAATAAAAAAGTTGAAGTTATTTTTAAAAAAATATCGAAAATATGAAAAAAATTATCGAGAAGGAATTTATATTGCAATGAAGGCGGAGAAATATTGCATCACAAAAAAAAAAAAAACCCGAGTGCTGAAGTTTCAAAAAAAAGCGATAGAAATCTGTTCACACAATTGAAACTTGTTTTAAGGAAAATAAAATAGATAACTCTCTATTGCTAAATGTTCAAAAATCATTGAACTGCTGTATTTGTTACAATAACATATTTGCTCACTGTTTACTCAACATTATATCAATCATTAACGATTACTCGCTTTCACTGAAAAGAATTAAAAATATTTCAATTATAATCTAATCAACTACAATTGCTTCAGCTATAAATCATTTCTGAATCAACGTGTAGAATAGATTATAGATTTATATAAATCCACAAAACGGTTATCATTAATAAAACATTTAAATGTTTACACAGCAGTGCACATCTGAAATAAACAAAAATAAGAAGAGCTACTGTATCTAAAACTTGAAACGATTTTTAACGTCCTTTTGAAATATTGGGAAAAAATGAACCACCAAAGTAATTCCCCTTCCTCACAATCCCAATGCAAAAATAGGGAATAGAAAGTGAACAATAATAGGTGTTAAAGATTTAATTCATTTATCAAGACGCACACTTTTATGGTCTATTTTCCACTTTTATCTTTTGCCCTCCTTCTAACACTTTTCGAAGTGACAGAAGAAAATGGGAAAAAAATCCAGAAATTCCATGAAAGAACTAGTATTTTTAGAAAAATAAGATGCGTATGCAAAAATAGGGCATAAAAATGAATTTACTTTTAAGATTTGATGGCAGTCGTCGAACACGATAAAGATCGATGTTATGATATTTTTATATATTTCAGTTATTGTCCGAAATTGGCAAAAGTTGTGGAGCAGGCGTTTGAAACGGCAATGACCTTTTTCATATTCTTAGGAGACGACCAAAGAAGTGATGGAAAGTGTGCTCAACGATTTCAGTTTAAAGTGCGCTCGAAAGGTTAGTGAAATTCGCATTCTATCTGATCGAAAAAACTAAATGTGACCTGGAAAGGATTTTTGAAAATAAAATGCACTTCGGATTTTTCCCCGCAATAGCTCATGTTCATTCACATAAATCGATATTTCCACTTTTTTCGAGCGAAATGTGAAAAACAGATGAATAGCTCCGGCATAATAAAATTAGCTTAAAGTTGACGACGACATGCATCCCCAGCGTATACGGCTAACAGTAAATTAAATCAACTTGCTTGAAAATGCTGGAAGCATGAGCAATATTGAAGATGTATTTTAGAGAATATTGATGAGACTTGAAGTTCTCGTAATTAAACTTAAGCATATTTCGCAGACCACCTCTCCCCTCCCCTTGCAATCCCCTTCTCCATCTCTGCTTTCAATAATTGCAAGTTTCTACTTTGGAAAGTTGAAGCTCACTAGTCGTTTCTGAAAAAAAAATCTCTAAAATGAACACATCAAGGTTAAATAAATCCATATTCAATAGCACCATTGATCTTTATTACCGGAAAAATTCGCTTTAAAAAATCACCAACTAACTCACTCATATTGATATTTAAATGATGAACTTCGAATACTCCTTCGAATACTCGCATTCCGAAATGCTTTATCAATGATCATATTGGTTTAAGGTGACGGCGTTAACTTCAACTCGGAATTCCCTGAGATAAAGCATTTAAATTTTGCATAAAAAAGCAATGTTCTATGCATCAGATAGTTGTTCATTGAGTATCGCTATGTGATCGTCAACATTATACGACTCTCTCAAATGCTCTGTTTCAGATAGACGCAGCGATTTCTCGCTTAGCGAGAAAAAAACCCATAGATTCGTAAACATCTATGCAAATCAAGTTTACTTCTCAGGTGTTATAAATTCAATTACTTTACTATATTGTTGTATCATTGGAAGTTATTAACTGTTATATTCTATTATAAAGTATTACCCTTACAATGGAATACTAAAAGAATATTGAAAAGTGTGGTGCATAGGAAAATGAAAGTTGCCTGAAAAAATTAAAAAATCCCTCGGATATCTATATGCAAATTGCGACAATTGAAGTGAAAAATACTATTCTAATATTACACATGACAGAATTGGAATTACATCAATATAATAGCATATTATATCATTAAAGTTTGTGAAATTGGAAAATATGAGCAGCTTAAAAGTGTCGCTATCATTCATGTAATAGAACGCATCTCTGCCATTTAAGCGTTACAACTGGTTCTACTTTTTACTACATTTAGCAACAGAAATTTTCAGAATTCTTATCTATATATTCTGAGTAAATTTGATATATTCAAAAACAGCCAAGTTGTGAATTTTAATTACTGCTACAAGTTATAGAACGCAAGTTTAGTGAAAGAATGATGAAAAATTGTGGAAATTGCCTATGTTATTCAATAACTATCGTAGTGTATCTTAATGATTCGCATTTCTTAATTTATAAGAAAATAGTGTGATACAAATCCTATTTAAAATTATATAGCGAATGAAGAATTATATTTAAAAAATTATAGCGAAGTAAAGAAAGGAATAAGCTTAAGCACAAATAACGAATAATGTAAAATTGGAGAAACGTTCAGTGATTTCTAGACGGCGAAAGTTTTAACGGAGAAGATATGAATGTTCGAGTTGGAAGTTCCAAACAATTGTTTCCGGAGTCACAAAAACCACTCCATCAAATATAAAGTAAACAAAAATAATGATTTGCAACTTCCGTTCGAACAAACAGAGAAGTTGAGGAAGAGGGAAAGAGAAGAAGGAAGAAAGAAAGGAGAAAAGCAGAAACAGGAAAAGGAAGGAAGAAAAAAGAGTGCATATTGAAGGAAAGGAATTAAAATACAAGTAAAGGGCAACAAAATGTGAACGAATTATTGCTCTAGGTTTAGAGACTCCAACAGATGATCATTGATTTAACATAAAACAAGTTCCTCTTCTATGCATAACTTTTAATTTGCGACTGAATATTTGACTGCGACTACTATACCGCATACTTGAGTTGAATACACTATCATCAAATGCAGTAAATAGAATAAATAAAAATCAGCACAAATGAGAAGTGAAAAAAATGTTAATAAAAGTGGAAAAAAGTTAGGAATCAAATGAATAAATGAAAAAGCGCGCCCTGCAATTTAAAAAGGTAGCACGATATGCGTTTCCTCTAATCAATTACATGATGAACGATTGTAAAAAGAAAAGTTCGAAAAAAATAATCCCAAAATAACATACAATCTATTCTCATTTATCATTGAGAAATTTATCGCCGAAATCATCGCAATAAGTTCGACGGCTATGATGATGAGAAAAAACAACGAAAATATTTTTTGAGCAAAAGGAATGTGGCAATCACAGTCATCTCGTTGCTTCGTTGTAATCCGTTCAGATAATTCACTCGATTCAAATAATAACTCCATTGAATGTTGCGCTTTTTTTGGAATTTTTGTTTTTAAATCGTTATGGTATTCTCTATTTTCGAAGTTACATAACGAAAAAAAAGTATCACAATAGGTTCGCCAATAATCGGTGACATAACAGTAAATTTCGATGCAAAAAAAAGGAGTGAATGAGTGGGATTTTTGGGAAAATTCTAACTATTAGAGTAATGTAATTGTAATTTCATTGAATGGAATTTAATCAGCATTTAACTATTCTACTTCGATATTTTCAAAGAGAATTTTTAAAATATGTATTTGGCATAATTCAGATATCAACAGCAAGGCATTAGGGCCGAAAAATATTTTCAATTCGACGTCATAAGATAATAGCTGAAAAAAGACATTGAATGAGAAGGTTCGACAATAACCAAAAAATGATAAGTTGGATGCATCCAAAAAATCGCACTTTAAGTCATTCGATAAGCAAGTTCAATCAATAGGCCAAATTCCAATCATTTCAGTTTGTTTTGAATATAATGCAGCTGCTTTGTTTGAATCAAACTTGAATTTGTTTCAGCTTTGAATAAAACTCCAATCAGTTTGAATATATTCAGCTTTATTGCAGCCATATTCGAAGTTCATTGTATGTTGAAGTTTAAACAATGTGCCCTCAAGAATCAAAAATATTTTAGCAGTTTATGAAAAAATGATTATCTCAAATATGAAGTGACTATCAAACAAACTTCAGCTTGCAGTCATATTTGAGTTATTTTCACAGAGATTTCTTTACGAAAACGTTTACTGCTGAAATAGTTCAAATGTTGGGAGGGGAGAGTGGGGATAGGGTTGCAATAGAGGATTCCAGGATGTTTTTTGGGATGCTGACTTTTTCTGGTTTATGAAGACATTAGAAAAACATCAACAGTAAGGCAGCCGTGAACAAATCCAAAAATAAAATGTGGCTATAGCGCTGTCGGAAATCGGGATGCGGTATCAAAAACTGCCACATTTCCAATGATTCCTTTATATTAATAGCTGGAGCCTGCAGATAAGCCACCGAAAATATTTCCTTCGAAATTTCCGAACTTCATCAGCACATGCTTCCGTTCGAAACTTTCTGAAGTCCAAGGACACAAACAATCCGGGGTTTCTAACTCTGCGGTTTCTCGAAACCCTAAACCTCGAATTCTTACTCCACAAGCAAGTGCTCAGGATAACAAAGAAATATGCCACGCGCACAGAGTAGGAAATTTGAACAAATTCAAAAGGAACAGTAACGAAAGTAGGCAAAAAGATTGAAGCAGGAATATTATTGCAATTCTAGCATGATCTCTTGCCTAATATTTACCAAATTTTGTCGTCCTATTTTCAAGATTATGTCAGAACTCATCACTTCATCAACTGTTACCAGCATATCTCTTTTTGTACTGCAATTTTGTGACCGAGCGGAAGTTCATTTTGGTTCAGGAAGTTGCTAAGCAATTAGGTCGAAATGAAACACAAAATCAGTGCAATAAACGACTGTTAGCAGACCGCCAAAGATACACAATACGCTAAGATGGCTATGAAACGTGTGCCTCACGATTTTGGCAGTTACCTTTTCTACTTCATTAATTACAGGTGTACTGCATGTGCAACGTATGGTTTGATAACGTAAACCATTTAACTATTACGGATAAATCTTATCTATCATATCTTGAAATGGACACTATAATCAAAGTGCAAACATTGAGTATTTCTAGAAGAAAGATTAAAATAATGAATGCGCGAAACGACAGAACATAATAGACGGTTTCATATCCCGTTGAAAATATTAGGGATAGAAGTGTGATAACGCCTGATTAACACATTGCCTTGAAGAGACCGTAAATGGATAGGCAAAACTGTAAGCTCGAAAGCATCCTTTCGAGACTTGGCAAATATCGAAAATTCGAGCCTTCTGCTTAACAAAACAAGTGGCTTTCATCTCAGGTTTCAATTAAATGCCAGCACGATATCATTTTCTGCATCTTCCTCATCTGATACAGAAAGAAATAATAAATATGCGAGATAATGTTTTCAATTTTATTTCACCATACTCAGTATAAAGTATCATCTGTAGCAACATTGATCCACTACCTAATCAATGAAATGTAATCAACTAAAGGAGGTTGCTTCGAATTACGGTTGATAATATCCGTAAAATACGAAAGAAAGCTGAATTTATGAAGCTGTTATTAACAAAGAAAAGGAATGACGCTCAGCATGATGGGGCAATAAGCAATCATAAGCATCCACTCAACAAAGAGCACAACAACGAATGCGTAATGGACAGATGGGTAAACGATGCCAAATCACAAATTTATAAAGCAATCATTGTGGCAGCCTTTGCAAATGATCTCGCTCGCAAATCAACAATACCTATGATCCACGAAAAAAGTCATTATTGGTGACATCGGAATAATTTCTGCAGCACTTAGACAGTGACGTAGTGCTAGGAATGACGTCATCTTCATTTCTAAGCTGCGATAATTTAAGAATAATTCGCAGTTTTTTTTTTTTTTTTGATAGATGCACTTTCACAAATAACAGAACCTAATTTGGAGTATTTCTCTGAGAACTTTGCATCAAACCTACTTGCGAGGGATAGTTTAAAAATTTGATTGTTTTCGGAATTTGAACGCATTTGAGTGAAACACAACATGGAAGATTTCCGGAGCGGATATTCATGCACGGAAAAAATCCTGAAATCTTTTTGCCGGATGAAAAAATTTTTCTCATCGAGATAAATTTCTTTCAATCCAACCATCAGTTGAACTTGCGACAAACAGTAATGAAGAAACTGAATATCTGCGACGGATAAACGGAAAAAAATTGTAGTGCATTTCATTGGGAATATTGAAAAGCGATTCGCAAACTAAACCGTTTGAAAAGTTCTAATTTGTAGTGAAAAGAAAACTAATATAGCCCTAGAGGAAAAACCAGTGTTTAGCTGAGATTTGCACTCCTTTTTTTCAGATCCAGCTTTATGATAGCTAAGTCCCTACGATTTAACTGCCTAGATGCCTTTCAGCTGTTTTACAGAACGATATCAGCAAACCTTGAGTGAAGAATCAAAGCAGTTTCAGTTTCGTTCCCATCAAAGAACCATAGCGACAAACTTTTTCTACGGAATCCGTCTTGCCATCATCAGGGCTCAGTGCTAAGCAGCAAAACACTGGAAAATATATATCGAATAGAAATTACTAAAGATCAGGTAGTGGACATTCTAGTGTATATGAATGGCGAATTCAACCTCGAATATTTCTGAGAATTATCAAGAAAGAAAAATTGCAAGTTGGCACGCATTGCTCGCCTATGCAAAGAAGCAGTGTAAGGCATCGGACAGCTTTAATAAACAAACCTACGCTCATGAACGTGGTTGTTCCGAGTGGACAATTGATTTATACAAGACTTATATTATCATTCATCTTCGGCAGATTTCGCAAAAAAATATGATTGAATTTTAGCAGAGGAAAGGCGAAAACAACGGTTGGAATCAAGGAAGATCGATAACCCAATAATTCAATAAACTTTCGAGATTCTGACATCGATATCGCAACAATGTAATTTTCAAGATTCTAGAGTGGACGGTCAAACGCCGTCGGTGTAATCATTGCATCAAATTTAATGAGCTCGGCTTTGATTAACAATGATTCGAAACTGCCAGTGAAACAGATTCATGAACATAAGAACAAATATAAAAAAGGTACAGCATCCCGCTCATGCAACTTTTTGCAGAAATGCATTGAACGAATTGTTCGTCGTTGAGGCAAAACAAATTCAGAGGCAACTCTCTGATTGAGCTTAGGATTGAAATCCTACAAAGAAAATAAAATTGGGTAAAAACAAGCATGCGAGGGTTCATCTTCTATTGTGTTGTAAAGCGTCAGCCGATGCAACTTTAGCGAAAATTTGTGCGGAAACGGACGAACACATCATTCAACACAAAGCACATCTGTGAATGTTGTGAAAAGGTTAATCACTATTCTAGCGAAACTATTCAGCGATAAACTTGATATTCGGAAGAAGCTAAATATCATAAACTTGATCATCAACCACAGTAGCTTGATGAAAATTTTCAGCTAAATAGAGATACGAAAGCGAACTATTATTCGGAAGAAGGAATGAAAAGGGGTAAATAAGGAGTGGCACTTTGCTAGCCGGTTTTTGTCACTTCAAGTCTACCTGAATCGGTAGTGTAAGCAGTAGCTGTTTTCCAACGACTAAGTTTTGGGAAGCGGATTTAATGCAACACCTCCGCAACAGCCGCCATCGAAAAATTCGGTTTACGGTTTGCTTAACAAGCGAAAGTCCATGGTGAGAGATGTATATGTTCCTTCGAATGTGACATATTACAATAATTTGCTGAATGTGGATAAGCAAAAATAAAGTGCTTCCAAAATTACAGTTCCTAGATGAATGCCACGATAGAGTGAATGTGCTCTTCCATTTAATATTTGAGATAATACATTTGCATGTGAAGGCTCTTTGCATGTAAGAAATGAGCTTTAAAGGCAAATATTAGGAAAACTAAGGCCTATGCGGCTTTGCATATGAAGACTTTAATGCCGAAGAATTTCACTAGCTAGGCTAGCACGATATGCGTTTTTTTCAACTGAATAAAACAAACAAATACCCTATTTATAAATTCGCTGAGAAAAAACAATTGAACAATTCATACTATGCGCTAACCTAAAGGGACACTACGTTTTGAAAATTTGTGTCAAGGAGTGACTATGAAAAATTTATTTATATTTACCTTGTGAATGATGATAGAACTAAGCTCGAGCTCAATTCGACTACTTGGAAGAAAATTGGGGTTTGTTGAAACTTCTACGCATCGATAGCACAAGCCAAATTCCATCATATTGGCTTTTATGGCTCACAGACTAAACTAACAGACAACATATGGGCGCACACACATGTGCATATGCGTGTACATGTAACATGTTCAAACATGTACACATATACATGCACCCAAAAGCATATAAACAGACGCACAAATGCATGCACAAACACAGAGTACGTATTCGCATATTCGCGCACAAACAAAATCTACATCACTTATTTACTCTTCTATACAAGTATACGCACATGTATGCAACCAAACACACAAATAAACCAACAGGATTACAAGCATAAGGTGTGTCTAGTATAGAATATTTTATTCTACTAATTGTAATGTTCCATTACCTGTAATGTGTCTCTACGTAGTGCGACTAAACGTTTGTCATGTCTAAACAGTATGTTACCTGCATTCAACATGATCTTTTTGAATGATTTCTATCAAAAAGAAAAAACAATTGAAGACTATAAATCAGATACAGTATTTAAGAATCCACATGACGTATATGATAAACGAAACAAAAACGATTAAAAATGAAACACGACAGTCTAAATATAGGCAAATATTTACTGATAAAATAGAGAAGGAAGCTTTATTTCTATGTAAATAAACTCAAAACTATATCGACGATAGGTGTCGTGACTGTGCACGAATGCAAAGAAAACAACGAGGTTGGTGATCGACCGATCAGAAATGTAATTCACACGGATATCAAAGTTGCGCTTACAATTAGCGCTTAAAGAAGTGGCGAGGCAAAAGTTGCCGCAGGCATCCTCTGCGTCAACAAGTTGGCTACATAAACGCATCCCTAAGGCTCGGCGACCGTTAAACCGTGACCTCGACTGTTGAAATGTGACTTCGTTCTTGTCAATTGTATTTCGTCGTTCATGAGTTTATACTGTATCATCAGCGTAGATCGTATCGTTTGATAATAATAGCCTAGCGTGATGTTGTTTTAACTCTTCATGTTGAAGGTGTCTTCGTGCAAGAGTTGCATCACACAGAAAGTAGCTTCCTTTTTTTTCTCTCTTTCGAGCTTTCTGCGGCTTAAATGTTTGCCGCTGTGTATGTGCGCATGTACTTTCTCGTTGTCATTGTATGCTAATGTTGGGTGTCTTGTTTGCGATGGTGTGCGCCATCGTCGTTGAGGTGAGCTGATGTTCGTGCGTTTTGTTACGTGCTTGTTAACCATCGCTTTTAATACCTAATATTATCGTAAAAGCCCAAGTTTGAGTTTGAGGTGTGGTTCACAAGGTGGCACCAAGGTGCGAACAAGAATTCTGTGCACGGTGGAATATGGTATTGCTATTGGAAGGCGAACCACCTCAACAATACACGGTATATTATTGGGTAACTGGCAGAGGCGAAAGGTGGTTATTGGTGCAGAGAGGACGTCATCTTCTGAAGCGCGACACATCAGCTCAGGCGTGAAAACGGCAGGTAGTGAGGGAGCAGCAGCACAGCCGACATCTAACAGCAGTTACAGGCCTTGTTTCCAGAAGGATTTTGTCTTGTTTTGCTCAGTTTCACTGTTTGTTCGCAAACCTTTGGAAGCATAGTAACCTTCTTGTTGATCTCGTTACCAGGGGTTAGTACAATAGTTAGCAATTCTAGCTAGCGATAATCCATTCCAATACTACCATTTTAAAAGGTTTCCAAATAGAAAAATGGTGGACGGATTTTTCATTGTTTAACAGCTTGTTTTCGAGTGGTTTTTTGAGCAAAGCAACTGCTGAACAAACGCATTGTGATGAAAAGTGGATGTATGCGTTAGCACGAAAATGCATATTAAGATGGAAAACGGCTATGAAAATAAACCTCTCGAAGAATAACGAGAAAAATTCACTCCCGAAAAATTCTTTATATTATATTAGAGAAGTTAAATCCCTCAAAAAGGCCATAAACTACAATCATCGGACTTCATTCGCCTTGCGTGTGAGTGCAGCTAAGACAAATTTTTATTCGTTTTCATCATCTTATGAGCTAGTTTTTGCATCGACAAGAGTTTCCATCTCAGCGAGACCATATACTTTCGCCGAATACTTAATCGCAAAAACTGAGTTGAATCCTCGTATTGATCGATAAAAATTGAAAGTATTATTTTCTTAGAATGCACTATGTACGAAAAAATTTCTTCCTATACAGCAAAAAAAAGATCCTTCGTTAGCAATGCAGAAAAGTGTTCAAAACTTTCTGTGAATGAAATCGTTGATGATAATAAGCATTACTAAGAGTTTAAGAATTACAGCTTCATTATGGCTTCGAATGATGAAATAGAAGAGTTTCAGCTCAATTTTTAAAGTAAATTTCTGTGTCGAATAGGAAAAATATCGTTGAAAAAAAGGCGCAACGCACCAGTGTTGTGAACTAGAAAGCTTCCTTGCTCACGCCGACTTCAACGCAAATGTTCATTGACTAATGTGTTGTGCTTGAAGCAAATTGTTTGGCTCATTGCCAAGCACATTTCAGCATTCGATGCAATAAATAGTAAAGTGTAACGATCGCTGATTTATTCGGTTGATCGTTCGCAAGATCTGGTAGTTCAAATTCCTCGCTTTCAGATGATCAGCGCCTGTCTCTACGCTCATCCACGGGTGAGGTGAACTTTGAACACGGAGAAAATTCGGCGGGCCCAGGGAAGGTTTCAGCAATAGGTAGTATTTATGCGGACATCCCCCATGCGTTCATCTGTTTCAAAGGCAATAATCCACAAAAAGGTTATGCATCGAACCATGCACACCACTGTGTTAGGAGCAAATGCGCCAGCGAGTTTCACCCGCACTTTACATATCCAGCCACTTCCATCGAGAGGCAATAATAGATCGAAACTGCAACTTTTCAAAATTCCTAATCCACCGCAATTCTATGCTAGCATGATACGACGCAACAACACGAACAATTCAAAGATGGTCCCCGATAAAAGAAAGTGTTTTTTAACCATTCGTCCCTGCGGGATGTCCCACTGTTCCCTATTCCCATGTGGAATTTCCAGAACGCAAACTCCTCTCGAAAGGGCTCTGCGAGCACAAAAGGTCTCTTGTTCTCGCGGTGTATATGATTCACCACATCACATGATGGGACCCCTTCTCCGCGTGTGCGATTGTGGGTTACATCATTTCGTAAACGCTATACCGATTGATAAGTATGAAAAAACCGGCGGCAGAACGACCAGTTCCTAACTTCGAATCCCTCCATGAAATTTTGCTGCGTTCAAATAAACGAATATCCTACATAAGGCAACGTTATGCTATAATGGTGAGAAATTTCCCATGGCTAAAAGCGAGGGTATGCTGACATGAAGTAAGCAGTGCAGTCGTCTTAAGAAATTAAGCTATTGTCATTTGCAGCTTTCTGACAGTAGCATTATGCCAAAGTTGGACGGACTTAAGTGATGCGACCGATCTATGTGTTCGGTGATCTGTTGCTTAGGCTTCTTATTTTCCTGTTTTGTTGAGAATACACCAACCCTTCGTTCATTGCCTGATAAACTACCCCATCAACTTCAATAAGGCGGTGTTTATAATAAGCGTGAAAACGCGCCAGGGGATTTGGTACAATATGCAATTCTCAACTACGCACATTTAACCATCCATTTTCATAAGTTGCTAACGGAAGCAAGAATGTGCAATTTAATACTTCCACATTTGAATTTATCTGGTCGCCCGAGTTCATTTCCCGCCCAGAGTTTGTTCTTCCGTGACCCGATTGAGCACAACAGAATCCATTACATATTAAATTCAAGCGATCTTTTGCAGTCTTCAAATGCTTACAGTACCGTCAGAAGCTGAAGAAACTGAAAGAGCAGTGTGAGGTATGACATAAAAGGCCAACCTACGGCACATATTATGTTCACCAAACCCAGCAATTCTGGGTTCAATAGTTCACAAATTGGAGTTATCGGAGAGATAGACAAACGCAAGCCAACTTTCAAGAATGCATTAAAAATCACAGAAGAACATGATCTGTGCTTATGCAGCATGGCGCTCTCATCGTACTTGTGTCATAATTTCCGATCTTGCAGCTTTTCAAAAATAATGTGGCAGAATTAAGCAATAAATTAGAAAATTACGATTATAATGTGCATCGAAATTGTTGCGAGCATATAAAAGTTCCGCTAATTAAAATATTTCATACACCTATCGCATTGCCTGTATGGGTTACTCGAAAAAAGTTTTTTATCGAAATTCAACTCTAATCGAATTTAAGCAGAGCACTGGTAAGCATATTGAGCGCAATTTAGAAGCCACCACCATGCACTTGCATGATGTGAAATTTTGGAAGCTTGCTGAAGTTTTTTCAAAGATTGGCTAGGTAACAATAATTACTTAAGTTTTCTGAGCTGGTAATTATAAGGTAGTGATTATTTTTGCTTATCGCAAAATGGTATCTTGCGCAGAAAACGCAATCGCACCTTTAACATTGCAGAATTTAAAGACGTTTATGAAAGGAACTAACGTTAAAGACGTTTAAGAAGCGCATGACTCGAATTAACCATTGCAAAAATTGCAATCTTAATTAGTTCATTTAGATTTCTTTGAGAGAATCCAAAGAAAAAACGATTCTATTCATCATTTGCAATCTTAAAATCGCTTGCTCAACCTTTGCAAATTGCATATGAACCAGCGGAAATCCGAAAGAATTTGAACATAAAAAGTGAACAATTTCCTGGAAAAATGATTGCAAAAACGCTTCCTCAATACTTTCTTAGTTTTGCATTGTTTGCACTGTTGGTTGCTTGCGGATCGATAACGCCGACTGCAAAGTGCGTCGTGCTCTAGCTCCATAGAGTGAGTGCGCCTTCCTTAGTCACGCGCTGCATATTTTCAATGGTGCACGATCCGTTAACGTTGTAAACAGAAATATGTCCATATTTTGCTTAACTATTATGGTTTACACCTATACACTGTAATGATCGTATTTAAGACACGAGCCAGATATGAAATTTTGCAAGGAGCAAACGCTCGTGGCATAAGTTTTCAAAAACTTTTAAGCATCCAGTTTTCAATGTTTCGTTTTCCTGCACTTTTGCAAATTCTTGTGCGAAAGGATCTTGTGCGAAAGGATTCTTGTGCGAAAGGATCATGGCGATATCACGTTTCAATTTTAGATATTTGTGTGTGTTTGTGTGTGTGTGTGTGTGTGTGTGGCCTATTTGTCGGTATGCCTGTCCCTCCGGCTGCTTCAACTCCCGAATTCGCAAATTTGACCATCTTTCAACTAGAATTAGGTGGGTAGGAAATTCTTCCCCTTTTTCAATAGCACAAAAACAGTCGATCGTTTGTTATTCTATGTTTCGCAAGCGCAACATTTAAGACGTTATTAGGCTGCGCGATTTTCAGTCATAAAACTGACATTATCGATAACAACATTCCAAAGTATTGGTGTAGTAATTGTCCACTGATTAAAACTGATCCCTATTTGGGTGGAGTTCACTCAATAACACAATTTGACAATTCCCCGTGATCTGCACAAGAAGTATTGCAGCCATAATTGCCAACCACATAATTTAAATTTATCCCATTTCTCATCTTTCTGAATTTTCATCAATTTCCTTCTCTATTCAGGAATTCGAAGGGGAAATATGCCGAAGAAAGTGAATGCCACATAAAGCAAATTCGAAAAGAATAGAAGAATGGCAAATCAAAATTTTATGCATAGCTATTTTTTTCGATAAGAAAGCAATATGAAAAAGCGATTGCATTTAGAAATTCTTTTCTCGGATGAATCAATGGAATCGCAATTCAATCAAACATACAATAAATAGCAAACAATGTAATATTTTTACATTGCACTAATCTTTTATGAAATGAAAACCCCTGTCGTTATGGCAATTCCTCTGAATAGATAAAAGCTGTATGACTATGAGTTTTGCCGAATTATAAGAAACAATTCGATACGAATAATATTTAAGTCATTGTGCCGTATAGTGCATTACTTTGAGTCCGCCATTGCATTTGATTGCAAAGAACTGACAGTTTAAAAATTCAAAAATCAGTCAAACAACGAGATAATCATTTAATAATAATCATTCGTAGTAAGAAAACACGCTTTAATTACTTTTGTTCAAAGTTGAATGGAAAAAGCATTTGCAGTAGAACTATAATTGTCACAAAAATCCCGAAAAGATATCGATATGTTCACAATAATACAGCATTACTTCGCTTATGTTTCAGCTAATGTGAAAATTGCAGAATTATCCAGGAGGTTTCCAGGATATCCAGGAGGTCAAAACAGCACGCTGATTTTAATTCAATGGTTCAGCTTGCCAATAATATTTACTGCTTCTTTAGATTGTCGATTCAAATATGCATTCAGAATTTAGCCTTTGGTTTATTACAAGTAAGCCTCTCAAAATCGAAAGAATACAGGCAGGAATCTAGATGAAATTTAGACTGTCGGAGTTGGAAGTAACGGTTTAGCACTTCCTGTACACAGGACAAGTAAACACGAAGCCGCATCAACTATCAGCAGTGAATACCTGATCTTCAAAAAACGTCTATGTATCCTTAACAACCTGCAAACAATGCCTATCTCTGTATGTTTCTTTAGAATCACTTGTTACAGTATAGAAATAGCGATCCTTTCTATTCCTTTCGCAGGATAATTCACAAAGAATATACTACAAGTAGTAAGATTGGTATGTGAGCGTGGTTCCAACAACAAAAACCCGAAAAGACCACAAAGTTGTGGGTGGCGTTGAGGTTGGCACTTGTTGTTATCGCTATTGCAGCGTAAGTGAAGCAATGAAAATAGAAGAAAAAAAGCTTCGCGGCTGGATAGTTGCCAAGAGCGATCCTTTCCGCAGCGAATGATGCTCCTCAGTTGGCAAGCGCCCTCCTTCAATGCATCCGGTTGGCACCGGTTTACAATGCAGTTGATGTTTGTCAATAATGCAATTATTGACTGCCCATTCGAATTGCCGTCAAAGAGTAGTAAGCTATGTGATATGAGCACATAGTTGCGCCTTGAAAAACGCGGGGTTAGGGAAGCCGATCATCTCCTCCTCGCCCTCCCCCCCCCCCCCCCCCCCCCCCCCCCCCACCTCTTTTCTCTCCTTCACTATCAAGTCGAAAATCGGCGTCCAATCTAACGTCACATCTTCCCTTAAATTTCTTTACATTTCTGTCGATTGCGAATTGCATTATTTATGGTCTGTGAGTGCTTATATGTGCAAATTTTTATAAATTTTTGCTTCTTTATAATGGATTTGCGCTCAGTTTATGGTAGCAAACAATAAAATCGATTAGCGTCTTTATGTGTTTTGCGCATCGACCACCTATCCATCGTTATTTCTTTGAAATTTTATGCGAAATTACAAATCTGCAAAATTATTTCCTTAAAACGTATTCAGCTAAATCGGCTTGTAGGTAAGGCTGAGTATTTCAAATCCCCGTTAAAAATCAACTGTGCTCTGAAATATAATGCAAAAATATACGTCTGATAGGAATTGCGGTGAAGGAAATAGAACTTTATAGCAATATATCAAATTATAACAAGAATGCTTTCTAACGATGAGTAACAAAAGTAGAATAAAAGTTTTTCCTAAGATTATTGTAATATGCTCATTTATTTATATTTTTACTTACTTTAACGTCCCGATACAGGAACTATATGAAGAGGAACAGTAAGAAAGATCAAAGCATACATAAAGGCGGGCAGGTAGACCTTATACGCAAGAGCAGTAATGGTCGATTATAAAATGCAACGGAAGCAAATGTTGTGTGGGTGAATGTGATTTTGTAGAGACTCATTCGAGGTTTACATTACCCACTTGAAATTATGATTGCAGCTGAAGATTCTCAATGCACAAATCGGCGTGTTAAACACTACTGTATTTTTTCAAATATTCTTTTTTGTCTTAGCGAGATGTTATGAAACACTGTGAGGATTTCACTCAACAATATGCAAATTTGTTCCTCTAGATCAGAAATATGTAAACTGATGTAATTTCCTTTTCTTTCATTGATGGTCCAAGTTGTCTGCAATGGGATCTTTACTGCCTTAAAAGTAATACTTTGTTATGCAAATGCTCATGATGAGAAACCGTGATGTGCTAAACGCTGCATATACAGAAGTCTAATGAGCATGGTGTCTAGTTTTGCTAAGCCCTATTGAGAATATGAAGTATGATTCTCTATTTAGAGAACAATTTCACGATTCCTGGAAAGACACATATGTACAAATACAAGAAAACAAACTTCCTCAAGAGTTTTAGCGATATTACGATCACCAACCTTGCAAATGATTTTAAAAGGCGATTATTGAGCCGACGATAATGTGTTGGGGTCGAGCAAACAGTAGCCCCTTCGTATTCATCAGGTTCAACTTCGTGAATTACGTCAGTAGAAACTGAATGGCTGATAATAATGCGTGGACGTGACACACCTCTGGTTCCATACTCCATCTGGCGCCAGACCAAACTCTAAAAATTCAGCCAGTTATAGAGAGTTTGACGTTTTTTGCACATGATGCAATTCGACTAAAGGAAGAGCAGTCAAATAAATATGATCGAGAAACGACATTTTAACGCACTGAAAAATTTCAACCGATCTGGACAGATCCAATCCGTTAATTCATTATATATATATATATATATATATATTATATATATATATATATATATATAACGGCAAATACCAACTGACCTATTGCTATAGTAAAAAAAAACGTATTCATTGATGATGGAGCCGTATTTTGACCGTGTTTAGGATAGGTAAGGTATGGAGCTATTTTGACAGTCGCTGAAAGGTTAGGTGATCGGAGTGGAATAGCAGGGCAGAAAGGATAGAAGAGCATATAAAACTAACACCACGTTGAGAAGGAAAGGTAAAAGCACAGCCACTCACTGAATACCGGCTAATGCATGGAAAATTTAAAAATAAAAAAAAATAGAGGGAGGGCGCAGCTTCAACTATCAACAACCTCCACGAACAATGCACTTCATCCGCAGGGAAAATGGCGCTGAAAGTGTATAGCGCTACTGGAGATCGTCCCGCGCTGTTGCAGATTCCAGAGCGCTAATGCAGATTGCAGAACGATATTGCAATGTATTGCGGATTGCAAAGCGCTACTGCAGTTCATGCGGCGCAGATTGTGAGATGATGCAGCTAAACTATAGGGAGAAATGGATCCGACTTGTGATTTCTTCGTTACGAAGTACGGTTTTATGCAACTATATAATGGCTTTTGACTGCTCATAAAGCTTCAAATACAGTAGCGCTGATATCTAAACAACGAGAGATAATGCCAGAACTATTATCCTGAAATAGTCATGTAAGATACGAATGAAGCCTCCAAAACCAACGAATCCTCCCATCTCTCATTTTTTAGGAGCTCATCCACGCTCATTTCACTCATGACGATGGCTGGGAGAGACGTGTATACACGGGATTAAGTTTGAACATTCATTTTATTGCATAGAAGTGCTCATCACGCTGTTTCTACTGATCGAGTAAAACTATAATAATTAAACTTTAAAAATTCTGGTTTATTATTTTTAATTCATTCACCAAAAACCGTCGTGCACTGGCTGTTGATAATTCATCCACAATTTACATCATCAGAATGGTTGTTGTCTGTTATGCTCAGAGAATCGGTGGATCTTTACATCTGCACCATTTAACAACTGGCTTTATCTCAAAAATGTAAATAAGCATTATTGAAGAGCCTTTGATATAAGTGATGACAAACCTGATACACCAACTTGAGAGTGCAATAAAAATTAAACCTATCAGAAATCCTCTGAAGAAACGTAGTTATTTATGGAGATGAGTTTTTTCATACACTATGGTTATGTACATAAGTGGAATCGAGATGAACTTAACAAGTCTTCATTTACGAGACGAACAAAAATGATCCTAAATGAACCTATATTTGCGGAACTGGAATAGGTTCCTCTCCCTTCCCTTCCCCCCAAAGAAGAGGAGAATTTCCGAATGAGAGGATACATAAAGGTTTAATGCATTGAACATATATCAGTGCATATTGAATGATGGATGAGATTCAATGATGCGACGAAATGGCACACTATTCGGCAACAAACGTCAACTGCACATGCTTCTGGAATGACGTCAATAAAAATCGACGCTGACATTTTCACAAATATACCACGTAATAATCGTTGAAAACAATCCGATTTACTTGTGATTTTTAGCTGTTTAATATTAATCATTCAGTTATGGCCATTCGATAATAGCAAAAATTATTTGCAGAAAGTGAGTGAAAATAGCTGACTATTATAAGTGAAAGAAAATTAGTGAGTTTTAATGACTTATTGAAGTTTTATGAGACTTGGGAATGCAATGAACACCTATATTATTAATTTCATTCCCTTTTTGATGGCGATTTCATACATACACATGGATTGTTATATCGTGTTAGATGTTCGTTTACGAAAATGCTTAGATAGGAAAGAAACGGAACTAGAAGTAAAGGACGTTCAGTTCTGAAAAATCGCTTTAGTTTAGGTGAGCAGCTTTTTTTTTTAAATTCTCCTCATAAAAATTGAGGCTGTAATTACAGCTTGTATTCCAAAGATTCAAGAAAACATAGAAAGGTGACAAAACGGTATGCAGTAAATTACTTTGTTTGAGATCTTCAAGGTGCAACATCCCACCAGGCAGCAGTGGTCGCCAATACAACCGTTTAAACTAAAAGTTGGTGCACCGGTAATGATGTTTTCAACATGCCCCTCTATGGGCTCCAATAGATTTGAAAGGATGATCGCTGCAGAACTTCGACATTACTACTCTGCTGCAGTGCTCTACAATGCGACAAATTTCGCTAAGAGGACTTTATCTAAGCACAACATCAACCAGTTGAGTCAAAAAGCTGTTCCTTAACATCCCATATTATCAAATAATTATCAGTAAATAATTGATCAACAAACAACGAATGTGCAGAATGATAATAATAATGCAACAATTTGCTGATTGAGTATTTTGAATGAAATGAGCTACAAGAAGGGCAGAGATGATTGCGGGATATCGGAGTTCAAAATTGTGCTCACAGAGGAGGCCCTCTACTCGAACAAATTTGGCAAGATTATCCCATATGGTTGAGCTTAGCAATTCATTTATTTGAGACCATATGGACATCGAAATCATTCATTTAACTTAATTTCAATCCCATTCTATCTGATCGTTGCTTCTCATAACAGTGGAAGTCTATACTTTTTATTAAATACTGTTAACACATTTACTAGTATTTTTGTGCTTTAAAAAAAGATCTTGAAGGTTGTCAGCGTACAATCATGTGACACCCCCAATCAAAAAGTGAATATGAAAATGGTGATGATAGCGATGAAATTGATTCATTCAAAGAAACATTGCTATTTGATGTAATAAACTAAAATCGATGCAGCGACCAACACCAGCAGAATTTCGTTGTTCATTCTTCAACACTTATGCGTAGATTATCTCGAAAAAAGTGCACTTAAGAGCAATTCCAGACAACAACATCTTTATGTCTTCCAGAAATATTTGAAGAATTTCTTTCGGGAGATGCTATCAGCACTTCAAATATCTTTGATTTCATATTATAACTGAACTAATAGAAATACTGATGAATTTATGATGTTAACGATTGTGAGGATCGATGAAATTTGCAGCATCTTCGATGAAAATAATAAAACGAAGAAAGATGTCATGAATCTGAAAAAGATCCAATGAAATGGCAGTTATATGAATGGAAAAATGAGCACTGCAATTAACATAATAACGAGTTTAAGATAAACATATCACTATGAGGAATAATATTTGCTATCGAGCCTCGTTTTTTTCTATTGATTTTTCATTGCTTACATATAATTAGAGTCATATATTATTCACACGACTGTCCAACGCTTTTATTACTCAACCGTTGTCTTCAATATGCGAGGATACGATCATAAATTTCCGCAATGGCCACCAGCATTCCGCCTTGATGTTTGCACCGTTTTGAAAGCAAAATAAAGATCATTTTGGTTTATAATGCTGCTGGCAAGCCTCAAGCTTTTGATACTCTAAACACCTGTGCAGATCCAATTTGATCTCATGCTTCTCTTTAATAATATACACTGATCCGTGAAATAACTCTTGATTGGAAAAGCGTTCGCTGATTTGTGAAATGGTCAAATTGCTCAGATTGATGGACAAAAAATTAACTACTTATATTAAAAGTAACTGGAATTTATAAAGTAACGAATCCATATCAGATTTTTCTTAACGGAAGATTTCTTCGTTAGCAAGCTGACACGAACGGAAATGTTGCTTGTATAAAAAATCGTTACCTTCTTGATACTCATCATCGAGTTTGTGACTCAACAAATAAATTGCTGAACACTTTCCTAAATACAAATTTTAAATCTTTATTACTCGTTGCGATTCGCTCTTCCGGTAATTTTTGCTATAATCGAGCGTAAATTATTGCACTTTTATACGTGCTAATCCAATTTCATTATTAACTTTCGAATGATTCCACGAGAACCCAACAACATTATATATCTCAGCATTCGTTTATGAATATACGTGTTTGTCCACAAGTTTACGTATAAAGTGAAATGGAATTCGAAATTTGTTGTTTTATTAATAGTTCTTTCAATGGAACTTTTATAATTACTGTGATTTCCTCTTGCGATCGCTGATTTAATCGCTTAAGAAGTAAAATAAAATTACATGTTATGCAAGATACGAAATGAACGGTCGTTCATTCTACTCTAAATTATTAATTTATTATAAATTTTCATATACTTGTTGAAGAAAAAATTAACAGGCGAAAAAATTGGAAATATTTGCTTCAAAGAAATATTGAAGCGTTTAGCAGTGCATCGTTATTTGGCTAGTATCGTTAGTGCGAGTAATCAATCACAACGCACCATAAATCGAACATCAAAAATCGATCCCCACTCCATTAATTATAGCCCTTCGCAAACAGCCGACGCTTTTTCTAACAAATAGCTTTGTCTTCTGAACTAACAAATAACTGCTTTTCAGCTTAGAAATGCATCCAGGCAGAAAGTACTCGGAACAAGAAAAATGATAACATTTCACTGATCACATAATGATTTCCCACTGAATATAAAGAAGAAACTAAGATAAAAAGTCAATCGATTTTTATTCAAATAAAGGAAGATGTCTTCAAAATTTGCAGAACAGTCATAATACTCGAGGGGATTGTTTTCAGATTATTGGATTTTTAAGTATAAAGTAGTAGAAAGATAACACAAATAAGCATAAATCATTTAAAATGTGATTCGATATAGCATTAACGCTAGTCGTTGACCTGATTATTCAAACTAATCGACTCACAAAATTTTATCCGAGGATATTTTATGCAAAATCGAAAACTTTTTCCAACTTTTCTAAATTTCTAAATTATGGAAAAAGTTGTTCGTTACCGGTTTTTCGGGATTTCCTTCCGCTATAATACTCAAATTTGCATAATCGACATTGTGTTGAACATATTAAAGTTCGAAAATTGGAAGAATGCCAAAAAATGGATCATCTGAAAGCGAAGCGAGAAATATGTTTTCATCAGCTCATTGTTTCTATAGTGATGATGGCAATGTGGCGGAAGGACCATCCTCACGCCAGAAATATGAGCAAAACAAACTAACACTTATGTGCATTCACACAGCATATTTCTATATTAGCCGTTATAACGATTGGACATCCTCGGAACTTACGTTAAAGAATATTCAACACACACATCTACACGGTTCCTACGATTGACTTCAAATGGTGCTGAGATCCCAAAAGAGTGTTCAGCACAGTGCTGCAATACATGAGAAGATGTAGAATTTTTGGTTTCGAAAAGAATTTATAGGAGATCGAAGGGAAGAAAAGCGAAACACATATCGCACTATCGATATCAACAAAATGTTGGTAAGTGTTCAGTGCATTTTGCGTACGTGCACTCATAGCGACTATGCAGTAGCGTTCTTGAAGACTACTTAGAGAAAACTATTTTTTGGCTTATGTGTCTGGTCAGATACGAAGAAGGTCCTTCCTTCGAATTTTCTAGTGTACAGAAATGAAGTTGATATTACAGATTGAAGCAAGTTTTAAGATAGATAGTTTTTTGCAATAATTTATTTCCATTTACTTTACTAGTTTGACTGCTTTGTTCTTCGCTTATTAATTCGAGAATTTATTCTGTGGATAACATCATCGAGCTTAAGATAGCAGCAATAGGCGAGCAAATTAAAAATTGGTGTTAGCAAGATTTCAAAGAAATGAACGCTCAACAAAACAAATGCTGCATTGTTTTGAAGAATGGGAACACTGTGACTCCCTTATTCGGATTTTGAAAACGATTACGACATCGACAATCTTCAATTATTGATAAATAAGCTCATAAATTATTCAAAACCAACTGCAACATTAACGAATCCACTGACAATATACCACATCGGAAGAAAAATATGAACTCTTCGAAAAATCACATCTCTGACCTAATTCACATTTGAGTTGAGACATGGCTAGGATTGCAAATATCTGGTGACGGTGATTAGCTGATGCATGAAAGAGGCCATGAGAAGGAATCCAACACTGCAGTAAAAATATAAAATCAGTGTAATAATAGACAGCTGCAACCGCTGCCAGTTTAATTAAGCAGCTCTAAATCTTCAATTAGAAAGAAGCAGTTGGGGGAAGGAAGAGAAAAGAATTGCCCTGAAAACAAAAACAAAATAGTTTGACTCGATAATGAATGAGCAGTTACCTTTGCACTATTGCATGAGCACCTTCGTGCAAATAAATGCCTTATCATGAGCATAAAAGCGGGAATAGCAATTCACATCCTTGTTTGCCGAAGCAGTAAATAACTTTGCTTTACAACTTAGAAATGTGCCCAACTGAGAAGTGTTTAGGGCAATAAAAAGATAATATTCCCCCAATTACATAATCACTTCTCTCAAAAAATGAAGACGAAAATTAGGCAAAAAATGGTATTGGAAGTGCACAAATACTAATTAATAGCGTTATCTTTTCACAGTTACCCACAATTAGCAAAGGTTTAATCATACAGCGGATACCTACGAATAATATAGGTAGCAAAAACATAGCAAGCTAATGTCGGTCAAATTTACGCAATTAGCGGAATCGATAGCCTCAAGAAATCGATCGAATTTCTCAATAGACTATAAACGCCATCTCATTGTAACAGGGCAAGAAAATGGCCTCACAAGTGGATAAAATAAACTTAGAACGGTGAACGTGCAATATCTCTGTTGAAATCGAACACTGCTCTAAATTAACAGCAATTACTTTCTAAATGCAAAGCCTGAAAAGAGAACTATGGCAATCGCCTCACTCTCCCCGCCCTCTCTAATCCTTTATCCCGCATCGTATAAAAGAAATAAATGAAATGAAATGGAAATGAAAAACACAATATGTGCTCTAAGAAATTACATTAAAACGAACTTTAATTGCAAAAAATCATTCAATAAATATTCCTTTTTTTCTATTTTTGTGAAGATAATTCAGCTCGAAGTAAAGTGCATAATGCAGCAAATAAGCAAAAGAAAAAACAACAAAATAAAATAGAACAAAGCAAAACAAAATTGCGAAATGTAAGTTGTCCTAGAAATACAAAGGAAATGTGCCGTCCTTATCGTTGTTTACGGCAAATCCTGAAATTCTTTCATAGGAACTCCTCAATTCCAAAAAAATTTCCGCATGTATATATGATTGGAGTTAAGAAGTTAAATATTTACTTTAGTGCCATCTTTCACCTACCAATTAGTGCAGAAACTTCTCTTCTCACATCGATCCAAGTCAACAGCTTTCTAATTCAAAAAATAATCTTTTTTGTACTCGAAATGCTCAAAAATCTTTGTATTTCGCTCACAGATATACACTTATTCAAGGCTAATATGTAAACGTTAGGAGCCGAAACATTTTTATGCTTTTACCGATTTATCTCTTGCAATTCGTTATCACAATCACGTCACAGCAATGAAATTTTGCAGATAAGACCGGAAATTGCTTAAAGTGAATAGCACTCATACGAATGTGAACGTTTCTAATTAAGGTACTTGCTAACAAACTTTAAAAGAATATGTCAACGATGGCCGCTGCAAAGTTTTTTTCGTTAATAAAGGGATGATGGTGGAAGAGGAGTAAACAAGGAAATTGTACCTGGCTTGGCTTGTGATCTCGACGAAGAAAAGTAATCCAGAAGTCTATTCAGAATGTGATGTTTTGCTTAGTTTCATGCACTTTCAACAAATTTCCACTTAGAAACCGCACTGGTGCGAGGTGTTCTGTGCATGTATGTTTGTCTGTTCTGTAGTTCCATCTAAGCCACCTCAGTTGATGAATCAACATTTTATAGCCGATTCATCAACTTTAGAGTATTTATTAAAAAGTTGAATGTGCCGAAATTTTTTTTCCCACTTTCTAACAATCACCAAATTTATTTAGCCTGAGAAGAGCAAAAGCGTATAAGTTTACGACTGGTGGGGCTTTTTCAATTTATTTCCTTCCGATATTTTTATTCTATCATATTTTTATTTTTCCAAGCAAACGATGGTGCAGCTCTCAAAAGTTTAATGACTATAAACAACACATCGTTCAAAATGAAACGAAGAATAACCGGAAAACAAGCGGCACAGTATTTACAACTTGATATAAGAAAGCACTCACATGTCAACAGAGGGAATAATATTGTTGCGCTGAAAATGAATCAACGCGAATTCTTAGAATGTAAATGACTTCGTGTATGTTTAACAGAGTGAATCCGTATAATGCTGAAAATAAGTTATTCAAAAGTAGAGAGATTACTAATGCTCGAAGAGATACATAACGTTTTAACTGATAAGGATGTTCTTCATTGCGTTAATCTGTTGGCATATTCATCTCAGAATTTATTCCGCGGCTATAATATAAATAACGATGCTGATTTGAAAAAGATTTCAGCACCTAGTTTACTCAATTATGAAGCTGGTACATCCAAAATGCATACTAATGGATAAAACAATGATACTTTAAGTGGAGTAACGGCTCCGGAAATGAAAAGAAATCGAAAATATTAACGATAGTGAAGGGGTTATTTGACGGAGTGGGGGGGGGGGGGGGGGGGGGGGGGGGGGAGGCCATCGAGTCTGTCTCAAAAAGCACTCTGATAATGTTTTTGCATAATTCACGTCTTCATGCACTGCTATCATCTTTCCCTTCATCAAAATATCACTCAACTATAATAATGATAATAGTAATCGTCGACACATAACAACTGTCGTGGACTTATGTCAAGACTGATATTGCCAGTCATTTGGTATAGAACTAAACACATTATCGTTGGCATCTGTTCCATTACATGAATTCACTGCTTCAATATGCTCTCAGAAATTTAAAACAACGTCATAACCTGCGTGTGTGTGTAGATATATGTGCGCGTCGATGTGGGAGATTAGACTAGCAAAGCTTATGCGTTCTAGAATTATAGCCATCCAACAGAGGTATAGGCATTCTAATGTGGTGGGAATTTTGTAGCACTCAACATCGATTGCGTTTTCACCTGTTATCGATACGCTTACAGAAAAACCAATTTTCCATGAAAGCGAGCGGTCGATCCGGTCGAAATACAATTGCACTATTTCACATATGGATTATTCATACTTAATTTGCGAAGATTACAGTTGGTCAAGTGAGTAGAATACGAAAAGCTTTAATAACCTCTAGTAATCAAGCAAAAGAATAGCTGCACTAGTGACCTTTCTGCTTACCTTTTTGGTATTTTCATCAAGCTTTAACGCTACAATTAACGCTTTCACAGCTAAAAGACTTTTTATTAATGAATTTTTTATTCACAATATCGATGGACAAGTTGTAAAATTGGGATTTTCTAAACCTCAGACATCGATGCCTTTCGCTAATTTTTCCACCCAAAAAATTGATGTATAATTTAGATGAACGTTAGCTCAGATTTTAATGTCGCTGTTGAGGTGTATTTATGAAAATATTTTGATAAAGCAATAAAAGTTTGAGCTTTTGATAATGGCTTGTTGCACTGATGAGAGCATTGTTATATCCAACCAGCTATAAATGTGTAGTTTCTATTAAGGATGATGCATGCAAAACAAATATTTCCATTAAATGACTATGCAAACCTGAACAAATGTTTTAAAAACCTGCTTTTCTATATTAAAAATATAGAAAAAAAGCCTCAAAAACTTCGTTCCATCGCATAGGGCAAAAATTTTCCTCAATTAAACCGGCTTTCCTTCATTCTACATGAACTATTTCAAGTGGAACAATCATAATTGTGCAATTATTCGGAATACTGTGAAGAAGCATGATGGGGCTCCAAATTTTCTATTTTACTGCAAAACAACTACAGTGCAGAATTTAAAAACACAGTGAACACTACAGATTGCTTTACCGACCTGCAAGCCTTTTATATAGTGTCTTGCAAATGTGAGTTGACCTCGTTTCTTTTTTTGCAGCCCTTCATATTTGCAGTTTTCAAGCTTTACTTCACCTCAAATACTTATGCTACGAAAACCCTCACAATGACTTGCACAAGTCAAAAATAATCTGGTAAATTTCATCGACTTTATATATAACAGGAATGATTCATTAGCATTCATCGAGGCACAACCGAGATCTACATCAATTGTTGCAGCCTCATATTTAATCAAGTCACGGACATGCCTATGGATGCTATTAGTAGACGCATTATCGCTGTTGATTAACGAATACAAATTTTTCTGCGCTGACTAGTGACGCAAAGCTCATAATGTGCACATATATGGAAATAATTTTGTCTAATAAGAGCGGTTCTTTTGAGAGGACAAAGGGTATATAAGGTGGAGAATTCTTAGTCTCACATTTTCATATTGTTAGCGAACTTGAGAATGTAATGAGAATTTCTGAATCGCTCTGCTGCAAACGCCGAAATCGGAATCGTTCATCGATTGAACAAGAGGGAACACCCATTCAGGGATTTCACAGGGTTATTTCTTTTTTTGATTCAAACGTCAAAAATGTAGAACAGATGAGATAAATGCAACCCATCATGGCAATTTTTTCTAGATTAAACAAAAACTGATAAGGATAACTCAAAGAGGGGAATAAAATGCAAATTAAATGATGGTTGAAAGATCAAATGGCAAATCAAAAGATCGAAATTATTGAAATGCCTGTTGAAGGTAAGCGAATATGGGGATTTTCAGAAAGCATTGATGCTTTCAAAACCAAACAATTCAGGAGTGACAACGAATAAACGTTCAATATGAGTATTCCGCAAAAAAATGCATAAAAACTACAAAATGAGAAAAATACTCGGAAACTCGTAAACAATATGTGTTTTACGGTTTAATCACCAGAAAAAATACGCATAACGCTTATATAACGGCAAATATATTAAAAATGAATAATTGGGATTCAGTGAATAGTGATATTGATTGTCTGAGAGGAAGAGCAGACCAAGTGGGCACATTGCAAATAAAATCATCTACAACGAAATTTTTAGTGGATTAAATAAAAGCTATTCGGAAAGCAACCTGCATGATTTCGATTCTCTTAGAAAACGACATTCATAGTCTCAGTCTTCGGCAAGGTGAATGGCGACCTCTCTTGGCGAATTTTATGCGTCACTTTTTGATAATTTTCAAAGCACAAAATGTTGATTTATCTCTCAATATTTGACAAAAATATATTCTTCAATTTTGTCGCTTCTGTCCACACTGCATTACCGATAAATGTTCCTCGATTCCTCTAGCATGATCTACGACAAATCAAACTGACAACAGTCAAGAAATATATTTGCAGTTTGCGAATGTAATAAGCATGAAACTTATGCAACGACTTCCGATCGGAAAGTGATCTTCACAGTCTATTGACAGATGATCTATGTCGCCTATCCAAATACGATCTACTAAACTGCTCAGGCATTAAGTGTCGTAATCATTATCTTAAGATCTCTATCTGTGCAACTATGTGGATGCACTAATAACCAATATTTTTTTGAATGTCTAGCATTACCGTAATCGGATGAAAATTAGTTTTTTTTGTTACTTCATTATGAATCGCATTGAATCGAAAATCCTCAAAACTTGTAAAATGGAGAGGCCACACAACATTTGATCACCTCTAAACGCAAAGAACAATATTTGAGAGCATTTCGCATCGAGCAATTTTCTCTTCATGTCGTGACTATGCACGAATGCAAAGAAAACAAAGAGGTTGCTGATCGACCAATCAGAAAATAGCCCATAAATACATCAAAGTTACACATCTAACTGGGGCCTAAAGAAGTGGCGAGCCGTAAGTTGCCGCAGACAACATTTGCGTCAACAAGTAGGCTATATAAACGCATCCCTAAGGTTCGGCGACTATTAAACAGTGACTTCGACTGTTGGGATCTGACTGTGTTCTTGGTGATTTTATTTCGTCGTCTATGAGCTTACTGTATCATTGATATAGAAGACTGCGCCGTTCGATAATAATAGCCAAGCATAAAGTTGTTTTAATGAAAAGCGATGAAATGACCGCCACAAAATTTAGGTTAAATCGATACGCTTTTCCATTGTCAGTTCACTTTGAATAATAATTATTTATTCTCACGATGAAATCTGCTCATCTAGGTGAACTTCGAAACATTATAGCACACTAAAGGATGAAGTAAAACGCAATCTCAGAAAGGCTGTTTGTGAATAAAATGGCGGAAGTTGATGACACTGTTAAAATCAATCAATCAATGGTGGTTTTCTACTCACATAATTGCATCGAAATGCCAAAAATAGAGCGGCGTCTCAGAAATCTCAAGTTTTTTGTGCAAGTGCTTGTTGAAGCAATGGGAATTCTTTGAACTTCTATATCTTTCTTGACAAGGCAAAAATTCACACGATTATGACTTCGAACTCGTACGATGAATTGCTCTCCTAGTATTGAAATCGATTCTTCAATTTTAAAAGAAGTTAAAGACGTTATAAAGCAAATAAAAATCTACAGGGATTTGCAATTTGCAGAGGGTAATATTTTGCACCGATCGAGTTTCAATAGTTGGGTAATCTTACAGGAAAGACTGGCATGATATGCGCTTTTCCATTTCGTCCAGGTACTACTTTTGTGACGTGAATGTAGAAGCAAGAATAATAAATGGAAAATGTCATGAATAGGCGGCAGTCATTTTCCTTGACATAAGTAAATAGACGGGCTAGAAAGTTGAATACGACCACAATACGTGGAATGCATTAATCCTCCAGTGTGCTGTCGATCATTTTTATGCAACAAAAAAATCCAATTTTTCACGACCGCCGACTGATTCGCTTATAAAACACGATACTACGTAATAAAGGCAACAGCATGTAAACACAAGTGTACTTTCCTTTCTCTTAGAATTTTGAAAAAATTCGAGAAAATAACCCGAAAATTGTATCTGAAATTTTCTCTCATCCTGAAATCTTTTTTCTTTTGCAGCACTATAATCACAGATGAATAAATTATAAGCTACTTACTCAAGAGCTGCTGCCTCAGAAACGCAGATAGTAAATTTGATGGGCTTAGGCAGATTCATTGCTGGAAGTGATCTTTTTCAATTGCTTACGACAGTACTTAACTAATTAGTTAAGCGTAACAATTGAGTAACTAATATTTCTTTGTCCTGGAAAGAATGACGGGATTTAAAGACAACCGCGTGGCATTTTGATGAGGATTTGTAAATGTGGAAAAAATCTTTTACAAACGAAGATTAAACGCAATTTTGCTCATTGTAGAACATATTTCATTGGCTGAATGGTGACGGATATTGGATGCTAATCCACGTGTAATATTTATAAAGTCTACTTGAAAATGACAAAAGCTTCTGGACAGCTTAAAAATAATGAGTGAAGAGCAGGTAAGAAGATTAAAATATGACTTCGTTATTAACAATGATGCTCCTCAAGACAATCGTTTGGTCGAAATATATGACGACGTGATGCTATATGTTGGTGTGCAACTTCCATTCGCCGTAAGTGAGTGCGAGTAGCACAAAGATTATAGTTCCTCACATGAGAGAGATGAAATGTTGCGAACTTCAACTCCATCTCGTTTTCAAAGAGAATTAGTGATGAATTAAAACTTTTTGGAATTCAGAAAACTGCATTTTAACAATTGCATTAACCGACATATGAAAATAGGAAATTGAAGTGACATGGCGGCATTAACAAACAAACCGTCTTCTGAAATTCGCAATAACGCTGCGTGAAGCGAGTATTCTCAATAAACATGACGGTGGTTTGCATGGAACGTGTATTGACCGCGAGAGTGGGGAGAGCTGCGTGAAGCCACAATGCGGGGGAAGTGGAAGGCGAACGTCGTTAGCCAGAGGCACGTTTGCGTCAAAGCCAGTGTGCTTGCCCACCCCAAAGCCAATGGACGCTTTGTGCGGTATATCGGGTCAAGCGCCACTGCTTCTATCCGCATCGATGCTCCGGCACTGAGGTTTGGGCTTGGAAGCTTAAAGCTGCCTACCAATAGTCTCGCTTAATGAAACAATAAAAAGGTTTTCAAGCCATAAATCAAAGTGATTGCCTCTTATGTCTTTTTATGCATAAAATGTGCATTAAGACCGGTAAAGTTATACTCCTAGGGTTTACTGAGCGTTTCAATTCAGTAGTGTCAAGCTTATAGTGTTCAAATGTGATTTGTTTAGCATAGGAACAACAGCATAACAAGTAATCCAACCGCTAATGGAGGATAATGGAAACGACTTCAATGGCTTTCAAATCTATGAAACTCTTCTCTCTTTGAAATTGAAACATTAAAAGTAAATGGCGATGTGCTTGCTGATCCCCTCAGAAATACCATAATCAATGCACTCAGCACAGTTAGCCCGAACTTCGGTGAAAATAAAGATGATCAATAAGTGAGAAAATAGCATTTGAAAATTTGCATAAAGTATTAAAATCCCGAACCACATATATTCAAGTAGCATATCAAGGAAAGTAAAAACAACATCTGAAAAAAAATACATCATGCAGAAATTATTTCCTCTTTACTCCTCATACCTATAAATATTGAAACCTTTCCGAAAAACACACTACATTAAATACAAAACTGCGTTACGAGCAAATGCAGAAATTTAAGACAAGCTGCTTATGACACACCGTCTTTCTGTTATCATTATCAAGCAGGATTTATTGAGATATAAGAAGAGGAAATCAGCCGATCGTTACGCCCTCAAAGCACTGTCAACCGAACGAGATCAACGAAGTTTGCAAATGCAGCAAGCAAAAGATGCCCTTCTGCAACTAGTGCAATAAACTACGAAGTGAATATCCTAGAAACGAAGTCCCAGAAAGAGCTTAAATTTTTTTGCAACATCAAAGGTACGACAGAATAATTCGAAAACACTACTAATCTCCCTCAGTTACTGCGAAATCTTGTAGCTCCTATTTCATAAAATGTCGTTATAACTCCTCTCTCTATACTATTTCTCTTGATTGCATGAAATTTTGGAAACTCTTTTCCCATCTCCTTACCCTTTCTTTTGTCGGTTAGCAACTCGCCTCTTGATGCTCCTTCCAGACTGCACATACCTATTACGCCGCATAGTAAAACCCTTGCAAGACAATCAGTTTTAATCTCTCTTGACCACTAGATACCCGTTATCGCTTGTGCAGTACAATTACATCTTAAGTAGTGCAATCCCCTGACAATGTGCAAAGCTTGAAAATTCTTGTCTTCAATTACGTGCCTCTCCCCTGCAAAATTTTAGGAAAATTAAAAGCCTTCCTTATCGATTATTATTCCCTCCTCCTGTCCAATTGTGGAAATAAGTTATAGCGGCCGCTAGTTATTTCTCTTAGGTGTTTTACGCCGTAATAACTTGCGTCCTGGTGCTAGTTCTCCACTATACGCATTGGATACGATGGTAGTGAATTGGCTTGTATTTCTCGATATTAAGCATGACGGCATCGTTCACTTCGGAGCAGCTTACAGAGGCGAAAATGACTAGAGGCGGAAATGACCTGTTATCTATTTCAGCGCTATGCATTCAAGCTTTTTTAGCATATAATGCACTGCACGGCAAGTGGGCATTGCCACGGTACAATATTCGAACATTTCAAAGCAGAACGGTCAGAAGATCGTTGAGAAGCAACAATTGAAAGCACAAAACGGTGTCATCTAAGTCAGCGAGTGTACTATCCCTCAGCATTATATCACATTCATTTTGTGGGGGGGACGGGTACGAAAGTTTTGTATTGTAATAGTATCTTAGCGTTCAAGCTTTAACGTTACCATGTCAACGGCTTATTAAATTCAGGAAGAAATAAGGTCGAGTAGAAAAAGATGTTGCAAATTCCATTGACCGCTTTCACAAATGCTTCAAAGCACGATGTTTAATTATGAATCTTTCAGCAATAGTCACATAAAACAGAAACGAATCGCCGAAAATTTCGTGGCTTTCTCGGTCCGTGATGGCTCTAGAGCAAAAGTTGACTTGCATCTTCATCGGTATCTTCAAGTATTTATATATGTAACTCACTCTAAAATTAGATGAATTGACTAAAAAATCGATAGTGATTATCGAGCTCAGTGAATCCAGTTTCAATTCTTTGCCACTCAAAACTTCATGGTGCCTAGGCATCAAGATGTATTTGTATGTAAAGATCATTCAATACTCCCATTACGTTCATTTTACTAAAATTTACAGAAAACTTCATTTAAAAAAAAATATGCATAACAAATGCAGTGTACAAAACAAACAAAGAATTACAGGCGATTCGCAAATACGAAAATTGCAATTGTATCAGCGATAATTCTTAATGGTTGGTTGATTCACCTAGAGAAAACTCTATAAGATACCGAAAAAATTCATACTCGCTCTGTACTCGCCATTTCATTCCACCCGTTCCAACACTGCTGTCGTCGTTGTCATTGTGTACGAAATGTAGTAAAATGAAGTACTCAACGTTGAAATGCTTCAATACGATGTCTGACGAAGAGAAGCTGGCATAAAGCTTGTGATCTCTGATAGGCTAGCCCTCAAAAATAGTGTTGTCGATAAGCTGTTGCAAAAGTGCGCTTTTTGAAACGATAGCAGCATTGGTGCTGTCTATTCAAACATAACGCCACAATGAACAGCAAAAATTGAGAATTTAATAATGATTTAAAGTGAGTAAAATAATATAAAAATAATTGCATCAGTAAGAAATGACTGAAAGAAGAGAGAGAAAAATATCCATCGATCCACAAAGTTTTCCATTTCGAAAAACTTTGCAACGTGCACTTGAAATATTTTCTACTGAGCATCATTTATATCAATTAACTTGTTCGAAATATGAAAGAAGAATGGCATAAACGGATATTTCATATTGTTCCAAACAGAACTTCCAACCCCAACAATTCAGCTGGTCCCAATCTTATAGTTCAACTGGTCACTATTCCATAGAATGTGGTAATTATATTAAAGGTGAAACAACTTTCGTGTTTTTATTTGGAAGAGAAAGATTACTATGATAGCTCTCACTTTTTTGGCGCAAATGTATTAAGCTGCAGAACTATTTATTATCTAGGCAACTATGCAAATAGTCTGAAATTATTCAAATAAGGAAATCCTTTTGCATATATAAAACACTCGAAGGCCTAAGAAACTGTTCTTTCTTTTTTTTTTGCAAGAAATCTGCACAGCCCAGTCGATGGTTTCAGAGTGTGCAGTGCATGTGATGGAGTTATTCTTTCGAAGAAAAATTGAAGTGTCGACAAACTTTTAGAAAGAGAAATATGCTTACCAGAAATGCTTTAGTTATGCATTCAAGATTTGTAAATAAAAAACACTAACTTTAGTTTTGCTTCATATAATCTTGCGATTAGAACTTTATTGTTCATTAAAAATTGGCTTTGCAAGAAAATTTTTGATGTGAAAATTTCTAAATTATGAGAGATGATTATGAAATATTCAGCGATTTGCGTTTCCAATTCACAGCTTTTGTGCATATCTAATCATCTTAGTTTATGATTATAATACATTGGCACAACAATCAGTCAATATCAGCTGAACTTACTAGTTGAATTGATTATAGACTTTAATTAAAGCAATCGAGTTTGCAACATTATGCTAAACTTCACACTTCATAGAGTGATTTTCGGTTTCATCGACAATTTGCAGGATATATAGATGGCTGAGCAATTGATCCTAGATCAGTATGAATGGAAATGACAGGTGTCATACACTGCTGAAAAAAAAAAAAAAATCGATCATCTGATACGAAATCGAACAGTTGAAGCAGCAATCACGAGTGAGCAGCTTCAATGTGTACAAACGTTGAGCAGTGCAGCAAGCACTTTTCCTTACCTCTATCATCGCAATAAACTTCACAAATAACGCAGTCTTTAAGCAATTTAGCAAGCATTTTCACTGAGTCAACTCACTGAAATCTAGGTAATGGAGAGAGAAAACACATTCGATTGTTTAATTAACGATCGCTTCACGAAGAGATTATTGCAGCTAACATAAATCGCCAAGAAATGAGAAAAAAAAACTCCAGCTTGTAATTCTATAATTGCAAGGTTTGCTTACTAATTTCGATGGTAATAAAAGCCTTCGTTATGGAAAATGTTCTGTCTTCAGAAAGTGAAAAAAGCTATCAGCTTCGCCTTTTCTCAACGAAAACTTCGGCAGTGGCATATTTGAGAATAAGTTGCCAAGATGTGGAGGTGCTTAGTTGCACGGAAACCTGTTGTCGACCTTTTTATTCTATCCTCTCCTCTCCTCTCCTCTTTTATACCCCCTCCCCCTCCTTATTCCGCGTTCTCGCTCACAAATCATAGGCCACCGATCCACAAATCACTCGTATAAGACCTCCTCACTGCACAGCAGGTCGCTTTTCATTTTGCTTACACTCATTCTGCACTCGCAAACACTTGTCAAGATCAACGCAACAGACGCCATATCAAATTAATTGAATGGAAGAAAATTACGGACCACAGAACGATATGAAAACAACTGACGCATGGGAAATGAAACTGCTTCATTTCAGTGACAAATTTAATTAAAGATTTTTGTGGTATCATTTTGTGGTGGCCATAACTCAGAGATGAGGCGCAATATTTTAGGGAATGGAACGATTTTGATTGAAAGAGCTGCTGTTGCTATAGCGCATACAGTGAGAATCGGAAGAATAGTTAGCAGCGGAAGGCCTCCTTCTTTTGGCTATTTCCTCTTCTAGGAATGTGCAGTTTATGGTGGAATATCATTTTAAAAGCTGGCGCAACCAGTCGGCTGAACGTTGAAAGTTGTATGATGCTAGAACCTTTTTTAAAAGCACTTCTTAGTGTGCATGGCCAAATAGAGTTATGTGGCATACGAACCAAGTGAAGCAAATGGCCTATGGGCAAACAACACTATTATACTCTTTTGCAAATTCTTACTCGCAAAACACATTTTGACGAAGCCATCTCTATCCGAATATATGCTTTAATGTGTGTGTCTGCATGTGTGTCTGCATGCCTATTTGCCTCAACTCGTTGATACCCCAATTAGCGTTGCGAATTTCTAAATGATCACGTGCTGTGTATGATAGTGTCTATACCATCGTTCGGGTTGATCCACTAAACCTAGAAAGGAGTGCTATAGAACGCATTTAAATGTTGACGCATCAATGCTCATATTTCATCATTTGATAGCGATATGTGAGTCTGAATGAGCATAGGAATGCAACTGCAAAAGTGCATATCGTGGCAAATCTCTGTGCACAAAATTCCACTTTTTATCTTGTGATTTCGTGGAAACATTTCCATTCAGCACATCGTAAAATATTTTTGCTCAAATGTTTTACTAACGAGATGTGTATATTAGGTGAGAAAAGATTTTTTACTGAAAAAGGGACTTACAACGATTTAACGAAATTATCGAAAATGAGCAAAAGTCTATACGAAATTAAGACCTCCTTTCGTTTAGCTACTTATACGGATAATGCACAGGTTGTTATAGTTTTAAAATGTGGTCTAAAAATTTGTTAAGCTAATAAAACTCAATTAGGACTTCAGCAGCGTCTTCGCGAGAGTGATATCATTCAACCCGGCGCTCAAAAAACTTGGCCGAAATATTGCCCTAGCCTGCTAGCCGAACTGTTCGTCAACAGTTGGAAACAAGGAATGTGACGAACCTGACAAGCAAAGGGAAATTAATACCAGATGTAACTATGAAAACAAGGATATGAAATGAATGAATCTGACAGATTATTGATGCGATGAAATGTTTATGATTCTTTGTCATAGTAACTGCTGAATATAATGTACAGTAGAATGCCTGAATTAGAGTCACGCTTTTCAAGGATAAACTTAGAGATTTTTTAAAATACCAGTGAATGTTTTAATAACGGGAGACAACTGAACTAAACACAACTATTGAATTTTTTGACGGCAAGATTTAAAACTATAGTATGGCTAGCATTCAACCTATAATTGGCTGCATTATTCGAAAAGTTAAACTGAAAGCAAGAAAGCGTAGTTTAGAATCGCAAGAATTTTGCACCTCTATTAACAACTTCAAATTTGCATGCTTTAACAAGGCAATATGGAATATATTTTATTCACAGTTATATTTGGACGTAATATGCAAAACTATTATTTGTAATTATCACTTTATAATAACACTGCATATTACTTTAAGTATCAAAGGGAAGTATGAGCGCATATAGAAATTCATCTACCGTAATTTCCACCTTATTCATGAAGCTCAATTTAAAATTAGATATTATCACTAAGCGAACAAAATATAAATAATGCAAGTGGGCACATATTTACAATTATAATCGTCTAAAATGACACTCTTGAAAAAATACTCATCACATTTGTCTTCCGCATATTATTCTTTATTTAAAAGCGATTATATAATGATGTACATCATGCATACATCATCATATAAAGCTTCCGATCTCTTCGCCGCAATAACATAAACCAATTGCTCCTTGTTGCATGAGACACGCATTCTATAGGAATGCAAACGTATATGCCATGTCCCACACAGCTCCCCACATAATTTTCGCTCCCTGAACGTGCATCACTGGTTCCACAAGCCTTATACCATTAACTATGCTCAAATATAGCGCCGCAATGCGGTAGTAGGATGCCGAAATATTGCATAAGCAGAATGTGAGTTACCTCAGTGGGTTTTGTAGGAAATAATACTAGTAAGGATAGGATCCTTAATGACGGGTAAGCTAGCAAGAACAAGCATTCACGAGAAGACTAGCAATTCGCCGAAGCATTAGAACAAGAGACGCCACACAGAATTGTTGTCTATCGCTGGGAGGAGTTAGCGTGCTTTCTTCCAGGCAAAAATTCTGGTTTGATGCAACAACAAGAAAAATGCTTCGCCCTCACCACGTTTACGAGTTTTCGATGTTTGTTTATGCATGTGTATGTATGTCTCTATGTTGATCAAGGTTTATGTGGATTTTATGCACTTCATCATTCTGCTGATAGAAGAATGTTTTTCTAGTGCATCCGCACCTAACTTTTCTTGAGAAGCTAAGCTTAAGAAATGGCAATCACAAGACAAAGTCTGCTGTTGGCTATTATCGAAAGTTTCATTCATGAAGTCGACAGTTTCGAGAATATTTTAGCCACACATGAATGACAAACTCAGCATCCATTTTCTCACAATCTCACAAATTATACAAAGAAACATAAAAAACCCTTCAAAATGGAACTTTGCGATAACTTCAAACGCAATGCAACAAAGTGAACGGTTAAGCATCTCAACGAAACGAGTGTGTTCTATCGAGTGATAATTGAGATCCGTATTGATAATGGTGCATTAGGCAACAAAAGCACAATTTTCGCTATTCATTCGTTGTTGAAGATAATACCTATAAAAGCGATAGCTTAATTAATCAATTAATAGAGGACGACCATAGATTCAGTTGTTGATCAAAAACGCCACAGCTGTATTTTATGGAACACTCTTGTTGCTGAACTATGCATGTTTCTTTTAATCACTGATTACCTTTGCATTTGCCTGCTAAAATAACAAATATTGATCACGACAAAGTAACTCCTGTCGAATCTTCAATAGAACTAACGATGTGTTGCATTATTTTCACAGTAAGGGTTTGACGGCTGGAAATTGTGCCCAAATATAGCTTCCAGTGGAACAGCAATTCGAACTTCTCTTGATTATCTCATCTCCAATGCGACGATTTCTTTCAGAATTTTTTGCAAGATTTGAAGGTTCACCGTAGTTTTCGTTTGTGTGCAATAGCATAAAAAAGATGTTTGTTCTGTAGATGCGCATCTAAACTACAGCAGATGTGGCAACTTCTTTGGGGGCCAGTTGAAAGGGGACACCACTGAAGGGCAAGGGGTCATCATCATGGCGGAAGTGGGGTGAGGGGGTGGGAAGGTGGGAGGTCCCACTTAGGGAGATGGGATAGCAGTTATGGTGTAGTTATCTAAAAGGTGATTGCCGCAATTTTCGAAACAAGCTGAAGTATATACGAGAGCAGTTTTGAGCTGTCAATTATTGCTACAAACAATTTCCGATACATTCGCCGGTATTTAATAAAGTTTGTGGTGCTCGCTGTAACTGGCGAGTAGCATCAGGTTGCAGCAGACTAAATGCGTTCCGAATTCTCTACCGAACCAAATTTTGGCCAAATCAGCCGAACGCTGTCAACTCTGCACGAGCCCCATTTCGTTCGACAAGTGTGGACTCTAGTGGCGCATCTCTGTGCGCTGCAGCACCCTCTTCAGTTTACCCACTTTACTTTACTGCTTTACTCTTGCTCACTTTACTGAGTAACGTGCAATACATTTCATATTATTTATAAGAAGCAGTTAACTCGGTATCGATTAGGAATACCCAGCGTTTGAGAGACAAACTGAAGGCAAGCGCAAAAAGTCGTCACTGATGCTTCAAAGTTACAGCTGCAGTTTTATCAGACTGCAGACCCCTCCCTTCCTTCAAATTTGCTTCGTTTCTTACTGTCGCTGATATGAACAAAAGTGTCTGCTATGAAAATAAACATTCACTCATTCTTTAAAAGTGCAATAAATTTGCAGAAAATATATTTCATATTTCAGTTGCGATTTCAGCTGAAATGAAATATCCCACCTGATTCGAATATATTTCAGCTGTGATTTTTTGACGTCTGTAAAAAACCACAAAGCCATTTTGATGAGCCAGATTTCATACTGTTTCAACTCTAACAATTAAAGCTGTGAAAAAAAACACTTTCGAATGGTTTTTATCTTTTCCTTTTTTATTGCTTTTCATTGTTGCGAACGCGAGAACACATATTTGCCTTCATTGCCACGTTTCATCTTGCCTGTACGCAGCGACGAGTATCGAACTGTAACGTTTTCTAAAAACAGTTCGCTCTATTAAAGAAAGAATAACAGTATGGTTATGTTATATGAACGGATGCATGAATAAGGCATTTCCTTTGAGGTTTCAACAACTCTGACACCTCAGCTTCCACATTTTCTAATCACTCACTTCAAGTTTTAAGCTCGGACACAGCATCGAACATTTCCCAACGAGCATCGAATTTCGCCAACGAGTCAAAGCAAATGGCCCATTCATGTTACTATCAGCATAAAATAAGCGCGCTATAATTTCTTTTGTTGCAAAAGCGAGCATTTAATAGCAAACGATGCAGCTCATTGCTCATCGCTACAGCTAGACTAAATAAAACACGTGACACTGAACGCAAAGGTGTGTTCAGTCATTCGCACCCACATAAAACCAACTAAAAAAGGAACCGTTGAAGTATCCCTCAGAAACCTGTGTGTTAAGGTTGGAATAATGAAGCGCATTGGCTATTCAGAATGGAATGGTCGCATCTTAAGGACGTCAAAAATGTAAGAGTTGAAGTGCATTCATTCCTTAAGGACCTTAAGGACCTCGAACACTTTCATATACTCTGAATGAATAAGTAAAACTTATTTGAGGTATCAATTTCTTGTCCCGAGTGAATGGTCTCTTCGGATGTACTGAAAAGCATTTACAGCTCTACAACGAATTGCCCTCATGAACAACAAAAACCTGAAAGAGGAAAAACATTTTGGAGAGCGTGGAAAGATTAGCAAAAATAAGCATGCAGAGCAAGTCGATGCTCTGAAGGTCTCGAACTTTCAGCAGACATTTCGATAAGTCGATGAACTGGCTAGATGCTTATTTGGTAGAGGCATGTAAAGGATATCATAGAGCGAAAACAACACCCTTATTCAAATGAAGCGGTTTGTCATATGCCCAAAATGTGTTGTTTCCCGAATGCTAATTTCTTCCTAATAAAACTTTGTATGTGCAAAAACAGATTGAAAATGATAAATGTAGTCATTCATTATGCAATTCACCAGCCAACACAAACAGATTCAATTTGACAGTAATTTATGTATGCATGCTTTGTGGAGATTTCTGCTCCAAAATAGAGCGGAAATTATTCGTCCGATGAGGGACTAAAGCTGTTGGCAACTAAAATGGGATGCGATCACCGATTTTCTTCTTCCGGTGCATCAGAAAGTCGTTGCAGCTAATATAAGAAGCGCGCAACTGAAAAGTTCCTATAAGGTAACGAAGCGTAAATGATCGTTTTCACGCTGTTCGGTTGTTGCATCGAAATTTTCATCGTGCCAACTTTATCACTGCTTAGCTATTCAGTGATTCCATCTTAGTCTTCAAATGAAGAGCAGAAATTCTCCGTATCACACGAAGGGACTTGGCAAATGTAGCGTGCTGATTCATGGACGCAGTTCTCGTTCTGCAGCACTCCAGCCACCTCTTCACCGGCAACTGATTTTTGAGGCACAACGGAAACGCAACTGCCATCTTTGAGGTCAGGATATCCTGGCGTCCATGAGTGATAATCGTTAGGTTTCATCTGGAATGTTTGCATCAGTTTACTGCTATGTGCTACAGCTCAAACTACGACTAATGTTAAAATTATGATGCTATGATTCACGCTACTTTCTATGACCTCGTATTACACCATTCGTGATAACTCCCAAAAGAAGTGTATTTGTGATTTGTGCTAGAGAAACATCATATTTTGCCACTATATGCTAGGAAATCTAACCATTAAGTTGATAACGAATAGAAACTCCAAAGCGCAATATCACAGGCGAACTAGCCCCGGGTGATGTGGGATCGCACGAGGTAGCATTTCATCAAACAGCACTCAGATTGTGTCACATAGGACCCAGCCGATGGACCACTAATTTGCACTCGATAAAGGAACATGTCGTAAATGATTTAGTGCAGCACGCTACCGTTTCGGATTCAGAAGTTTTTAAACGAGTAACGTATGAGAATACTTTACTTGCTTTATGGATATGCTTTAAAGAATGAGTGCATAAGAAAAGCCTCTGTTGCATTCGAAATCCAACAGCGGTTTCTCTTTAAACCAGGTTTCTATTCAATGATGCACTACACTTTACGTCACAACGAGTCAAATATGCTTCAAAACGATTTGTGTGACATGGGAAATGACTGCTTACCGATATTTCAGCTCGGTTGGGTCCTTGCCAATAATAAGCCTTTCTGGAGGGATTGAAGTGTAAACCAATGTGATATTTCTTTGGCCATGAAGGCACATCTTTCATAACGTAAGACGTGTATTCTGCAATGATACAAAATTGTCGCATCTAAAGCACCAAAGCCACATGGAACGTTTTTTTGAGTTCTATAAAAAGCAATCCGTGCCATGAAAAGAGGCGCCAAAAACCACAAAAAAAACAGCAAAAGGAATATTTCGTTACCCGTGAGAAAACGGCCCTATAATTTTTGTTGAAAAACATATAATTCTTTAAAAATTGGCATTTTTCGATAGCTTATACGATAGCGACATGCAGTGACCGTGGTCAATTTGTTTACTGTCGCTAACTGTGGTTATGCACTCATTGTTTTTTGCAAACCTTCAACCGTTATGGCTTTCAGTAGTCAGCGTAAACGGTTTTTTTTTGTTCTTGAGGCCAGACATGACTTCAAAGACGATTTTCTGAATAAAAAGGAAGGATTTATATGAACATACGATGAATGAAATTGTGCTTCGCCTCGGAGAACTCATTAGCCAGATGTGCACCATTAGCCATCGCCTGACAAGCTAAATGGGCAGCAAACCAGCTAGCATCAATATCAACGAATCGTAGACATTCGCCGCGCATTGAACGCTTGTTGAGTAGTGAATCGGTGTACTGTACCCAATTGTTCTTGCAGTAGCAATTCACTGAAACAGTTGAGAAGTTTGTTAGCAATTGAGAACGACGATAGCCGAGTAAATTTGATAGCAACCTTCTAATAGGCAGCAGAACAAAAATTTTCATGCTGCCGCATAGTTCACTGCATACTACTCATATGTTTTGAAAGTTTGAAAGGTTCTTGAAAAAATTCTTGTAACGTAATATTTTTATGCAGTGATTTTAAGCAATTGTTCTCATTGATAGCTCAGCTTAAAAGAGATTTAGTATAGGAGGCGAAGTTGGCATTCAATGTTCAATAGTTGCTCCGGTACATAATAAATTGCCCATCGAAACTGTTAAAGCAAAGAATTTTTTTTGGGTTTTGGAGAACCGAATGGGATGATTATGGGAGGTGCTCTTTTTTCCTCACGAGTCACGTTTGGCCTTCTCCCATGCCTCAATTAACCTAAGAAATGTATATATATATATATATATATATATATATTGTCGCCTACGTGATGCCTTTGTACAAGCTTTCGCTGTTATCAATGTAATCTTGCAGTATGGAACAATTAAGTGTTGACTGCAATTCGTAAGAGCGAAATGGTAGGAAAATTGAAACCTCTGCAAAAGGCGTCCAACAACTCTCCAATAATATCTCTGTCCATGCTGTTGAATGCGAAGTGCGGTGACGCAATACTTCCAAGTTTTTCAACCAGCGAACCTTCAGGTTGTTGCCTGAAGGCAACTGTAACGATTGTTGTTCCTGATTCTTTCAGTTGATTCGCGATTGCTGTTGGGTCAGTGAAACCACCCGAGCTGTAACACATCCCATGTGAACATCAACATCATATCAGCGGCATATAGTAAATGTCTCAACTGTGATCAGTATCGCTTAAAGACAGCCTAGCAATGAATTTTCCTTTTTTTGAGAAGATTCGAGTTTGTGTTTCATTTTTGGTGCAGTACTGTTGGATACATGAATTTCTGCGTAAATATAGCTGAGATAAGCTTGCTCTTTTGTTTAGTCAAAATCTATCAAAGTCTATGAGTTAGAGGGCGAACATTGAATGTGGCAATTACCTGAAGGCAGAGCTGTATAGGAGTACTACCGTCTTCACATATTTACGACTATCCTCCAGTATTGATGAGGCCGTTTGCAGTGCTCTGAAAATAAAACAGCACATGAAACACATTACATATCATGCGCAATTTATGTTGTCCGTTTGACATAGTAAGGAGGATCACTTATTTGGAAACATTGTATTAGAAAAATAAACATTACATTTTAAAAAAATTTGATTTGATTATAGGAAAGGGAACATGTAGAAGAATTGTACGTTCATAGATGACAGTCTCGTTTAATGTAAGATTTCACACAATGCTTAGCATTATACCTATGCATTGGAGGGTCAAGGGGAAAGTCTATTAGAGAGAGTAATGACACAATGCAAATGAGCAGGCGGAGAAACTTGCGACAGAATATGACGATATGCGCTTTGAAATTTCATGCCTCTGACCAATCGCTTTCAACTCTGAGAAAATAACCAATGACATCATGCACATTAATGCATCCACATTTAAGCCGAACTGACCGCTTATATAAAATCCATAAAAAATTTGCTGTCGCTCTTGTCTTACAACTCAATCTTTCGTAAAGTGGATGCGAAATTTTGGGCACACTTATATGCACTTAGATGTTGATCAACCACCCTCAAATTTACTCCGAAAGGCTATCGCTCGAATTAGACTATACTTATCAAATTCCTCAAATTTAGTTCAGCGGAAGTCGAACTGAAGCTACCCGAGGCAGTGCAAACATTTTTGTGAGTTTTTATAAGTTTGCAAACATAAAAACTTAGGTTTATAAGTTTGCAAAAGGCAAAACAAGGTAATTTTATGCTTTAAAAAAGCATACTTTACTACAAATCTTTTCCACAAAACGAAATAAAGGTTCGAAATCGAAGATTAAATGAATTTTACGGCCCTTCTTCATCGCGTCTCGAATAATACGTTTGCTCGTCGTTTATTTTATAGTTATTCAGATTTTTGAGCTCGTTTAACGATCTTAGTTGTTCGGCCTATAGTTTATTCTGAAGGAATGCTTAGCCTATAATTGGGCTATTAGGTGAAATAATATTTCAATGGACTTTACATAACTCATAAAAGAAAGCGAGAAAATGTTGGACGCCGAATTTCATTTCTTTTGCTATTGTGATCCATACCGAACGTGGAAAATCTGTTATTTATCACCCTCTGCAGCATCATTTCTATCAAATTCTCTCTTTGTTTCACTACAGATAATTTTCCACGCTTCACACACCGTCTATAGTTCTATAATATCGAATCGTCAAGTGAAAAGTAAAACCCACTTGACGATATCGATAGTGTTGTCACCGTGGAAAGGCATTCTGAAAAGCGCATCAACAAGAGAGCTGTAATTGCCAAAGGCGCGAAGATCGCCTGCGGTAATTGCATGACCGGAAAATGTCACGAGAGCAACACGGACGAATCGACCTGGATCTGGACCCAGTGAGATGGTCATCGATTGAAATAGTGTTGCCAAATCAGCAGCTACCTGGAGTATACTCAGGAATTATCTGAAGCTCTAGAAGCAACCGCCTTACTTGGACAATGCAGAGGACCTGAATAAAATGAAACATTCAAAATACAAGAACTGTGGATCCATGATATTGCCTTTCCTGGAATTTTACTGTCATTGCCTCATACCGACATCGCTCTCATATATCAAGCACCTCCATCAAAAATAGCAATTCACGCAATGACATAGGGTATACCTATAGCTCAAGATAGCCCATTCATCCGAGGCTGAGACTAAGACCTCCCTTATTCACCTGAACTGTTGAACATGAAAAGGCAGACCACTTGCTTAAAGTGTCAAATAAGCGGAATGAACAATTTTTGTGCCGGACAACAACGTCGAAACTATCATATATACTCTGAATTTCCTAAAATACAAATGATCAAATTAACTTTTAAAAATACGAAAAGATAAAAGCAAGAACATAAAATAGAAAATTACAAAACAACACAAAGAATTAAACCAGAAACTCGAAAATATATAGATAATTCTTGAGGTGTTTGCAACAACGCTATAATATTTACGGAAATAACCTCGTCCAGAAACACAAACTAGAATGCAAAATTCTTTGAAAAGAAAGCGGAAATGAGCTAGGTGACAACCGTATCCAAATTACCGCAAAGAAATACAGCTCTGTTATTTAAAGAGCAATCATACATCCCGCATTCAACTACGGAACGAATAAGACCATATCGCAAAGACGAGCTCACCTCAAAGAGCCCTTCCAAGGTCATACTCGAAGAAGAATCAACTACCACAACAACGTCCAGATACATCCTCCATGGATTGCAATCACAGCTCCTCTCCGCATTAAAGTTACCGTCAATAGGAACCGATGTGGAACTTCCCGGAATTGTTACAAAACTCGATGTCGTCATCACACTAGCAGGCTCCATAGTTGTAGATCGTTCTGAACTAGTTGCGTCTTCGACTGTTGTTGCAAACGGTGTTGTTGGCTCCGTTGCAATGGTATTGTCTTCAACAGGTGGCCACACTGTTGTCTTCAAATCTTCCGACGTTACTTCAAACGTGGTGGTCTGTTTATCTGCCGTGGTAGAGGGCTCCTCAGTCGTGAGTGGTTCGGAAGTAGTTGCATCTTCGATTGTTGTTGCCAACGATGTTATTGGCTCCGTTGTAGAGGAACTGCCTTCCGGAGATGACGACTGTGTTGTTATCAACACTTCCGACGTTACTTCAAACGTGGTGGTTTGTTTATCTGTCGTGGTAGAGGGCTCCTCAGTCGTGAGTGGTTCTGAAGTAGTTGCATCTTCGATTGTTGTTGCAAACGATGTTGTCGGCTCCGTTGTAGTGGTACTGCCTTCCACAGGCGGCCACACTGTTGTCTTCAAATCTTCCGACGTTACTTCAAATGTGGTGGTGTGTTTATCTGTCGTGGTAGAGGGCTTCTCAGTCGTAAGTGGTTCTGGAGTAGTTGCATCTTCGATTGTTGTTGCCAACGGTGTTGTTGGCTCCGTTATAGAGGAACTGCCTTCCGGAGATGACGACTGTGTTGTTATCAACACTTCCGACGTTACTTCAAATGTGGTGGTTTGTTTATCTGTCGTGGTAGAGGATTCCCCAGTCGTGAGTGGTTCTGAAGTAGTTGCATCTTCGATTGTTGTTGGAAACGATGTTGTCGGCTCCGTTGTAGTGGTACTGCCTTCCACAGATGGCCACACCGTTGTCTTCAAATCTTCCGACGTTACTTCAAATGTGGTGGTTTGTTTATCTGTCGTGGTAGAGGGCTTCTCAGTCGTAAGTGGTTCTGGAGTAGTTGCATCTTCGATTGTTGTTGCCAACGGTGTTGTTGGCTCCGTCATAGAGGAACTGCCTTCCGGAGATGACGACTGTGTTGTTATCAACACTTCCGACGTTACTTCAAATGTGGTGGTTTGTTTATCTGTCGTGGTAGAGGATTCCCCAGTCGTGAGTGGTTCTAAAGTAGTTGCATCTTCGATTGTTGTTGGAAACGATGTTGTCGGCTCCGTTGTAGTGGTACTGCCTTCCACAGATGGCCACACCGTTGTCTTCAAATCTTCCGACGTTACTTCAAATGTGGTGGTGTGTTTATCTGTCGTGGTAGAGGGCTTCTCAGTCGTAAGTGGTTCTGGAGTAGTTGCGTCTTCGATTGTTGTTGCCAACGGTGTTGTTGGCCCCGTTATAGAAGAACTGCCTTCCGGAGATGACGACTGTGTTGTTATCAACACTTCCGGCGTTACTTTAAACGTGGTGGTTTGTTTATCTGTCGTCGTAGAGGACTGCTGAATCGTGAGGGGTTCTGAAGTAGTTGCATCTTCGAGTGTTGTTGCAAATGATGTTGTTGACTCCGTTCTAGAGGAACTGCCTTCCGTTGATGGCGACTGTGTTGTTGTCAACACTTCCGGCGTTACTTCAAACGTGGTGGTTTGTTTACCTGTCGTGGTAGACGGCTTCTCAGTCGTGAATGCTTCTGAGGTAGTTGCCTCCTCGGTTGTTGTTGCGAACGATGTTGCTTGCTCCATTGTATTTCTTGTTGTCCCGGCAGTTGTTACCCTTTCTGTGGTTTCCGGTGTTTTATTTGTCGGGGTAGATGGCGAAATATGTTCTGTGGCTTTTGGTTCCGCCATGGTTGTCGACTTATCTATCCCCGTGACTGTTTCTTGTATCGTTGTGAGCGTTTGACTGTCTCTTGTTGCCGTTGTTGTTATTGTTTTGCTCGTCGTCGCTGGGCTAGAAACGTCTGAAGTATGCGGCTGACTGCTTTCTTCTTTGCTGATGTGCGTCGAGGTTGTCGAAAGAGTTGCGTTTGTTAACGTGGTCGTTGGCCTTGTATTTGGCCTAAATGGCCAAAACAATTGTAGTGAATCCCATATTGCTTCAGTGATTGGTGATGGAAGTGCATTTTGCTCCTCGTTATTAGCCATGACGATAAGAATCGCCGCTGTAAAAGAAAATGCATTATCTGTTAGCGGGAAACGCAGTTGAGCCGGTAGGGTCGACGCTACATACGCTTTTTGCAACATCTGTCATATTTTCCAGTTGATTGTTTGAAGTGGTTAAGATGGGAAGGAGGGGTGCAATCAGCAATCAGCGTGCAAATTGCAGCGAATAAGAGTGGGTCGATGAAATCAGGAAATAGATGTTATTCCCATATGATGCGATTATATGAAGATAAGCCTTTACTCTTATTAAATCTCCCATCATATTCATCTACATTCCGATGTTTCATCTGTTATTTTTAAGTGCAGCTCTATTGAGAGAACTTTTTTATGCGTTGCAAATTTCATCAGGAATTCTTAATTGCAAAATTGCTTCATTATGAACGCAGAAAAATCTGTTTTGCAGACTGCAGAAATGCAAAAAAAGCGAATGCTCAACGCAGAGGAAACAATTCAGTGTTTTGCAAGATTCATTCAGAAGATTAATTATAAGCATTTTGTTTAAAGCAGAGAAAATCGTTTATAGCTGTTATAAATTCCGATTGTGAGAAGATTTTCCACTCGAAGCCGAGTTATAATGAGGACTCTCAGCTGGTAAATGGAAACTTTGTGATGCAGAACACCAACTCGCGAAAACTTCTTTCCAAACGTGCTAGCTACTCCAAAGTAAAGCTGCATTCGCTCCTTGTCCGAAAGGATTTATGGAGTTCATTAAATCTTTTATATGTATGATTTTTTTGATGGAATACAGTTATAATTCTTTTCGTTCTCGTTACATCGTCCTTAACATTTTTATTGTCGCTTATTTGTCGTGTGCAAAATCTTTTGCTTGCCTGTTCTTTGTACTGCGTCTCTTTTTCTCTTTTTTTTTCGCGTCTTGCGCTTGGGTATGCTTTCTTCCTTTTTTCTCCTTTTGTTCTTTGTTTAAAAATGTTGGCTAATGAGCACATCCGCCGCATCTGTAGGAATGAACTGCTGAAATCGCTCATACTACTTAAGATATTGCGACAGTCTCTTCTAATATTCATGCTCGGTTCGATTGCTTCTATCGTTTCGTTCATCCATCTCATTTGATGAAGGAAGGTTTTGCTTGGATACAATCTATTACCCCTGATTTGAACATCATACATTTCATTCGTCGATTCAATGATTCTTCATTATACATAACGCTATGTATAGACTTCTTTGCTAAATCTTTTTTCACTTAGAAATTTGTTCATCTGAATTAATTAATAGTGGCGATCAAGACGAATCGTTGGGCATTTTATTTGCAGATATTAAACTTGTTGCTACCCAAATACAAGTGAGGCGTAAATGTCGCGAATGTTTCTAGGAAATCACTTAAAAGCCTTCGATAGTAAAATTTGTTGGAAATTTTCTTAATTTATGCGAGATCACCTATTATACGATAAAATATTTGCCACAGTTTTCGAATATAATCCCATTGAAATATGAGCTATTGCAGTTGAAATATAATCTGTTAAAGCATAGAGCATAAAGCTAACCTCCAAAGAGAGCCGCTCGAAGCATTGTTGATGCCATATCTTACTTGTTTGCTGTTTCTACCATATATTTTTTATTAGCTGAAATAGTAAGTTTTTAGTTACCGAAGTTCAAAAGCAACTTTAAAAATTCGAACATTCCTTGAAATTGCGGAATCGTTTTGAACTTTGAAGTCTACAATACTCATAGAAACCGTATCTTATTTTCTCCTGTGAATCCTTCAGAGCATTCAGGTGATTTTGCCGTTCACTCATAGAATTGAATGACGCAATTTCATCCAACCTTGAGCAAATGTGCATACCTAATGCGTATGTGTTAGTACAGGATATAAGATTGCAAATCGGAGAATGCAATAGCGCGCCAAAAACCGATAGAAAATAGGAGACATATGCGTTCATGCAAATCAACTTAATGTAATAAAAATTTCTAGAACTGGAAAATTTTAGGCTCTGACTTGAAGAAACAAATCAAACATTGAACAATCTATCAGCTCTTAATTATTGTTTTTTGCAGTCAAGTATATTTTATATGGCCTTGCAAAATAGACAGGTCCCCTATAGGCAAACATCATTCTCTATTTACAGTGCAGTTTCGGTTGAGCAATCACTATAAAGAACGAAAACTCATCAGTCACCGGCGATCATGCGTTATTCGAGGGCAATGATTTTGATAGGCTTGTTGGTTCGGAATTTGCATGGATAAATGTTAGCAAAAATAAGACAAGATGTCCTCGATATAAGAGATGTTAAAACAGTTGAAGGTAAGTGATAAGGTTGGCAGCAACAATGAAGAAAGCGCATTGTGGATGGGCTTTGTCTATAGTTGAACACACATATATACATATATATATATACAGAGTTATCGAATGGGTTGTGCTATGACGTGGGCTTATTGCTTTACGTAATGTAGTCTGACTCACTGATAAGGTGTTTGAGCATTAAACAATAATTGGTGGCCTCCATCAGTTTCATGATATTTTGTGAGTACCCTATTCATGCATACTTTCACCCTTCAATCTGAGATCGAAGATCACAAATTGCGAGTATTGGGTGGAGTGATCCGCTCACTCTTAATATAACCATGTGCCGCTTCTCATATTGTCATCTATAACGCAACGGCTCATGATCAATAATTTCGTTGTTTTTAAATCTTCGATGTTTTAACAGTGGGATCGGATTGTCAGCATTCTTGAAATTTCTTTTTTTTTAAACTTCGTATTCATGCGACGAAACTATAGATAATTAAAGGTGACATGAAGTTTCTGAGTGAAATGTTTTCCGATTGAAGAGATCTTATGTATAACAAATGGAATTTTCCGCCGAGATAATGAGTTTTTGTAAAGGATTTGTGCAATAATAGCTTGGCTACTTCAGAATGCGAATTATGAGATAATGCGTTATTGCATTTGAATATTTCCGTACCCCTTGGTTAGTATGATAAAATCCAAAAATGCACACTCCACAAGTTTCTTCCTTGTCTTTCGCGCTTGTTTTGCATCGATTCGAGAATCGTAACAGAGAGGGGATTTATTCATTTATCTAAATGAAATATAATTCGAGAATCGAGATTAAAATGCAAGCCTTTAACATACAATGGGTGTGCACATTTATCTGTAATTTTTTTCTCCCCATTCGAAGATTCTATGGATTTCGCTAATCACTTTCTCTACTTAAGAAGCATTATTTGATAAGAAATGCAAGCTGAACTTATTAATGCGCCATAACAACTTTGCATTCTCAAAATACATAATTGCTGCGTCGTGCCCCTCTACTTGTGTAAGCCTATTTTTGTATGTACGTAGTCGAGAGCCGTTGGAAATAATTAAATTTCAGTGCTTAGAATGTACACCATATCTTTCTGTGTCGACAGTCCACTTGGTCCATTAGATTCACTGAGAGTTAAGCACTTTAACTGTATAAAAAAATTGCATAAATTTTTCAACAAAGTGCTTTTCATTTTGAATACAAAAGGCTACCCGCAAAGGGAACGAACGTTTCATTGAGAATTCGCACTTACAATCGGAGGATGTTCCCACTGTGCTTATGTCTGCCTTTGTTGGCGGTTGATGAACTGGCTCACCATTTGAGCGACATCTGGATACTTATATAATGCTAACTACTCCACTGGCGCAAATTCCACATCCCTTTCAAAGTGAAAGGTGCAGCTCTCCGAGTTACTGCTGCACAACGTTGAACGAGCTGATAAGATGCCGCCCATCTCGACAGCTTATCTTCAACCGATGTCAGGTGAGTATGAGAGCGTGACAATGGTGTGTATTAAGTTTTTCAGGTGGCTTTTGATTTTATGAACCTAATCTTGACGAGTTTTAGATATGAAAACGTAGGAGTGTTTTTTCTTCATTTACTGACGTCTTAAAAGCCGTTAGGGAGCAAAACAAAGGGCGTGGCTGATGCTTGCTCATGGTGTTCCATGTTGATAACGTCAAACCACCAATTTTTAGAAAAATTAAGACGCTTTATACTGGTTCATAAAGCCTGCGTGCATGAATCAAAACGAACCTCTCCGAGAGTTCCAACGCGGGATTCATTGAGATCAGAGCTATGTTATTTCCTGGCTACAACGTACTCTGTATTATGAGTCTCTCTCTATAGCAGTTTCAAGTTGGTTCTTCAACTCAGAAACAAGTTATGAACATTTCAGTGCGACTGAAGTTTGCAGGAATTCTATAAATGGGTTGGGTCTTCATTTCATTTTTATTCGGTTCAACAAGTCGATCACTTTATGAACTAATCAAAAAAGTGCACTGTCGTTCCCACCTATCATATCAAACGTTCCAGGACTGAATTTCCAATAATCCTGATCGCATAATCTGGATTGTTGAAGTGAAAGAACACGAAGTTGAAGCATAAGTTTATTAAAACAATGTTCATCCAATCAGCTCGTTATTAACCTTTTTTCGGCGTACCTATGAATGTGCTTTGCGTTGTGTTAACTGTTGCTTGGGCCACACTATCAAGAGTATAATAAAGGAAGATTGTGGTACCGGTTCAAAAAATGAGTACTGCTTCAGATATGTGGTGATTCAGCACTTCTAGCATTCGCTTCATGGATCAGTCTGAGCTTGATATGTTACATCTGTCTCAGTGTTCCTAAATGTTCATGCCTTTACACAATATTGAGATTTCCTAAACCACCCATTCATTTATTCACTCAACTTTGCACGTTTTTGTATCCTACATTCCAATTTGGCATTCAATTTTACCTTATTTGAACCGGTACATCAAGTCGTCGATATCAGGTTGGACCATTATCGGTAAGAACCAAGCAACTATGAAATTTCATAATGAAAGCATCGCTGTATTCATCTTTGCATATATCCAGCTTCACTATACACTTCTTGAAAAGATTTAACCTCAAAGTAAATAATTCAATAGCCTTCATTTAGAAAGCGAAAATTGAACCCAATAATTTATTTATTTTTTTGAATTGTCAATCATTTCAAAAGGTGCTAGTTATAAGAATTAATGAATATTTCTACAGATATTATATTTGTAAAAGACTATTAATAATGGCAATTCCTGATCACATCAACAAATTATTTTTCTTATTTTTTATGCCATTCGGAACTGCATTATTGTATTTGCGCTACTGCAGCGATCGTTACTGTATTCTGTAAAACTGTAATATTTGAAATCGATGTATTACTGTGAAATTGTGCAATTTTGTTTTCATAATTTTTCGAAATAAAATGTGGAGAGGGTTGCCATGTTTTGTTAACATTCTCGTCTAAAATTCGTCTCATTTGATGGGTCTTCATTCGTGATCAGCTGCCATTTTGAATTATTCGTTGGCGGCATATAGGAGAGTCAGTCGGCCATTAAGGAAAGTGGCTTCGTTCACAGAAGAAAACATCATTGCTAGGATAAGTGCAAAATTTAGAAATTGTATTTTATAGAGGCGTTATACAGAACTTTAAATGGCATGTTTGCAGTCAACATTCAGGTAAGGGTATAGATATTGGGATGATAACATGATGTTCAGTTATTTTCTTGCATAATTTCGCATTATTATTACGTAATTTAATCTTTCTCATAGTTTGTAAATATAAAGATTCAACGCTTCCAATGATGAATTGTATTAAACGTTGAACAACATTTTATTGGAGCAAATGAAGCGTTATTTAATACAAGCATTTCAATTATCAGGAGATGAGCAGAAATTTTCCGTATCGCATGCTGGCATTTGACAAACATATCGCATTGGCTCGTGAAGACAATCGACGTTTTGATAGCCAACATTATACCAGCCGTTTCTTTCAATTTTCGACACACACTCGCCTTTACTTCTATTCGGATAACCGGGATTCCATTCATCATACAATTGCGAACTCTGAAATTCAAACAGAAAATAATTTTAGGCATATGAATATATATAAAATTGATCCTTTTTTTCTCGTTCTTTCTCGAAACCACTGATAATTTTATTCAGAAAATCGACAAATGCATCTAGTCTTATCTAGATTCGGCTAAGTACCTCTAACTTGCCTCTTCATGTATTCCTCTTGATCCCTTAACTTATATAATTTAGCACCTATAAATACGCATACTCTCATCTCTACAATTTGTAACATTATACAACGTGCCACACAATCTGCTGCACTTCTCATGTTTTTCTTGTAAAACCTTGTAAGTCAACTTCTATGCTCAATTTCATCCCAGTTCAATATAATTTGCACGAAATATTGCTATTTAAAGATGTCAGAATATTTCATTTGGGAATGAGCATAACTAACGATTTTGTCTTTTGAGGGGGAGGGGAGGGAGTCTTTATCATCTATTTATCTATGTTTTCGGAAATCCATATCAGCGATTGTATTAGCAAGGCGGGAGCCCGGAGGTGTGTGGGAGTAGGATGAGATGATTTGCCAAAGCGCACACTATGGCAGCAAGGCCAGCGACCTTTCCAATTGTTCGACAGATGACCAGCCAGAGCGGAAAAACGCCTATCTTTTCTTTTCAATTAGGCTGCAATATCTGCACATCGAAATGCTTAATTCGAGCAATTCTACCTTGCTGTACGAATAACCGTCTACTCTTGCGCATACTAGTGTGATTGTGCTTACCGGCACTTTGGTATTGTTGGCTGTTTGCCACGCATAGTTGCCAGTGAGGGGATCGAACCGCAAACCAATGCTGTATTTGTACGGCCGTGGAAGTACATGACTAGCATATTCTGCAAAATCACATGCATTAAAGCATTTAGCCGCAATGAGCAAAACTGATTGAAAATTACATGCAGGATTCCTCTCCTCACTACCCCCTACTTATTTCCCATCTCCCACAACCTGCCAAATTAGAACAGGGAAGGTAACTGCAGATTGATGATAGGTTTTCAGGAGGTGAGCCGCGATAGGACGATGAACAATTTATGAAAAGAGTTGTGATTTTGAAGAACTTTAGACACGGTTGATGAGGAAACACAAAATTTCTGGCATTTGCACTTCCTGTTCCAGCCAAACCAAGCCTTCTTATATGCAAGTCACTAAATGGGATTATTTGCAGCGTATTGTCATCTTCGACAAATTTCAACTTACATATGCATTTATTTGATCCAGCCCAGTTCTAATTTCTGGTTATATTTCCATCCCGTTTTTTTCGAAGTTTCTAAATTCCGATGAGCGTCACCTTGACTCAATGATCCTTTCGCTCGCAATCCTTTCGCATTTTTCAAGTTTTCTACCGGCATCCATCATTTAAATGTCCTAGTTCTTTTTCTACATTTTTGACTTCTATCTATATGATCGGTTCATCGGCATCATAAGCGATTTCCACTGAAATAATTTTCTTCCATGAATCCAACTGCTCCAGTCAAAATGTGAAATATGTTGCCGACTATAGGAGATGAAAAACAGAAACATTTTACCGTAAACAAAGTAGTTTTTGTGTGGCGTCAGCTCGTTGACAAGATGTGCACCGGGTGCCATCGTTTTGCATGCAAAACTTGCAGCCATCCAATTTGCATCAACGTCCATCGCCCGTATGCATTCACCGTACCGTAAACGAGGTGAATATAGATTATCCGAATACTGTATCCAATTATTCTTGCAATAGCAGTTCACTATAAGAAAGCAAATAGATGGGTGTACACGAAATTCCTAGTCTTATGCATTTGCATCTGCAACTGAACGCTATGGGCTTCCGCTTGAGTGTTGATATTTTTGCATATCGATTAATTGTATTGTGAGAGCTAGAAGACCTGTGGGAATTGAATTCGGAAATTGATTGAATTCTGCTAGTCCGAATTCACTGAATTTTTTCGAAGAATTAATTCCCCGGACGTCTGAAAAAAAAGCGTGTTTCAAGCTCACTAACGTTATCTCAAGAACCCAAAGCTGGTGGCAAATTTTATGCTGCGGTTGGTTTTACTAAAATCTATTTCCTAAAGCATATTGAAGAATATTTTTTTCCTGTCGCCCATCAAAAATAATGATTTTAGTTCCAAATTAATATGTTAACATGCTGAAAGTAATGTAGTTAAACCAGCAACACCTTGACAAAGCGCTCGTAAGATTTCATCGGTTATGATGGATTGTCGACTTGCGAACGAAAAGCCAGGTGATGCGAGGTGGGAGAGCTTCTCCACAAGCGATCCTTCAGGTTGCTGACGAAACGCAACCGTGATAATCTTCGTGCCTGATTCTTTGATTTGATTTGCTATCGCTTGCGGATCTATGAATCCTCCTTCGCTAAAAATTTGCATTTGAAGAACAAGAATGCTTTAATTGACAGTCGGGTTTATCACTTATTATTGGGAACGTTTACTCATGTAGTCAGGTGTTGAGTGCTCAGTTCTGTGTTGTTTTTATGGATCAAGAATAATATTATAGAGCGATTAAATAGATAAAATTAAATATCAATAAAATTGTGCTTTGCTTTTCGATAATTTTGTTGCCGAAAAAGCAGTTAACGCAAGATTTTTTGAGGTAATTTATCGCCGAGAATAACGGCGGAAACATTTATGTATGATGGACAAAACCTTTTATCTTAGAAGAAAGAAGCTGTTCAATGCGTTTGCAGATTTGATAGGCTATTGTTGATAAAGAAGTTTGAGTTCATTTGATTGCTTATGAAAGCAAACTTCTACTCTTATCAACATTTCATTAGACAGATCGTCAATGACTGTTTAAATGAATAGGGACAATTGTTTTATTAAAGGAATATGGAGCATATTCCATTAAATTACAAATGGTAAATAGAAACAGTTGATTATTTGAGGATTTTGTAGAGTTTTTACCAATGGATTTATCGCAAATAGCAAGTGGAATATAATGTTTGAAAAAAGAACATGGTGACATTGATAAAACAGAGGAATTAACAAGAAACGCGCTTTCCCAACACGCTTTCTCTCTCTCTCTCTCTCTCTCTCTATATATATTTGCACAACGTTCGATAATCCGGCCTATCAAGTGACAAGTGATCAAGTGATATATATATATATAGTCAGGATACCACTCCAGCGCTGTCTAAGATGCTTTTGATATGGGATCCCTTAGGACAGGTGAAAGTTGAAGGCGGATCAGCTCTACGGTTATCTAGTCAGCGAGTGATCCAGCAATATTGTCCACGAATTTCTGGGCTGGTGAGCCGCAGTCCCCTGAGCGGCTAATCTTCTTGGTGATTAGCTGCTGTGCAACTCGATAAACCTCATAAGTGTTGATCACAAATACAACAGAACTCTAAAATATTGAAAATTTTTTTTAGCATTTTACACCATTTGGCTTTTTACTACACGCCAATCGAATTCCAACGAATATTTTGCGAAGGCTTTGCCCAGTAATCCACCCGAATGAAATAGGAAAGCATTATTCCGCAAAATTTTTGAAACCGGTTGGTCGTAACAGTGGAATGCAAAAGCACATATCTTATCAAATCCTCTAGCATGCTGTTCATGTTTTCAGACTGAAATGATCGCAAAATGCATCGTGGTTGATGGAGGAATGTGAATAGGTCGCAAACGCATAAAATTTTTCGATAAACCAAGGTGTTTGCAGCTCTCGAAAGTTTTGAGGCCGATATGAGACGATATGGGGGTAGGTCTATGATGTAGACTGTGCCCGTTATATTTTCTAACTCCAGCTGAAGGGTTCCTCGAATGCACAGAGAAAAGCCTGCTAGAACCAACCCGTAAGCCGATGTGTAGAGGAGAATGGCTGTCTTGGCGTAGTAACGGCTGCTTTGAAGAATATCGGAAGCGCGCTGTAGAGCACTGCAAAAATTTCTCATAAACCAAGACAGATTATAGTCGCACCTTCAAATTCTAGAGGAACACACCTGTTTTATGCATAAATTTTTCAACATCTTGAGACTACATTAAGCTTTTTTCTCAAAGTAATGAAAGGAATCCTCAAATTTTTCCTGATAGAAGTGGAAAAAAGTTACGCGCATATGCCTCAAGAATACAATATTTACAGCTGATATCTTCCACATGGAATTCTGGTACTCTCTAGCAAGTGAAATAATTGAATCTGATCACCTGCTTGCCTACCCTTGCATCCAAAATCTGAAAATCTCTGAAACAACACTGTTTATACCTTTCAATGTTGAGTTCACTGCCGCCGAGATAAGGCATTTCGAGAAGCCGCTCAACTAGCGCATCGTAGCTGGTGAAATCATCCAACTTGCCATGGATAAATGCTTCATTTGAGAATGTCACCAAAGCAACACGCACATATTGTCCCACACCTGTTCCACTCGAAACGTTCGTCTGTTGAAAGATTGTGGCCAAATCAGCGGCAACCTGCACAAATGAAACGTTCAACATCGGTATTTTCAACGTTAATTAGAAAATAAATATTTGGCATGCCTACACTATCGGGGCTACATCTCTCAGCCAGTGTCAACAATTAGGGCACTCAATATGATGATGATGTGAGCAGGACTCTGAAAATTCTTCCCTTAACTTCATTTAATACTTGGGAAACTTCCGTAATGCTAAGGACTGAGGAAGAAAAGTATAAGGTTGGCATGGCACATTGTAGATTCAAATAAGCGTGTATTCTCCCTCGCGTTTTGCAACGAACCCTCTGCACTGATTCTTCCATCACTTCGAAAGAACAACCTTCACTATTCAAAGCAATTTAGTTAGTATGGGTTTCGGCAGTTTCAGCTCGGAAATCCAAGAATTTGAAAACACTAAATCAGATGGACAAAATGCTCACCGGAGAGTGAAAATACGAAATCTACGTTGCTCCGTCAAATTCGAGCAAGACGTTTAAGTGAGTGAGAAAATTTGCACGCTTTTTAGATCATTCACATCCCTTATGCCAATCTTTTGCAGAAGGCAGAAGATATGTATGAGTGCTTAGATGAAACAAAATATGAAGGCATCACGTTGTATACTGCATTATTTATATATGGACGCCGGAGAGAAGTGCATATCGTAAGAGCTCTTGCGACAATGTGTTCCCTCCTTAATTAGCTTGAGGAAACTGAGGTGAATTTGATAGATTGATCGCATCTCTTAAAAGATGGCCGAATTTACTGCAAATATCGATTCACCAAATGCCGTATTGTTTGTTGCGATACTCTTTGCTGTCTTGCGTGAAAATCTTCAGTCATTTTTTAGCGATTGCAATTGATTTCATGGGTTCACTAAAAGAGTACGATGAAATTCATCCTTATATGCAAAACTCATCGGTAAATTCATTAGCGAGAGATTCGGTGACGAATTCCGGAAGCAATATTTCATATTTCGCATATTCAGTCACTTCAATTATTCTTTCGGACCGCCGCTCAGTTGGCATGCCATCCAGCTAAATACTGATAACTCTTGGAAGGTGGCCGAAAATGAGAGGCAGCAGAGAGAACGACGGCTGGATGACGACGCTCTTGCAAAATATATCAATTTTCTTGTTTAGCTAGACTACTGATTCAGCGATCGATCGATGAGGTCTTAAGATATGTGTAAGTTGGGGTGTTGAAGTGATCAAGAGCAGCTCGGCTGGCTGGATTTTAATTAAGTACGCAATTAATTAAATTCATACAAGGACACATGCATTCACTCATATACAAACACAGGCGAACACAAGCACTTTTTTATACAGACTGCTCTAGTGGGCATTCTCGCTAAAATAAAAGTGGAACGAAGAGGGAACTTTATCGGTAAAATCCTAAAATTCGCATGCGAAAGAAAAGGCGATTTTTTGTTGTTGTGCATTTAAAGATGAATTTCGAACTTGAAAGAGGCAAATTTTTAGATGAGATTTCCCTGGGAATATTTGCTGCTCTAATAAGGCAAATAATTTAGCTAACAAAACGTTTTTCGCAAGTCTCAAAAATTTACAATTTGATCGCATAAAATGGAATGCAAGCAATAAGGGTGTTTCGCCCTCTTTATGAACGTTGAGATTTCTAACCTCGATGAGTCCATCTTTCGTCATACTTAAAGAAGAATCGACCACAACAACGATATCGAGATAAAGCTTGGCTGGATCGCACGCGCATTGCCGTTCTTTTAGCACATGTGACGCTGTTGTGGGTACTGGTCTTTGAGTAGTAGCTCTGTGTGTGGTTGAGGACTCTGGTCTCATGGTTTCTGCAGTATTTGCATGTTGAGGGGTGCCTGTGCTGAAAAACCACGGAGGAGTTGTGTCTCTTGTTGGGACCCACCATGCCTCGGACGTTGTAGGATAGGACTGTTCCGTTGAGAACCTTTCGGTACTTTGGGCTGAATATTGTGGCCACCAAGTAGCTGGTCGAGGCGAGGTCCATTGTGTCCAGCTATACGAAGTTCTTTCGCCCTCATTATTAGTTGACACGTGTTGAGGGGGGCCTGTACTGAAAAACCACGGAGGAGTTGTGCCTCTTGTTGGGACCCACCATGCCTCGGACGTTATAGGATAGGAGTGTTCCGTTGAGAACCTTTCGGTACTTTGGGCTGAATATTGTGGCCACCAAGTAGCTGGTCGAGGCGAGGTATATTGTGTCCAGCTATACGAAGTTCTTTGGCCCTCATTATTAGTTGATACGTGTTGAGGGGGGCCTGTACTGAAAAACCACGGATCTGGTCGAGGTGAGGTCCATTGTGTCCACCCATGTGAAGTTCTCCGGTTCTCATTATCAGTCGTATGATGAGATGGTGTCCGGGATCTTGGTGTACTTTGCCACCACCAAGGAGGTGATGTAGTGGTGGGCCACGACCATGTCATATCGGCCGTTGTGAGCTTTGTACTCATATCGGCTATCGATTGCCACCATGAAGGTGCAGTTGTCACTGAATCCCACCACTGCGGCGTCGTATGATTCCTAACGATAGTGGAGTCTTCCCACCACCACTCAGGTTTCGCCGTTGTTTGCCACTGCTCCCGGTCCACTGTCGACCGCGCATTCGTAGTGCCAACGAATAAAACTACAAGATTATTTCGGTTGATTAGTTCCATAGATCTAATCGAAGTGTGCGAATTTTTGGCGATCGTTAGAGTGTCACAACAATGGATAGTTGAAATGTGAATTATGCTTCCGATAAGTGACACAGCATCCTCCTACAGAGGTGCCTTTTCCGTTCTTATCGTAGGCAAATCATGGTTTGCAGATGAAAGTGAAAGTTCATAGTTTTCAATTGTAACGTTGCCCTTGCCGAAATCATACAGTTCTTTTACACTTTTAATATGTTTGCCATGCAGCAATTTCTCCTAATCACTTCTGCTACCTGGATGCTGTAAGCTGATGGATGAAATTACTTAACGTGATATTGCTTGTGTTCTCTAAAGTTCATAGAATAGCCACTTAATTAGATGAGCTTCTGGATAACTTCAAAATTCATTCATAATAGGTGGAAAAGCATGAGAAGAGGCTATAAGATGTGTAATTATTTTATTTTAAAAATAGAATTTCAGTGCAAAAAAACGCGATGAAAAATTCACAACTATTTTTTAAAATGTCTCCCATGCACTCGATGAACGTTCCACAGAACTCTTACCTGCAATTAACGTGAGTCGAAACATTTGTACGATCCCACACTTTCCTCAATCGATCTGAAATAGACGAGCACTCTAACAAATACCGAAATCGAGAGTCCACAGTATATCGTTCTCTTTAAACAGTACGACCTCTGTACTTCACTAATTTTATTCAAAATACAGGCAATTGAAGCTCATTGCCTCCAGCAGTTGAAGCTCCATTCTTAAAAAAACTCGGAATTTTCGATATTTCGCTTTGATGCTCAGTTGTGGTGAATATTTGTGGAAATATTTCTGAAGCAATAAGTTTCCTTGCAATTGAAAGTGTTAAATTCATGAGCAATATTGTTTAGAGGAACTTCATAAGACTGATGGTTTTTGAAAATACCTGATAGGCTTTAATCAAATCACTTATTTTCCGATTAATGAGTTCGAAATTTACAACATCGATCATACTATATAAGTGTAGGTATTGCATCAATGCCCACATGATTAACACAATCCTAAACAGACATTAATAATGTCAGCAATTTTTGAACGCATTTTTGAATGCCTTATGCACTTTCTTCATAGAGATGTGAACCTTGAAAGTATTTCAAATATCCATATCGATTAATAAAGAAAAAGATATTTCCATAGTGAAATTTTTCGAAAGAATTTCCAACATTCAAAAAATTCGCTTTATGAAATGACCATAGATTTCTCAATGTTTCTATTTCAATTATATGTTTCGACGCTATATTGAACAATCGAATTATCATCTGCTTTGTCGCCATCTACTCACACAAATGTTCATTAAGATAACAGTCTTAGCGTTCATGAAATACTCTATCTTATGAATCTCATCATCAGCCAAATTAAGGAATTTTCGTAATCTATTTCCAGCAAACAAAAACCACAACGCGCAAGTAATACGATCAAAGATATTAACTATTTCTACATCATTACAGTATTACTCTATAAACACAACGATGATAGTGTTCACTTGTTTGAGACCGATGCTACGCGCTCAAAAGAGGTGCTTTTAAGTATTATATAAGTGCTTCGCGAGGGCGTTCTTCAGTTGAAATTCATATGCACTAAAGATAAGAAAGCAAGCTTATAATGTTTTAAGATGTTTTTTTTTTTTTGCACAATGCTGTATCAAATACATTTTGCTCATAGCATTAGATATCAATGCGCTGTTGATGACAACGCATTGACGTTAGTGCGGATGACTCATCACCAGAAGATCAATTTTTAGAATGTTTGGAATTTTGCAATATTTGGAAATTTTTTAAAATTTTAAAAAGGATTGGAAAAATTTTTGGTGAGTGGGTAAATTCTAAGCGCTTGAAAGGCTGATTATAAATCGGAAAGTTGCTGAACGATATAAAAGTTTGTTTGAAGTCTTTCAAATAATACGTCCCACCAAAACTGATTACAGCATCTATCATCATGCTTTAACGTTGCACAACTTCATCATAGTTTTTGGCTTTAATGGGACGATTAGCAAATATAAAAAGATATTCAAGCACATCTCGTCACAATTTATCGCTTTCCACAAAGCTTATTCACATTTCCCAGTTATCCTCAAGTATTCGTTAGAGACCTTAAGTGGGTAGACCACATACTAGAGTACATATGCAAATTTGAGCACTATGATCAGCTGTTCGTTGCGTGCCTATTTATACGCATGAAAAAGTTATCACTAAAATTTGAGATAAACTCGAATTCAGCATTTTTGTATCTCTTGTAAAGATCGCTGACGATTATAGAAGTTCGATTGTTTTTTCGGACTCGGATTTAAATGCACTCATTCACTCTTTTGTATTTCTTTGTTAAGAAGGACAAGAAAACTATTGTTACATCCCCTAGCACTATAACCCGTGCAACTGAACGATGCTTTCGAATCTGCAAGACTCGATGATTGCCCCACTAGTCCAGAAAACTCTAAGTGGATCGATCCGAATCTTGGCAGTTGTACTTAATATACCTTTGATTTTCACTGAATGGAATTTTGAGCGATTTGGCCATATCCTTTGAATATCATTTCATCATTGCCGTTTCATTGCTGGTGGATTTCGATCTCCTGTTTCTCAACGGCCTCAATGATCAAAAATCTACGCTTATCTAATCAATCTTTATATCATTAGATGTGCATTGCTTAAACATGTGTTTTTTCTATGTAATCAATGTGATCAATTCGAAAAGTTGCTCTATTATCGACAATTCCTTGCATTGCATTTCCCAGGTTCACTTGTTATCATAATAAGAAGCATGCTTAGTGTCGGTCTTTTAACACGTCCTGAAATGTGTTTGAGCACTCTCATTTTTCTTCTTTATCGATTATTTCGACTTCTCTATCGGCTCCATTCTCACTCCGATACTATTTCATCGGAAAATGCAGATATTGTGATCATAAATAAATCCTCGTTCCCCACTAAAGAAGTGAATAGGAAGAGAGATTTAACGGTGGGGAAGTGAAAAATCTGCAAAGAAATCTATAATGAGAAAGCAGCATTGTCTAATGAAAGAAACATTGCTAACAAAGAATAAAATTCTTGCTATTGATGCGGTTCAGTGAAAAGAGAAAAAAATTTCACCATCATGGTTTGCATAAATACCACTTGTATGGCGAGATTTCGTGGAGATGGACTGTAAAGAAGTGGAGGAGAGAGAGGAAAGAGTAGCAGAAAGATGTAGAGTTGGTTTGTTTATAGAGAACCTAACGCTGTGCATACTGTATTCCAACTACTTTCTCATGTCATGTAAAAAGAAGAAACGAAATACGAAATATAATGTTTTATTCACATTTCCATTGGGGAGAAGAAATACATGTGATTCCAACAAAACATTATCTGGTAATTTTGCATATGAGCCTCATTCAATTGAGCATTATAAATGCTTACTTAAGCATCCGATAAACACTAGCATGTTAAATCGTGACTTGGCCAACAGATTATAATGTTGTGGTAAACGTTCTCCAGGAGTAATATTATTTCATACTTTACAAGTAGATGTTTAATTCTTAAAAAACCCGATTTCTTTGTTGAAATTTCCTCTAAATTTATGTCATATCCCCTAAAACTCCCAGACGAAATTTTTTTATGGATGTGCGTCGTTATCGTTCAGCGACCTCCTCATCTGGCTACAATACTGGCAAGCGCATATGTTGAGTTGAGAGAAAATGGGAGATAATGTAAGAATTTTCTTAATTGTAGAAAAGCAATAATGCGAAAAGTTTAGTTTACAGCAGAATTCTTTAGTACAAAGTTAATCATCAAGTGAAGCACAGAAATTCTCCGTATCACAAGCAGCTGCTTGGCACACATAACGCATTGGCTTCGTGAAACAGTTTCCATTTTGAAGGCCACCATTCGGGCGCGAGCCACTGACCACAGAGACACAATCGCCGGCAGTGGCATTCGGATAGCCACTATTCCAATAATTCAATGAGGCCATATCATACTGAAATTTGTGGACTTCAGTCCTAGAATTCACAACAAACCTTGTTCAGCAATGGCGTGCAAATTCATGTGCTTGCTGATAAGAAATGAAAACACAATTCAATGATTGGAGCCATGATGTTATTCGTGGCCTATACTCTAATTTCTAAGTGATGACGACCTTGGTTATACAAATAAGGGAGCTTTCTAAGTGTTTCATTTGTTTAATTCATGTGGTCATACTCATTTTGGCTCATGAAAAGCATTTGAATGGTGTACTATTTGTTAGTACAATATAAGCCTTTCTGTTATAATTCGAAAAGCAACTCTTATTTTAATAGATTGTTTAAAATTATTCCCATCATGTTAAAAGACCTGTTGGCTCTATTAAAGGGATTCGTAAACATTTATCGGGACCCTCTCTAAGTACCTGCGCACTAAAAATTATTAAGGTTAATGAGAGAAGAGATCGTTTGTACAGATGACAGAAAGGAAATGAGGTGAAGATAACAAAGAGAACAGTATAAAACTAGCTGCGAACGTCATAAACAATATTATTTATGAGTCCATCTAACGAGGTGCCTGCAAACATGATGCAAGTAACTCTGTGAAAAGTGAAGAAAAACAACTTTTTGCGCTTCATCGAGTTTTCAAGCCTAACTTTTGTGCAGCAACGGCAGTTGATTACTGATGGAAAATTCAGATATACATTTGAATACCTATACATTCATCTATTCGTTCTTAAATATTTTAATATTACAACACGGTCTGTCTGAAGTATACGAAGGGTTGCATTTGTATGCCTTAATACGAATCAAACATCTCAACAACAACATACCCCAAGTATTCCAAGCTCAGCACATGAATTGGTTGTACTCTGCGTATGCCTCTCATTTCCATGTTCTGTTTACACCCTCAGAAGCATGAAACTCACCGGTAGTTCAGTCTTGTTTGGCCCTTGCCAGAAGTATGCCCTAGCTGATTGATTGTAGTATAATCCAATGTGATAATCGAATGGCCATTGAAGAGTTGACATCGCTGACTTCGCATACTCTATAAAAATACAGGTTGGCCATTATAGGACTGATAGCATATCATCCTATTGGTCCAGTAGGGATTGATGGTTTACGTCGAAATGTTTAAAAAAAGCCAAATCGCCAATCGTTCATTACTCTTTTGATCGACTTTGCATTGGCAATATGATCATTCATGCTGCATGAATCTTTTTACGGTGTATACTGAGAATCTCCCGTCGTTTACATAAATCATTTGTGACAAGCAAAAAAGTGAATGCAGAATTGGGCAGCCACGAGGGGCATTTTCGTTGACCAGTACCGACGGTTCTGGTCATCTGTTAATGTAACCGGCATGCTTAGCAAAATCACGCTTTAAATGGCTACTTCTTAGGCCAAATTGCCCATGTTTTATTCCACTCCTCACGAAAAAAAAAGCTCATAAGGTCAACAAGAAACACTAACGATGAATAAAATTATGCTTGTGTTGGGTGAACTCGCTGGCCAAGTGTGCACCATTAGCCATTGCCGGACATGCGAAATGTGCGGCAAACCAACTTGCATCAATGTCCATGAAACGTAAACATTCACCATAGACGCTATTCGGATTTTGCAAAGCGTCCGCGAATTGTATCCAATTGTTCTTGCAATAACAATTCACTGAAATGTTTCCAATTGTAAAAATTTTGAAGATTCTTCGTTTTGCTTTCAGAAATATGAAAATCTTTATTAAGTTCGAGATCCATCATAAATATTTCATGATATATTTCAAACGGAAACTGCACTAAATTAAAAAGTATAAGATCAGCGTTATATAGATTTATATATATGATGATCCTTTTACTCCCATTTTATGGGCGAAGTTTTAATCAATAATGATGCATATCGGCCTACATTGCTGCTTTGGCAAACTATTCGTATTATTCAACTAAAAGCATTGAAATTGATAAATGATTTGCTTTTCATACCTTTGCAGAAGGCATTCGTAATTTTGGTTATAATGCTCGTGTCCATGCTCCCAAAAGCGAAATTCGGAGAGGATAGATTGCCAAGTTTCTTTACCAGTGTTCCCTCAGGTTGCTGACGGAACGCTACGGTGATTATCTTTGTGCCCGATTCTTTTACTTGATTCGCAATCGCATTCGGATCAGCAAAGCCACCAGCACTGAAGAACAATTCATTCTTTATAAGGTACGGTACTGCAGTTTCGCTGATCTTCAATTTCACATCTACTGTGAACTGCTAATTAATTTAGATTTAAAAAGACTTATTATTACTTAAAGAGTCCTTTAAATGTTTAGTATACTTCCTCGAACAAAGTTTCTTTCCGAGAATAGTTGTGCGTTTTCCAGCCTGATGCAAGTTATAGGGTTATGAAATAGTGGCACATATGAACGACATATTTACATCCGTGGCACCATATTACGAATAGCCTTTAATCTATGGTTACCTGTATGCAGAGCTATAGAGAAGGATAACAGTTTTGGCATAGTGACGACTGCTTTCAAGTACCGTTGACGCTGCTTTCAGTCCACTGCAAAACAGTTCGACTTATAACCTCTTTATGAGTCGCTTTCATGAAATGCATCGTAGGTTTTCTAACCAATTGCCCTCTAACATAGGAAACTCTTCACAGAAACTGAACTCATTTCCAGAGATTCGCGGCTTCTCGCCGAAATTTTGAGACGAATTTTATTCAACAACGAGCGGGTGATCACTAAGTGGAGCGAAGAGCACAGTTTTTTCCAAGCTTTTCTTGGAATTGGTTCTCGAACAAGGTCAACCTTGTAAGTTAAATAAAACGAACGCTTCAATATTGAGAGTCTTTCCTCGATGGTAATCAATTGTAAATAGGCCTTCAACTAGCGATGCATAGTTGCGATATTTGTTCAAATCGCCCACAATAACTGCGTTGTCTGCGAATGCCACCAATGCAACTCGTATGAATTGTCCTTCAGCAGATCCCGAAGAGACGTTCATTGGTAGAAAGAGACTTGCAAGATCAGCCGCTACCTTTAATAGAGGCTCATAGTATTTCTTGGACATGCATCTATCCTTAAAATTATTCCTGATGGGGAAGAATATTTAATAGACATTTGCATATTGGTTGTTTATATGTAAAAGGTGAGCCATATTTCAGACTAGTGAGAGAGTGATCAAATGATCACTGTATACATTTAGGATACGTTTGAGATAACGCTTTTGTGATAATATTGTATTATCATTGAAAGATTATCTATAGTTGAGGATATAATTGAATACAATTGAATCGAGTCTTTCACATTTAGTCTACAGGTATATCTGCCCTCATAACGTTTATGTTCATCATTATGGTCTTTATTTATTGTGAATGCTTTCAACACAATTTCGCGGAAATGCGTCTATGCATAGAGTGATTAAAACAGCATAGAATTTCACCGTGAAAATAGCACCGTTAAAGAATTTCTGCAGATTCAATTTTCGTCTACGACTTGCAAATGATATTTGGTCACTATTTAAATTTGATGTTTTCATTCAAGTTATAATATAATATGATGGCAAGATGACGCTTTTATTGCTTATCGATGATAGAAAGAAATAAATATTTCAATTCATCTCTCATTTTCATAGCTTTAGCATAATGTAGACAGCATTCCAGGTGGAAATTTAGATATGAGCAGTGATAATGATACCTGTATGAGACCCTCTTTAGTCATACTCAATGAACTATCAATTGCGACGACGATATCAAGGTAAAGTTTCGATGGTTGACATGCGCATGCCCTTTTGGTGTAATAGGAACTCGAAGTTGACGGTATTGTTGCATTAGCAGCAAAACTCGTTGAAAGTAATCCTGAAGCGTTGTTAAATGTAAGATGAACAGAGCAAATTCATTCACAATAATGGTAAAATAACTGTTAATAAAGATTTCGTTGTTTGAACTTATTGCATGTTTTTTCGAGTAGCGAACATATATTTTTTTAAATATCATCTAAACTGGAGCACGCTGTCAAGAAAACAGAAATAATATGCCACTTTTATGATAGTCCTTGTCTCTCAAACAATGGCGAAATGGCTAATTCCTTTACCTTCCAACAGTGCCATATTACACCTCTATGGAGAATTCAGTTATCTTTGAAATGTCGTTTTTCATATGTCCTCGCAAAAATTTTTCAGCTTGCTGAAGTGATTATACAACGGCAACAAATAATATTTTTCTTCCCCATTCGGCTGTGCAAAAGAACTCAGCGTTTGCTTATTTCCCATCATTGGTTCTTTATTATAAGCGATATAAGATGTTGAAAAGAATGAAGAAAAGGGGAATCATCTGCAAAAATATTCGCCACTAAACTGTTGTTCTGAGAGTATTATTGATGCACAAACCTGTCAAGATTATTAGAGATGTCAGTAATAAAGGCATTTTCAAAGGCAGCCTCTTGAGTATGCCTCAAAATGAATGTTCTGAAAATCAAAATTCCATCACTTCTTTAAATCTAAACAATTGCTTATGAATAAACAAAAGAAAGATGCGTTCCTCTTGATTCTACTTGATATCAGTACAGATAAACCAAACCATTGCAGTACTCAAATATGAGGTAGACATCTCTTCTATTATATATTTCAGCAAAATGAAAACGTTTCTCATTTTCAATTTGTTAGCGCTGAGTTGCAAACAATGGCTGGAACAAACTTTTTATTATCATCAATTGAGAAGATAATCGTTATAAAAGAAAATCAAATATGAGACAATAGAAAAAGAGTCATCTACAATTTTTAATTGAATTTCTTACTATACAGTCCATTTCGGATCCTCTATTACGGCATGGATTCTTGACATTAAATTTATTTTGAGTGCTCAGTCTTGAAATTGCTTTTCACCTATATTCGCTCCAACCATGGGTTAGTAAGTGGAGTCATTAATGATGAAGATATGTCTAACTCTAAAACATGTCTAAGAAATATAAACGATCTTGCATTAACGGTTAATGCATCTTATATATAAGCATATTGCATCGTTCTAGCTTTTTGCATAACGTGACTGTTCAATACTCAGCTGGAAACTACTTTTGCATAAAAATTCCTCAATTATTTTTGGCATTATAACTCGTCCTATAATATGGTAACATCCTGTCTGATGAATATCAATGATAAGGATAAATGGCGATTCTAATGTAAACAATAGCGGCTTGAAAGCTTGATGAAAAGAGCGGAACGTGTCTTTGAAGCAAAATTGAACGCAAAGCTTTCTCTTTACAGACCGTACTTAAATATTGATAAACGGCCACAAAAACGATTATCAGTGACGTTAATGATACTTGAAGGACGCAAACAACGAAGTACACATTGCGTTCGGAATTTCCCTCTCAGCACATCGATGCCATATGACGCATTCGTTGTCTTTTATGGTTCTTCCAAAGTACCACTCTTCCGCAGTTTATGCGGTGATATGATATTATGCTCAATGCGGTGATATGATAATATGCTCATCTTGTGTCGTACTATAAAAACTTCTCTCGCTTTTAGGCTGCACCTCCACCTGCACCTATAATTTGAAGGTGTATAAGTGATAAAGGTGGAAATATAGTTCAAAACGAAAATGCCTATCGATAATAAAGAATACACAATTCAAAATGTGCTCAGCTTCATTGGTTAAAATATCTTTGAAATGAAACATCGAATTGAACGAATTTGTATTTAATGTCAAAATACATTGTTGTGCTTTCCTGATTTACTCAAAGATCCAAATTTAAAAGAATAAACTATACGTCATTTGTTAATACTAATAATGATTGAGACGTTAATATCGATTGAAATTATGAATTCACTTGATAACTGATATCATTAACGAAATTTGCCGGAAAAATTCCTCTGAAGTAATTTTGTCACTTCTTGATCATCATTCACAACAATGATAGACAACAGTTTTTATGCATCTTTGCAGATTTGCGTTTGCAAGAAGCAATATAATGGCATCAAATATGTGTCTGTCTGCCTGATGCCTAGTGGGAGGTATCAAAGGCAGTAGAGTCACGAAACGTCACGGAACAATTTTCAATATAAACCATTAATGAACTAAAATATAGATTTTTTAATTCACAGCTGTACAATTTGTGGCTATTCATGAGACTGAATGATCTGCTAACGGTGCTGCAAAATTGTGTGTCGTGGCAGCCGTTTTCCCAGATGCATCTATTCGGATGAATAATAAGTGTTCCCTAATAACTTGATGTACTGTATTGCAGGGTATTTCAAATCGATGAAGAAGTGTGCTAGAAGAGAAGGTCGTGATATGTGCTTCTTCAAAATTGCGCATTGCTTTAACAACGTCGTAAATTAGCCATGAAGCATTGAGATTTTTATTGAGCGGGTTATGCGTTCAAGTCATGTCGAAAGCAATTTACATTCTACCGATCACAAAATGTAGTCCTTCAGTCCGCAAAATCAGCGCTAGTTTTTATAAATATTTGTGTATTTTTTCTCTTTTACAAATTGATAGATCAGGTGAGTTTGGTTGGAGGCGAACTTGTGGTCAAATTATGAAAAAAATAAGGCATTAACCTTTTTTTGAGAAGTGTTCTCTACTACGATGATTCCCTAATTTTATTCAATAATCGATATTGAAGTGTAGTGCATAAAGCATATGAACTCTCTGAGGTGATAACATTGTCGTCCATGCAGCTAATACTAAATCCTACAATTTCTTCATCTGAGATTTGCAGCTGCCTCAACAGTATTGCAAGGCAATCAAACAGTAAGAGCTATTCAAGAGGAAATTAGAAGAAATGCGCCGATAACAGCTTGAACATTATTGCAATGAAAGTAGCAAAGAAGGTGAAAGTAGTATTAATTCAGAACTTATTCACCTTTTCCCTTCTTCGATATGCAAATTTATTTCGCCTCATTAAGGGATTTCTTCTACATCGATATGGAAAAATTTAACTACATTAGGATAATCCAAAATTATTCTGAATGACTGCATTTATCATATACTGCAGTTATCAGCTTTAATGCTTCCCCGTTTGAAACTATCGGATATACTTACATACATAAATACATACAGACGCACAGACACGACGTCACCCCACTGCGCCTTAGAAGAGATTACGTATCACTTCTGTTTCGTTTTGCTTGAAATGCCTGCACACTATGCAGCCATGATCTTATGACAAAATTATTCCACTGAAGATCATCATGAGAGCACAGTGAATAAACTACGAACGGACGTGTCACTCAATATTATGCTTATAATGCTATATAAAATCATGCTGCAATTGTGCATCAACAGTCACCAATGCATAAAAAGAGACAGTGCTCAGTGCTGATAACTGAGCCCATAAATCGAAAAGATAAAGTTTAGTGAGTGGGCGACTTATTGATGCACATCTTCAAATATTAGTGTCTTTTTTACGGTGTGATATAACAGAAAGATGCTCCACTAGAATATGAAAGGAAATGGGGAAATGTGAAAAATGAGAGAAAAAATTCGAAAAAGGTATTATGCGATGCTAAGAAAAAGGCATCTTTGTTTTTGAAGGTATGATCAACGCTTACGCATTGTCAATGCTAAAGTTTGCAAGCACTGGGCAAAAATCAGAGGCAGTCAACGCCCGTAAGGGCCGAAGTTTGCAAGCATATTGTGTGCATCGTAGGCTACAAATATGATTCAATATTTAAATTTTATACTATCATCGATGAGCATCACAAAAAGTTTCGTGTAGCTCATCTTTAGAAAATATTGGCAATAAAATTGGAAGAGTGACTCAAGGGAATTTGATGAAAACGTCTCGAGCGTTTTTCAACATCCTATTTTATGCTGCGCTAAGCAAAATGTAAATAAAATGTTGAAAATATTTCAAACAAATATGCAATAAATATATCACTTTTCAAAGCTACGCTAGAAAACGAAAGCATTAAAAAAACAGCTGCCGATGCTCCAACAAAACGTTACAATTCTTGTATCACTGAGTGTATTACGATGGAAAATTCACCAAAAGCTTCACATTATTCGATTTCAAATTTATGCGTCAGATTTTAGCAAGTAAAGAAATGTAATTCAAATGCTAATCGATTCATCAGAAAAGAAAATTAAGCATCCGAGAATCGTCACGATTTCCAAGAAAATTGTTCTTTACTGCAGAATGATAGTATTTTATTTTGAAACTCTGCGGTTTTTGCATTAGAAACGCATTAACTTCTATAGCGCTTCAGTACCATATATATAGTCTTGTATTTAGTGATCTATCGAATGCATTGCTCTTTGAACAAATTTTAGTTGATTTGAATTCCGAGGAATGTTTGGCACGTGGAAAAAGCAGCTGAATTAAATTCCAATTATTTATCGGCGAGGGAAGCTTGTGTTCAGTATTCTCGTCCTCAAATTGCCTGCGGCAATTCGTTATGACTGCTTATTGGTTGCATTCCTTATAGCAGATTAAAAAATTTCATCTCTTTTGACAAAACTCTTCTTCTGGTCACATTCACCATCCTCAGCCTTCATTCACGTTGAATATTACTTTGCTTATTCTTGAAATACTATTGCAACAGTAATGTTATAGGCGCATTAAATAGAGCTGCACTCATTATAAATGCAAAAAGGACTTATAGGAGGTCTGAAACTTGATCTTGTACGGTCTGAGAGGAACTTACAATGAGCTAATGGATAATGAATTATTATCGCATTAATAAAACTTGTTTACTTATTCAGGATTGACGCTATCAATGAGATGTTCCAATGCCTCATAGATTCTATCTTCGATATGACTTCTTATGCAAATTTACACATTAATTTTGACTACAAACTTATATGCTAATTTTGACTATAAATCTGTTGATTTGTTGCATACGTGTGCCCCATTTTTTGAAGATAAGGCATCAACGCCATCCAAATGTTGGTGGATCCTGATAACAAGTGAAATAGACGTTATAAGAGGCGATGCTCTTAGGCAGTTAGAGAAGACCTGAGGACAAAGGGGAGCTAGCCTAAGGCGTCGTCACTCAGATTTCGCTGAGAAGCCACCTCGTGATTCGTGAAGCTCCGCACCGCTAAACTCAATTTACGAAGTCCCTTTTCGCTCAATAATCAACTAACGTACTGAAGCTTTCAATCTAGAAGTTGGTTTAGTTCAGCACAAGTCGATTTCTGCATGACCCGCTCACTATTCTTTTCATTAGAAAAATTCAATCATCATTCCTTTGTTCGTAGAATTGCCCTGAAAAGATAAAAATTATAATTTATTCAATAAGAAAAATTATAATTTATTCAATAAGTTTTTAAATTGAAAAGCTTTTCATTCTTAATTTAAATAGCGTCATGCTATCATTGGTTGGTCAATATCCTCGTAATTTGTCCATTATGAAGCCAAATCCTTCTTTATCTATACAACCTCTAAGGGAGACACTGGACGGAATGACGGTTTAATTTCGTCACTCAAACGCGTTTTAACCGGATTGGATAAAATATGACGCTAATCAATTGTCTTTTAGGAGCATTTTGAGCAGATTGGCCCGAATTGATGGAATTTATTTCGAAACTATCGCTTTATTGTTCATATGCGGCATTTGCATTTTTCGTGATATTTCTTCCATTTATGCTTTTTGCAAATATGTTAATGTACGCTCAAATCGAATGGAATATTAAACGGTTAAATTATGCAAATTTTCTTCCAATTTTAGCAAAAATTGCATCAACGCTCATTAACAAAACGATGTTGATGGCGATTCGCTTATGTGTGAAAGAAATTTGAAGAAATCCTTTATGCCTTATTGAAAATGTTGCAATTATAAAGAAAAGGAAATAGAGGTTCTCTTATTGCATTTACTTTGCGAACTGTTGTCATCGTATTGCAATAAATTGCACTGCAATTTTATCAGTTTACAAAAACAGTCGAATTGCGGCCTTTTGCATTTCAGTATTTTTGACTTAATATTCAGTATTTCAGTATTCAAATTCAGTAAGCAAGTATCATTTAGACAGTCATCATTTGTAATGACTGTTTTGAACCGTTGTAGTTTTAACGCTTTTCTTTGCTTTTACTGAAAGATTTCTTAAAGATTAGTTAGGAGAGAGAGTATCTCATTCATAAGGGGTAAGGAAATTCTCGAATATAAGCTTTCACTGTTGAAGTTTTATGCAACAATATTTTATCCTTCTTTTTCCTTCGAATTACCTTCCCCTTTCATCCCCTCCCTCCCTCTCCCTAGCCTATAATAATCACAAATTTCAGCTCATGTGTTGCCAAGGATCCACTCAGTGCAAATTCCAGTGACGGTTTGCTTGCATTATCGATTGGCCATCATACAGCATTTGACCTCCTTCAAGGTGTGCAAGTTTGGAATTATGAAATGATTAAGCGATTTCAAAGAACACGATTATTTACATGAATTCTTTTTCCACGAAATTTGAGAATATTCCCTTGAAATTTACAACTGCAAAAATATATTCGATTTTTGAGTATTTGCATCTTTAGATGTCTATGAATGTCTGTCGAATCACCTGAATGGCCTAAATTCATCCTCAACATAAGTTTGAAATTCTAACACTATTCATTCGCTTCTTAGTTTTGTGCAATGAGATCAATACTCATTTCTAGGATGAGGGATATTGCAACGATTCTCATTACTATCTCTTTCATAATTGCTTTCCTCTAGCTAGAAATTACCGTTTCCACTTCTTAGTAGATTACCTTTTTGCCTCTCAATAAACTCTTGTTTTACTTTTCTCGTATTAACAGTGAAAAATTGCATGCCGTTTTGAAGCTAGTAATATAAAGCATTTCTTTGCAAATAACATATCGCCAACGAATACACATCAAATGTTTGATTATTCACGTTGGGAGATTATTTAAAATCATCATCAAAATCCACGTTTATTCTACAAAGGCGATTTATTTGAATGGGAATCCCGCATAATTATCTATCAAAATATAAAAATATTCATAAACAATTATTTAAGATTTCTTAATATGATGGTATTTTAAATTTCTTTTGAATGTATTTTTACAGGTGAAACTTATTGTAAAGCGGAGAGAAAGGCGTTGAGTGTATTTGCTTGTTTTTTACTTGTTCGACTTGCTTCATATAAATACGAGAATCTCTTTCTTATGTTCCGTGAAGATTGCGCTATCAGAAAGTTGGTTCTAAATTGTTTACATTCACTTTTTGGTATCATTGGAAATCCATTATTTCCCATTATGGTTTGTGTGAGTGGTGTTATATTGAATCATTTGAGGATTACTATTGGTCACTCTTAATTGCAATCAAAGAATGGGAAAGTACAAATAGAGACTGAGGGGTTTTATGAAACATTTTCAGGACGATTAAGGGCTTTATGAAGGGGGAATGAAGAGTGAATTGATTTGGTTGATGTTTTGGTCATTTTTGTTACTTGATCACTGGACTGACCACATCTGAAAATAATGAGTATATCCTCAATCACATTTTTAATGTTCACTTATTTATGCCATATTAGAGTCAACGATCGAAACAATAAAGGAGAAGAAGAAAATTGTTGAGTGCAGAAAATTTTAAACTATATAAAATGATTATTATGCTATTCCACTATGTGTTAATGCAAGTTCATCCTTCCTGTCGGCCTCATTACCTCATATTAGAATGGCTTCAGACCCGATTAATTTTTGTATTTCTGAAGACATCGTTGAGTTGATTTTAGAATGAGCGAAAACCATCAACGTTCACTCAATGTCATTTAACGCTGTTTTCACATCCTCAGAGACGAGTATTGCACATTCATTAATCACCATCATAGATTAGCATAAGACGATATTAATTTGCTCACAATGAATTTATAGACTGATCAGTGGACATCGTATCGGAATCGGGCCAGGTATTGTCTTCTTCGCTAGAGAGCTTCTTTGGCCATTTGCTGCTGAAGCCAATTATGTGGTATTGGCTAGTGCATATGCTATTGTTGTAATTGCCTCAGCCTTAATGATTTATCCTTATTTTCAGGTAATCATTTTATATTCCAATGTTTCGTAGTTTTATTCCATGAAACCAATTAAGGCTTTTCAGAAGTAAAGTAAACAACATTTCCCCTCGTGATTGAACTTGTTCTCAGGCAAAATTCGATTTCTCAAAACAACATTTCAAAAAATTTCCTTTTATATGATTTTTCTCGAATATTCTCATCATTTTGCGAAATTCAATTCTAATTTGCAAAATGCCTCTAATTTCCACATTATTTATATAATAAACTAAAGGACACATCCGTATATATTCATAAAACGATTGAATAAAACTTTCATCGATGAAAAATGTTTAATAATAAGAGGGAATTATGTCCATTAAGATCAACCTTTAATGTCGAAAAATAAAGAAAATTTTGATGAATTCAATTCTCTTTTAAGGATCTATACAACGTGAATGAGGCATTAAAAGTGGCTAATCGTTCGGATTATTTCGCTGAAAAGCGTTGTGCGTTAGTGATGACTCGAATCGCAATGCTCCTCTATGCAGTTATGATTGTTCTCTTCTTCTCGGAAAGTGTAACGAATCGTGTTGCCGACTATTTAACGATATTTGGTGAATCCATTTAGTTTATTCTTTCTTTGATCTATAATATATCACTGAAAAATATATCCCGCCCCCCTCCATCAATTGACTAGAATAAGCTCCTTGGAGAATGTGTGATAACATGCGGAAGGGCGCTTCTTTTGGACTAAACGAACATTGCTGCAGAAATTGGAATACGCTTCTGTCATTTTCCACGAATAGGCACGACGATCTTCGCCATTCACTAAGCGATGACCGATGTGGGTGGACTGAGGCAATGGGTGGCGCAGGCGAGGTTCTTTGAAGAAGTGACAAACCATAAGATAGGGGTGATTCCGCCCACCAAGGTGCGCCCCTTACACAGGTAATATTCCAATGCGTCCCGACGATCCTTCCCTGCGAGACGAAAATGGCTCTCACGAAATTAGTCTGTTCTCGTGAGACCCAACCAACGGCCATCCCTCTACGCATCCGAGTAGCAATCTGCATTTTGAAAATACGTCTTAATTACCTCTTTCCTTGAATAAGGAGTAAACTTCAAAATTTGAGGGGAGTGTTAACAATTCTGTTGTGAATGGCAGCGGCGGCATCGGAGGGACCGAGTGTAGGCAGAGGGCAGAAGCTGATAACCACCTCTCGATATCGATATGCGACAGCACAAGCAAGTTAGAAGCAGTAGTTTATGGGACAGTACCACGAAATTCCAATAGTGAGTAGGACGAAAGACATCCAAACGGGCCGAAAGCTCGACGTATATAGCCCCCCCCCTCCCTATCGCCTGGGGTGGCACAAGAGCACATAAGTCGATCAATGGCATTATGTGAAGAACAATAAACCAGAATCGACTATATGAGTAAATGTGATCACGGCAGTGTTAGATCACAAGTTGATATCCTGGGTCGGCTCTTCCATGCCATACTCATCACTTTTCAGTTTGAGACAGAATGGGCGCATTGAATATCTTTAAATGTCGCATGGAACCTTCAGCATGAGATTCCACATCTAGGCGATTTAGTTTTTAGATGAGGTGAATCGCTAATGGATTTGAGATGTTCGAATAAAATTCGAAAAGTTTTTTCCAGGATATCGATTCTCATTTCCTTATGTCAATTATCCACTTTTCATCTTTGTTTTACATTCATTTGTGCTTCGAACGCACTTCAAGTGAGTCGATTTTGAAATACGTTATTTTTACTCAAAGATTTTTTGGAAAAGCAATCTTTGGCCTTTTGGTTAAATCTCTAAAAGGTTCCCTAATGCATAGATAAATTGTTTCTTTTTTTCACTAATCTTTTCTCGTTGTCTTCTCTCAACCCCCTCCCCCACTCACCTATCACCATAGAAGGCATTCTATATACTCAGCGCATATTGGCAGTCATGTGGCAATTAATTTCGTTGCAACAACCATAAATCGCCTTACAAATATTTATTTGAGAAATGCCTCATTGCTGCAATAAGTGATTAGACATTCTGTGACTGTAAGTGACACCTTTGCGGTTACTTTTCAGCAATGTTTGATGAATGTTCACTCTACTACATATCTTATTGCTTATGTCCCTTATTTTTGGTGAACTCAAAATAGCCATAACAAAGATATTAAGTCACCTTATATCTTATAACGGTTATGGTTCGCACCTCTCTACCACTATCTTATCACCACCAACGAAGAAAAACATTACCTTGCACCCTATGTCCAATCGGCTCCCTCCCTAATCATCAAAACGACTTCGCGCCGCATCATCCGCTTTTCGTGTTAAAATTCGCGCTATCATTTCGATACCCGCTTCGAACATTCCTATACGATGGAAACTCACCATTATGACGTCATAGTGATCTCGATGATTTTCAGGAACTTTTTATAACGTTTCGCTTACTTCTTTCTAGGTAGTTGTATCAATCAGTCGCTACTCTAATGCAACTGCAATAAACCGTCGTTTTCCTATTCCCTTGAGGATCCCTGATTGTCTCGAAATCAGCGTAATTAATTTAGGCATCGACGTATATATCTAGTAAAAGATGCGAACCGTTTAATTCATGTGGAAATCGCGTCATGTCTGAATGGAGCAACATGTGTATACAACACAACTGCGGGCGTCGAACTTCCGCCTTCATTGGTCGCCGGAGTAAGAACACGATGGACTGAACACACGGATATGCTCGCAAACTATGGGCAGCTAATAGTTGTCAATACCTATGCGGATATTGAACCATGGTTGAGACATAAAATTGCCAAAATAAAATAAAACGCATCGAGTTGTTTAGTTGAGGTTGTGCTTGAATAGTGATTTAAGCATTAGAAATGTGTTAATAAAGAAGTTTAGCTTGTCATTCATGATATTATTCCTACAAACATAACTAACCGATAGAACTTTGATTTAATATTTAAGGTGTTTTCTTAATCGTTGTCATCTCATATGTTCACCGAATGACGACGTGATGAATTTCCTCACGAGTGTTCCTATTAGACAACTTTGTCAGATCTTTTCCTGCACATCGAAGCGAAGTTATAACTGTAAGGGGCTACAGCTCCGGAGTGTGTCCTCCAACGAGCCTCTTGTGACTATGGATGTGATGTTCGGATCGTCGCGACGGACATGTTCCTTAGCACTGTCAAGAGTATTATAATGCTAGAAAGTGTGAGGTCAGGTATGAAGATTTTAGACTGTGAGTATCCATCCTCATAGTCACATGAAAGCACAGCATAATTAATCAAATATTGTGAAGATTGTTGCCGCCATAGCCATATCCCCTAAACCAAATACAATTGCACATCGGAAACATTGAATTTAAGAGAGGGAACATGCACAACTTTTCAGCCAAACAACTCGGCTAACAACGAGGAAAAAGGATTATGAAGGTTTTTCGAATAAAGTAAGCTGAAAGAAGGCTAAAATAGTTTTTGCAATTCTATTCGCAAGACCAACAGCTTGCGTCAACTATCAAAAAATAGTTGCCACATACGAAAACTTGCACAAATCTTCTGCAAAATGAATTCTTTTTTTTGTGTATGATCAGACAAGCGCGAAATGAAATTGCGGTCGGCTGGGGATGTATGCAAGTTTCTGGGCATGTTTAGCTGACTAAAACTTTTTGAGGTGGGCCGTTCAATTTGAATGTTAGTTTAAGTGTACACTATACGCACCACACTTCCTAGCTGTAGCTTATATGTTTGCTGAGCTGAAACTAAGGAACACATAAATAGACACAGATAAGTAAGTGAACAAAGTTGTGACAATGTCTTGTGAACGTAAAGCTGCCTATTCAACAGCCGAAACTGCCTTAGGCAAAACAACATATGATGGTTTTGTTTTCTTTATTTGCTCTTTCTTTTAATGATTTCTGTAACGTTTTTGTTTTATTATTTGATGATACTATGGTTTGTTTCGACTATTTATCGAGGGAGGAGGGCGACGGGTTGAAAGAGGGGAGGAGGGGGGGGGGGATGAGGAGAACAACGAGTTCCTCCTCGGATTCACCAATAACCTCCGCTTACTTAATCCTAACCAATGGATAGCATTTGTTCTTATCTGCCGAAGTGAAGGATATCGTATCCATTGATTGCCGCACTCGTACCCCGACTCTGCATTGTGTTGCAGCTGAATACAATCAAAACGTGCTCAGTGTTGTAGTAGCAACTTATCACCACACCAACGAGTTGTGTGCCATGAAGGTGGTGACGTTCCACCTAATACTTTTACTTCACATTTCACCTCCCTGCAATTTTTAGTTATATGACGATGGTTTCCGCTATATATATATATATATAATGGGCAGCTTGCTTGAAGCTTTTTTCTCGTGTAACGGAAAACATTCCTTCAGTAATAGCTGAAAATAAAGAAAGAACAAGAGAAACTCATAATGTTTTCTTTAACCAGGAACTCTTATTGGTGTTTCCGACAAAAAAATGCACCCAAAGAATGAGTTTTAAAAGATGATCTCCATAGTAAAATACCGTCCTTCATGGTCATATTACTTCACAAGTGTTATATTGCAGCTTTTCATTCGGTTCTAATATATCATTTCCGGGCAAAGTTTTCTATAAGAAAGTGCTTTCGATCTCACCGTCCATGAGCAGAACAATTCACTGCAACTGTCCTTACATTTTTCCTTCTCAGTGTTTATTTCCAGTCGTTTAGTTCTTTTGTTCTTGGAATCTGCCCGGATTTAGGTTGGCAACCTTCCTTCGTTGGCTAGTATTCCGATCTTATGATCATTACCCTCCCAGCCTATGTTGACAGCTGCAAAAATGACCACAAGTCGGAAATATTAGCCAACGAGTAGAGATCATAAGTGACCAATAAAAACGATTTGAGCAATAAAGTGATCTATTGGTATACTGTTATTCGAGATATAATTGTAGTAAACATACGCCATCTGCACAATTATTTAATCATTTCGCGGGTTTTCCTTTGCGTTCATCTCACCACACCGTCCTGCTAAGGTAAGTTTTGGTGCGTATAACCAACCTTTCACCTCTATTCTTAATTTCATTTCGATTGAACCTCTCTTTCACGACAGTTGCTCATGCTTAAATATAGTATAAAAAATTTGACAGCCAATTTAGTGCTGCAATAAGTTCGCATATTTCGAATAGGAATGTTTGACGAGCGGTGCACGTCGTTTCGATCGTTTTTTGTTTTCGATATTTGCTGCAGCAGTCTGGCGTGAGTGGAGTCGTAAAAGCGCTTATTGTGCCAACTCCCAGACACATTCTAGGTTGTTGTTGGAGTTCTACGTTATGTTAGTGGTGTTAAACAACTGCTTGTGATATCGTTTATTTCATGACCAAAAACTGATAACGTACTCTATCTTATATTAATTTGGTGAATGCTATCGTTCAATAAAAATAGTAGAAAATACAATATGCTATTGATAGCTAATGTTTTTACTTAAGCACCACCAGTTATCCTCTTCAAAAAAATGGAAACATCGTAATTTGCCATCTATAAACCCTTCGTCTTATGTGGTTTCAACTTTCAAAGGTGGGTGAACGCAAGAAGGCTTATCTTAGAAAGGGATTATGTAGTCGTAATTTTCAGAACCGACGTATGTTCACAAGGAAAGTGGGAAACAGTTCTTTTGCACTCATAATGGGGAAGACTATATTTGCCAGAGGGAGAAATATCTGACGGGTTTTTTACATTTCGTGAAATTAAAAAGTCAGGAGGGGTGGGAGGGAGGGGGGAGGGGGGAAGGGCTTGTAAACGAAGAAACATGAACTACGTCATTATGAGGAGTTTGTATTTGTGGCCATAGTTTGACTGAATGTTTGTGGCTTGGCCCAGCCAATTGTTGAAGTGTCCAGGGAGAATTGCAAATGTACTGTGGAGTCTTCGAGACTTTTCCAGTAAAGTTTTGTGTTGTTGATTTCTGATTTTATGTCCAAAATGTTGCTTTCGATTATTGCTTATTCCAATCCTTCCAAAATATAAAAAATAGTGTCTTTGAGACATTCTAGTTTTTCAGTCGTAGGTGATCGGAGCTTCTGGTTTTATTCTTAGAGGTAAGGAAGAAGAGGCAAATGACTCGGTAAAGACCGTCAACCCTTTAGGGATGTGTTTTTAACACCATAATGTTCGTTTCGTTGGTAAAATTTGCTAGCAACCTGATTACATAAGGGTTTCTTGCACTCATCCCTTCCATTCCCTCCTTTGAGATAGTAATACCCAAGCAACTTTCTGCTTATAAACTTTCTTTTGATTTCGAAATTTCAAATGCTATTAAGCGTTTTTTTTTTTTTGAAATGTGAATTACGTACCTATGTAAGAGACATCTGTTCGTTGAATTAATTCGATTTATAAGATTTCGAGGTGTGATGATCGCCCGCTTCCGTTCACCTCTTCTCGCCGGTCAACTTCTTGGTAAATTCTCACCGTCGATCTCTATCTTCAATCCATCTCGTAACGCCTATAGTAAGCGCTTTAATTTATTTAATGGGAAATGGTAGAGTATTTGCTAAAAAAAATGCGAAAAAGTAGAAATTTGATGATATTCATCAATGAGACGTATTTGAAATAAAGAGGTTCAAAAGAACCCAAAGAATGCCGCCGCCTAGGTAATCTCTTCGCTATGTTTTACTTAAGTTTTTTGTTAGCTCATCAAGCAGATCGTTCCATATTGTCATCTAAATCTCTGTATGAAATTTTTAAACTGTTTTTTTTTCTTTACGTTTCCATCACTCTGTTTAAAATAACGGCAACCATACCTTTGTCTGCAAGCTAATTAATGAATCTACAATGATTTCCTTACAAGTAGCTATCGACCCGCAATTTATAGACGATATAATCTGCCTTCTTATGAGTGGTCATATTTGTGCTGGTCTCAGAAATTACATTACCATACGTGTTTATCTTATAGAGTATGTGGGAGAAGCGGCCGACAGTGATGGTTCATTAATGGGCGACATAAATAGCGGTCTGCATAAACTCTTCTTCACCGAACTTTTCCGAGGTAAATGCTTACACGTTGCCTTTTCTATTACCTTCTTTTGATAGCAGTATAGTCATTTTGTAGATCTTGCACTGCGGTACAAGGTGCTTCTGGTTTATCGTTATATTTACACATGTTGATCTGCCTACGTCGTTCTCTGGCGTTATTTCTATAAAACATTAAGAGTTAGAATTCGATTGCATCATTTTGTGCTCAGAGTAGCTGTATATAACTGAACTCAACCTTATCATTGGAGCGATTTTAACATACTGTCCTCTTGTAGGGTTTGGTGTGATGATGGCGCATTTCTTCATGGAGCCGTCGACGATCAACTACCCTTTTGAAAAGGGACCGTTAAGTCCGAGATTCCGTGGAGAGCATGCGTTGAGACGGTATCCATCCGGAGAGGAGAGGTGCATCGCGTGCAAACTCTGTGAAGCTATTTGTCCTGCACAGGTACGCATCTTGTTTCGATCGTGCCATCCTTAAGGAACGTTTTATGCGAAGCATCGATATTTGATTGCTTAATTCACGGCGATGCTAATCTTTTGTGAATTGTTGCCTTATTATATTTATTATATTTAATTTTCTTTTTGGTGATGCCCACGATATTTATCTATTGGGTGTTTCTTTGGGAGTGGCTTAGCGTTGAAACGTTTACTTGTTCTAGGCGGTTTTATGCAGGTCGTTTTTTTTTTTACTAATTTGCTTCACTTCCCTTATTTATTTTTCATTGATTGGGGTGTGGGCGTGTTTTTCAGCGGTTTAATTTGTTTAGCTATTCTCTTTTTAAGATAGACTTGTAGGAGAAAGGGCAGGATACGCAACATTTTGCTGTTTCTCTTTTAAAAACTTCTTCATGAGTGAACTTTTCTTTTGGGATTGCCGTTGGAATCCTTCACAGAACTCTTCGATTGCCATCATTATACACCTATCAACATTCTAAAGCACAAAGTGCATATACCCTTGTCAATCATTTTATTAGCTTTCAATGTTATATGATGTTTTTGAAATATATATCCATATCGTCATCACATATAATAACAATCCATTAGGCGATAACAATCGAAGCAGAGGAAAGGCCTGATGGAAGTCGACGAACAACCAGATACGATATTGACATGACTAAGTGCATCTTCTGTGGTCTCTGTCAAGAGGCATGTCCAGTGGATGCCATTGTCGAGGTGAGTCGTCCTTCCCATCTATTATATAAAGATGGATCAACGGCAGATTCTTGTCTGAAATAACCACCGATAAATGTACTTCTTTGTCAATGCGTTTTATATTATTGAGAGGGATAATTTATAGGCTATCATTCTATAAACGTAACAAAGTTGTAGAAAGTCGTTGATGACCGTATTGTGTTCTTATTGTTATGCAGTCGTAATTCTGAAATATTTTCTTATGAGTGGAGAAGAGTTTGCTGAGACGATCCTGTTTGGGAATTTCGTGTTTTATTAGACATGTCGAAGAGAGGGAAGTCAATAGTACCGAGGGGGAATAGGCATTGCTTAATCATAACACTTCAGCTTATAACGAACCACACAGTATCACAGCTGGATCACCGAACTCTTTTTACATCGTCCAAATGAATTTTTTTTGAATTTCAGGGACCGAATTTTGAATTCTCAACGGAAACGCACGAGGAATTGATATATAACAAGGAGAAACTGCTTCTAAACGGAGATCGATGGGAGCCTGAATTGGCCGCTAATCTTCAGGCCGAGTACTTGTATAGATAGATTATTATTAATATTGCTTTATCGGCTTGCTTTTGCTGAAATAAACGGTTAGAGTATTGACTCATTGTTTTATTGCACAGTTAACACTTCACTGCAATCACCGAATACTTGTGTGCAACCAACGATGATCTTCGTTTACACATCCAGGTGCATGTAGGATGCATTCGGGTAGAAGCCCAGGTAGGATGCATAATGTTGGCACTTGCGGGTACACAACATTTTAGATAGGGGACGACTTACCTGGGGAATTTGGGTGGATGGATAGTTAACGCACGTGTTGGAGAGGTAGTTTATGGCACTGGTTGACTTGATGGGTGGAAGTATAAAAGGGCATTAGTTGCTGGATGAGGTTCAACGACCTCATGTGTCAAATCATTGCCAGAACGGAAAATACCCTTACTAGAGGTACAGTTATATGGCCAGGTTATTTGTCTGGTAATTATGCTTCGATGTCCCAGTGTAATGCCCACAACGTCAAACATGTATCAAGTATCCGTCCTTCCATTCCTTTCCACCTCCGAAGAAATCCTTATTTTTCCGATTTGTTGTATTTCGCATCCGAACATTTTCAAGAAAAATATTGCCGACTGTCTGTTTGACAGCTGTGCCGAACATAAAAAGTTTTCAGGTGGTTGAGGTGAGACTGGTGGGGAATAAAAAGTGGGAGGGAGATTGTTGTTGGAATAACTATTTCTGTTCTAAAAGACGCGGACGTTCGAAATAAAATAAACATTCTAATAGATGTTGCAAATAGCTGTTGCAAAACTAAAGTCTCTCGGATGGCATTGTATTGTTTATTAGTGAGTTTCGCATTCACAGACAGCTATAATTTTAATATATATTCATTTTTTAGCGGTGTTTGAGTGTCGGAAAAAATTCCAATTCCTTTAATAGAGCAACCAAACTTTGCGATTATAGACTTTATTCTACAAGTTTATTTCCGTTATGCTTTATGTTTGGCTTGAACTTTCTCGTTATTAATTTCAACATATGATGAGTACATCCGATTGCAGCCTTAGCATTGGCTTTAACTGAACCGGGACCCTAATTAATCCCTTTTACCTTCGAAGAACTTATGAATTTTAGTTTAGTTGAGGCCGGGCTTTTAATCATCCTGGTTGCGCGTTTAAGATCCATCTTCTCTTATTTAAAATTCAGTTCCATTTTTCGAGTATCCTTGATCTTACTTGCAAAATAAACATTTCAGAACAACAATAATGAGCGAAGTAGGTGTCATACTGACCACATACAACCAAAAAATATTTCGAATTTTCTATGTTCTTCATTCCTTTTGATGGACTATAAATCGTCACCGCTTAGCATATCGCTATGTGTTTGTTTGCTCTGAAATAAAGGGAATGAATGAGAGGCATATTTGTGCAGAGCACTGTTTTCACATCACATATCTCGAGGATTGTCGATTATTAATCTTCTTATGTGCCCGATCGGGGGATGAATTTAAATGATAGGAGCATTCTTTAATGCAGAAATTCCGATATAATCTCCGATAGTGTCCATATGTTCTTAACTCCTCAATAACGGAATGAATTAAATCGGCCTCAGTTGTATATAATTTGCATATCTATAGTTGTAATTACATGACGAGCACGAATATTGACACAAATCGGTTGGCCTATAATCAGCACAGCTGCAAAAAGTGCGCAATCCTTAGGGAATTCCTGACACGCTTTTTGATTCTTCTTTCCCAACATTTGAATAGGATAAGTTAGTTGCGTCGTTCTCTCATGTGAGTGCGGTTGAATGCTTCTTTCTTGTGATGCATGCATTGTTGTTTGGAAGGACGTAGCCGTGAACGGACCTCCCATAGTGTGAAATGATGAATTATAGTCCTGTGGAGGCGAAGGAGCTTTTTTGCCCCGCGAGGGCATCTGCGGGAGGGATTGAGTTCTCAAAATCCCCCGCGGGATCGGGGAAGTCCCGGTGACTGAAGGCCCCCTTTCGGAATCGTTACTATGTTGCATATCCGACTACTTCGGCAGGCGAGATTTTCTCGTCACCAGAAACAAGGCAAATATGAGAGCAGGGGACGGGTCGGCAAATTGTGGAACCTCGATAGCAATGGGGTTTTCTTATAGCACTGTGTGGATTACATAGATCTGCATTAACGCCATGTCACGTAGGTTCTGCAAGTGTTTTCGTTTTTCACATCGGGGGTTTCTGTTTTGCTTTTTGACTGTGCCCATATTATCTCGATATTATCGTTCACAAGAAACTGTTTCTCTGATGGCACATATATGTCACGTTGTCTTTCAGCGTTTTTCATTCTGGCTTACTGCATCACGCAGTTTCCTTGTGTTCTGTGTCTTAATGGAACATTTTTTAGTTAGCGACCGCAGAGTTCGCGTTCCTAACTCTCCACGGAGATGGGAAAACTACCGGGATACCCTCGAGGGCGAGGGATTTTTAGACCACGAGGGCGTTGCAGTCCAAAATTTGTGATCCTAGTTAATGAGAGGGCCTCCGTGGGGGAGGGGGTTAGCGGTGAGCTCTGAATACTAATATGCAATCGTTACATTCGATGAAGGCGTCGATCCGATCCTTCTCACCTTTAATAATAATATTCCCTCGATGTGATGTTTCAATATGTTCAATTAAAACAAAACGTTGATTAATTCATTTCAACTAAAGAGGCATTATCTAATGTTTTTTTTTCAATTTTACAATTTTTTTTTAATGATTGCGGATGATGGCTAAATGCAATATCTTCATATTGGCAATTTTCAGTTCTAAATGCAACCTTGATGAAATTGTTGATTGTAATCGAGGCAGTGGCATTAATCGCTTAGATTATAATCAAATACAAACTGCTGAGCTGAGCGTTTTTTCTTTTTTTTTTAAACTTTTCGGTTTAATAGAAAATGCTTTTTTTAAAATTGTTTTTGATTATTTGAACAATGGATTTGCCTTAGTGCGGTGATATGTAAAAAACGTATATCACGCCAACCTTTCTGATGCGTTTCTGAGTTTATTCGGGAAAGTCAAATCGTTATCTTTTCGCTGAAATTGAATTTTAACCAAACGAAGAAGTCATCTAGAGGAGTTGGGGCGATATGTATTTTCTCATCTCATATAAACTCCCAACAGGAAATAAAATATACTACATAATGTGTTCATATTTTTAATCGATTTGACGCCAGTTGAAGTGATCTTCGATCAAAGTTTGTTTTCATTTAACTCAACATTTATCATATAAAATGAAAATACTTCAAATATTGGAATGATATAAATTTTTTGGACACCTTCAGGGATTTATGAATTGTTTTGGAGTTGATGGGTCAATATGGAATATGCCATAAAAGGTATTTTAGTAGTCTTTAGATAGTTACGATTGATTCATCAAATCATTAAGTGAATGTGGGGAAAGATGCAGGACGCGAATCGTGGTAACTTTGATTGCGTTCGAGTCAACAACTCTGAGGATTGAGTAATGAATTGTAATATGTAGATCACAACGAGTTAAATCACTTAATGTTACTCTGCACCGATGTAAGTTATATTGTCTAAATTCCTCTACATTTTCCGGTCATGATTTGACAGTATCTGATGGGTAGAGAAACTGCACGTATGTAGACACAGGGATGACATCTCCATAATGCTCCTTCCGGTTTTTTATTGAAATAAGCGCTTAAAACGACATTTTCCGGATCGATTCAGGGTGGGACTGCAAAGCTTTACGATTGGTCAACGACATAGAGGATCGTTTTATAAGCATTGCAGCAGTTTTCTGTTGAAGAGTAGTATTTATGAGTGATTTGTGTCATAAAATGAACTATTTAGCCGTCTTCGATGGCTTGCCATCCCATTTGTTTCATGCTTTAAACACAAATCTTCACATGTGGCCAATACAATATCTCCAGACATTATATTAGATTGGATGTTATACGTGAAATAATGAATCCAATTTGCATTATCATTGACTTTGCCTCAATGATTGAAACATCGGTCTATCAAAGAATTTAAAAAGACCACTGCATGCACATTTGTGGTGAATAGGTCGTATTTTTGGATTTATGGAATTTTAATGAAACTTCCTCTTGCGAGATATTCAATCAAAGCGTTTCAAAGTGTATATCATAAATCCATTGTTTTCGAATTGACCCATCATATAAATTAGTCATCGAAATAGAATTTTGTTGTAGGTATTCTGCATGGTCGAGTAAGACTCGAACAAATTGTCTTATATGGAAGAAGCAGATTATTCCTCGTCGTCTGATGCAGCCACATCGCCAACACATTCATCTGGTTAGTATATCGCAAACTTCACTAAGATTGCAGTCACGAATAGGGAAGGAAGACAGCGCATAAGGGTTTCGACTATCTCATATATATAAGAGGAGGAATCTCAGTAGGTTCTTAAAATTCCTTTCATGCGCTTCCGTAAGTTTGCGTTTATGAAACACTTGACACCATTATGTCTGTGCGCAAGTATATGTGTGTCTGTATTTGTCTGTCTGTTCGATAGTTCCAACTCAATAGTTATGATATTTAATGAATGTATATTGCATATCATTAGTTGGTTTTTCTATATTAGATGTCGCGCTAATCTTTCAGCTTCGAAAAGAGTTGTAAACATTGAGAAGTAATAAATAACTTGCAAATTCCTTAAACTGGATAAATTTTTATTCAATATCACTTGAATCACAGGAAAAAATTTAGCAAATGGTTTATGTAAACAATTGTCATTCTATAAATGAAATGTAGATGCATGATTCTGCATTTTGATATTTATTGATGACTCAAAAAAGTGATTGCTGTGGTGGACGCAATTCAGAAACGCCTAGCACACCTTGTTCTTTGGGCACGCTCCTTTACTTTCCTATGTTTCCCGGGCAGAGATGAGTCACGGCAGAAATATATTTGCCTGTCAATTCACTTGCTTGGTTAGTTCGTATTTCCCCGTTTGTTAGACTTATTCAGTATTTTGTGAGCACTGGTTAACCGACTGGTTTTGCTTGAATTATTGTATGAGTTCAAAATGGCATTGGCAATTGCTAGAGGTGAGAATTCAGGTGCAAACGGTGAATCACCGAGGAATCAGGAAGAATCCCAACCAGCAGACGAAGAGGATGTGAGAAGGGTTGATGGAGAAGGTGAAGATGAACAAAGCGAAGATGGAGAGGACGCTTCAGATGAAGACGACTATTTCAGCACCCATCCATCTGCGATTAATGAACGTAAGTTGAAGTAATAATGCATTTATTAGTGCAATTAGTTTTTATAATGCAAAATGCAACGCAACTATTGCAATGATTTGCATTCATTTTTGCAAAGACACCACCAGCTAATACTGAGGAGAGAAATGGCTTAGAATCGATTTGAATTAAGAGATACCTTTTGACGTAATCATGTCCATCAAACAATGTAAACATGTATTTGATAAGATTGTATAGGGGAACCTGTTACTTCCGTTTGCTTTATAGCCTTAATCTTGTATAATTATGTACGCTACGATGTATTTGGGGATAGTGAAGAGATGCGCGATGGGTGCTATGAACGTATATCATCTACATCGATGTGAGGGAGGAAGTGTTTAGTTGAATATCTTTGAGCGCATTATTCCCTACATTCCTAATCACAGCATATAGTAGAAATAGCAATCTCCTGAGTTGTCGTAATATGATGGTCACGTTTTCGATAGTTACTCTAGAGTGATCTCTAAATGATTTCAATTCACTAACCTTAATCAGCTGCATTAATCTGTCTTTTAGTGTACTGCAATAATGAAGAAGGAGAACGGAAGGTTCGTAATATCCGTCCCTCCATTCCTTTATTTGCCTTCTAACTCAATGTTTATTCGTAGCGCGCAGTTATGAGTGTCTAAAGAAGAGTGGAGAGGGAGGAAGGGGTGGGGGGGGGGGGGGGGGGGGGGGGGGGGGGTTAATTCATTTCCACACGAAATCAAGCAGTCTTTAAACATTTATTTACCATAAAATTTTCATTAATATCCAAGAGAAATAAAATCCTCTTCAGCAAAAGGTTTTCTCATTTTGAAGGGTTCAAATCCTGTCAGTTTTGAAAGCCTCTTTGTGAGTCATCTCAAGGTATCATCAAGCTGAAATCGTTCTCTTACTTCAGAAAAGCAAACGATAGGCATATATGTCGAGCTAAGTCTATGATTTCGCCTAGTTGTCCCTGTAAATGTGATCTATTTATTCCTGTACCCATCCTCTTTGCAGTTATCGTACTTATCTCGCCCCCCACTCCCTTTATATTCAATCTAGGTTTATTTATGTGGATTCATGCTCACAATATCTTCTCTTGCATAGTTTATATATGGATTTTGTATGCATTATTTTAAACACAGTCATCGACTAGCATTATAAGCTGTGTTGTAGAATTAAATGTGTTGGCTGTTGCAAAGTATGAAAGTGCGCCTCAAATCGTTTTTACTCCGTAAAGAAGAAAGATCTCTGCACGCAGCTTTTATTATTTATTATGTAAATGTCGCATATTTTTATGTCATCAGATGACTACATCGTCTTATATAGAATTGCCCATTTTTCTTCTTTATTGATGTATACTTGCAGCATGGTACATTCGTCATCCAGAATTGGCGGATACTGCAGCAGAAGATGCAGACGATGAGGCTGATGGATTGAACGACGACGATTATGAACCAGTTGTTGATGGCGAGTGCTTCTGATTCCTAAAATGTCGGTGTTGATGATGATTGGATGGTAGTGAAGTAATAAATCGAAGAAGTCAAAAGTCTATTCCTGAATAACGACATTAAATTTAATGCCAGAATGTTATACTTGAAGATTCAGTTGTGTTGTAGTGAGCATGTTTCAGTGTACATCCATGTTAATGAATGCTTCAACTTTTTTCCCCTTCTTGCTCCCCACATAGCAAAATTAATTGTTGCTTTGCATAGTTATCAACCTATATATCACCACATATACTATTTATAGACGTTTACATATGTCATTTACACATTACATTGAATCATATACATAAGTTAGCGTTCTCTTGCAGGTTTTTCAAGTGTGGCGAAAAGAGGACACAACAAACACTGATTTTCCTTTTTCAACAACTAAAGCTCTCCTTTTTTCGCAAAAAAAGAAGAAACTGACATATCATTTGTTATTGCAGGACAAAGGGTGGAATAGTATGATGGAGAGGGCATATAGAGATGCAAATTGAGGCTGCATTTTTAAATTTTAGCGGGTCTGTTGAGGGGAGGGGGAGGGAAGGTGTTGATGGTTTATCTTATTGATTGGCTATATGTCAATATGCAAATTGTTTATTTATTTGCAGAACGCCTTAAAGGCCCCCCATTCGTTCCTCCATCTCAGCGCGATGATGCACCTTTGGCTGGCATTCTTCAGAATCGAGAACTTGACAACATTGATCCACGGTATAGTTTTCTCTTACCACTTTATTTTGCATTTCAAAAAGTGGAACGTATCCTATAAAGTTATGGCATTCAATGAATTCCCACTGTTGTTGTCATGGTCCTATATTCTCATTGACGGCATCCATTCGTATTCCTTGTGAAGCTTTGCACAAATCACTACAAAAGCTTTTGCAAAAACATGAGTGTTGCCAGTTCACGCATACGTCAACGTCTTGAATGGTGTTGGAGAGAATGTTGAGGAGAGTATTTACACCAAAATGGTTTGACTGATAGCCGAGATGAACGAGGCTCACATCGACTCGTTTAATCGTATGGTAGCGCGAGTTTTATTTGAAACTTCATTTCTATAGACTGCTTTTGTGCTAAATAACATGCGGGTTAATTGTTTTTATATAATTTGCGGTATCTCAATAATGATGCCCATGTTTTTCATAAGGAATTTTTTTATATAACAGTTCGCAATATGCTATGTAATGTCATCGGAATTAGTCTTTTTTTTACGCAAAGTGTTCGTATTTCTTTTTTTTTCTCATTATTTTTGTTTTAGTAATGGTGTTTATGAATGCATTTGATAATCGCAGTCTGACTTAGAAGTGAATGAACGAATGCTATATTTGGGGAAAAGGATTTGGAACGACAGTGGAATAGAATAGTTTGAAGCGTTGTAATTGGTCAAACGAGTGCAAGGTGCATGAATACCTGGGGAAGTTAGTGGTGCAATAGAAAATCAGGCGAATGACAGAAAATGGGCGGCAGCGGTAAGCGAACAAAAGGTTTAAATAGTGAAGATGGGATCCAGTCACATACGGCTGTCATAGATAAGAGAAAGCGTAGCCAAACTGTGGGACGCTTTATGTTGTATTTGATCGGTATAAGCCGTAGTGATATAAATAGAACAATGGTTGTTATTTTTATTGTTATCACTGCTGTTATCAATAAAGGAGTTGTATTTAGTGAAACCAGGATGAGATGGAATCATTAAAGAAATCGCGTTTTGTTGTTTTATAGGAACTGTTTTTAGTTTTTTGTTTTTTTTTGGCTGATGATTTCGATAGCCTTCAGGAATATCCAAGTATATCTTTCATGTTTTCAGGCGGTTTTTTCCGGAATATTCTCAAGATGGTATTTTACGATTTTCGCGAATTTTCGGCTCCAATATAAAATCAACTTCAAGGACGAAAATTTGGTGGCCTTTGAAAAGTTTCCGAAGTGGAGTAAGTTTTCTTTTGTGCCGATTATGATATTCGATTCCTAGTAATATCTAACCGTTTTTTTTTCTTTGGTACTTTTAGCTGTTAATTTTGTCCACTATACTCTCTCTTTGCTTCCTTATTTGTGGAATCATGTAAATTGTTTGTTTCTTATGTTCTACTTGAATGGATTTTTTTTTTTTTTTTTTTTGAAACTATGCTATATAAAGCAAACAAAATAGATTGCAATGTTTTAATCAGCTAAGGAAAGTAGTTTTTATTTGTTTTTGTTTTTGTTTTTGTTTTTTTGACATTATATATTGCGATGGTCTTGAATGAGGAAGGAGGGGTTGAGTGAGTTTGGAAATAAGATAGAGATATGAAGGTGACTTAGCGAATTTCGATTCCTTGAGCCCTTGATTTACTCGTCTAGAAATCGATGTGACAGAATTTGCCAAATATGATCACTGTATCACTATTCTTTTTGATTGGTCGTTGTAGAACGCTTGACATGAGCATCACATTATTCTCTTTTATTCATTCAAATTGAATAGAGTTTAGCACGAAGTTACCTATGATTTTCTGAGGAAAGAGGGTTATTGTCTTCCATTGATCGATGACGAGGGGAGGGAAAACGATTAGGTTGTGGAGGGAGGGGGGATATTTTTGATGAAAGTTTGGTCTATAGAGGCTGGAATACATGCTCTGTGCATATTCATATCAAAAACACAAGTCGTTTTTCATAAAACACTGAAAATTCTCTCCCCAAATAGGCATAATCTGTGCGGGTGGTAACACCCATCTTCAGTATATTAACAAAATATCGGTAAAGAAATTACGTGAACAATACTGGAATTTTTATAAAGATGTATGAAAGGATTATAGGGAGTTCTGCCTTGCTGCAGGCTGAGGATCGTTTCTGATTTTTTCGCTGAGTGGTGCTGAATGCATTGAAATCATTATATCTGTTTTTGGCATTGAAGCATCTAAATAATTTTCGTTTTCTGTTCATATATTTGAATTGATATTGCCTTCTCATTACTTGGCACTCTCTACTTCTTGTTTCCCATCAATATGCATATTATTGGTTGTTTTGTTTATTCCCCATGAAGAGCTTTAATTTCAGAGTCCAAAGGCAAATGTCAAAACGGAGAATGGGGAAAAAGCAACTGATGAACGAGAGGAAGAGAACGGAGAGGTATTTTCATATAATTATTGATTCGCAACTGACTAAACAATAAATTTTCGATGTAGGGCAGTTTTCATTTTATTTCTATTTTGAAAAGGCGTTGTTCGTAGAAATTTTTCCGCAAAGAACTTTCATATTTGGCCGATTTGACAGAGAAATTGCTACGGAACAGAGGCCCCGTTGTGAAAATTTCGGACAGAGACCATAGATTTTTCTTTTATTTGCAAGATGTTTATTTATCATTTGCAGAAGGTGCATGGTGAAACGAATGAGAGTGAACATAAGGAACTCAAAGATCTTGAACTGGAGTTCGGAACAACACCACCACCTGAGGAGTGCCAAATAAGTGATGAAGTTTTACTTATGCGACCATCTAATGTAAAAACGGTCGGCAAAGAACACACCGGTGGTGCAGATGATGAGGATGTTCCACCATGGAGGTTCGTTCAATTTGTGCTGTCTTTCAAAGATTCAGTCTATCTCTGAGACTGAAGGCATCCTCTTTTCTCTAATGTTCATATTAGTGTTTCCGTTGGCAATTGGATTTAAGGATGGAGATTTTTAATGCTCGCAAGTGAGGGGGATTATGATATTTTGAGCGGCAGTAGATCTGCTCTTTTGGTTTGCTTGGCGCTTAAAAAGTAGCTGCTTGAACCCATCAGAAAGCACCATTTCATTCATACCCTTTTAAAACAGATGTTTCACCTTGTTGTTGTACCGTGGCGTCTTCCTGTTCTGTCGGTATTAGGTCATTAAAAGCAGTGTCCACCTTGCCTACGAGTTTGTTTTATCGTTGTTGGTTTGTTTGCAATGTAGGCAAATACTGCATATGTGCCCATGTATGCAACAACATTCAGTTTCACGATTAGTACTACACTTTTACATCTTTGAAAATTTTCTACCTTTCCATTCTTGGAAAATTTGCATCATCGCAAGCGTGTTATTTACAGTATTATCAAACCGCATTAAATTAATGTTATGCCTGCAGATTTGGCCCAGCTCGGATATGGTATGATCGATTTAACGTTCCTGCAGTTTCCACGCACTTCGATTATGGTTTTAAACTAAAACGCGAGGTTTGTTCCGTTGGTTATCAAACGTACGCGTGGGGATGGGTATTTTAAGTTTTATATTACGGTTAAAAAACCGTTGGTTTTTGGGAGGTGGTTTTATCAGATGGCTGTGATAAAGCGTTGCAAATGATAAACAAAATAAGTTTTGAATAAAAGTTAATCGTTGATTTTATTAATGCCGTTGTTCCTCATTAGCTTATGGGAACGTCATGTCGGATTTCTCTAAACACAAAGCTCGGAGTTTCTGACATTGGCGTTGAAAGGAGGAACTATGCTGAGAAGGGGCTTTTCTTTAAAGGAATACGATATCCTGGGATAGCTTAAAAAGCTTCTATTCCATGAAATACAGTATTTTTATTCTGAAAGAGTTTTTAAGTTAGATGCATTGTGAAGGCTACGATTTCGATATTGTTTATGTGAGTGAGATGTTTGCTGGCTTGGTAAGCTTATCGATGTGATTATATGAGTTTCTGAAGGAGGTTCTGCGTTCAATTATGAAGTTTCATTGAGGCATTAACTGATCTCGTTCACGTGTTGAATACCAGAGGCAAAAATTGTGCGTAGAAATTTCTGTTTTTCTATTACCTGTGCCTTCGCCTTCCGTCTCCCTCATCCTTTTCTCTTTCTTTCTGTCTGTTGTTTCCTTTTGCTGATAATGAAAAACCTTTGCTACGACTTTCAATAATCTTAATTTACAGCCTTTGATTTTAAGAACAAGGCACATACGAAGAGTACGTCGAAGGAGGAGAAGCCAAACGAGGGGAGTGAGAATGGACTTCGTTCATGTGAACCTTTTCCTCCAGAGACGTTCCTGACGGTGAATCTGGTTCGATGGGAAGATGATATTATCATCGATGGTGAGCAAGCTCGTCCACAGGTATCACTACGCGGTTAATGGCAGTTGTTGAAATTGCAAACTTCTTCGAATGTATTTAATGCTGAGAGATGTCGTATAAAGGAAGGAAATACACAACTAACGAATAAATGCCTGCTGTCACCTTAGTGTCAAAATGGAGTGTCTGCGAGGTGTCTCAAAGTGTGTGCGTTTTGTTTATTACAAATATTTTGTTGATTTCCGTTTATCGGTGATGTATTTTCATAATTTCCCTCTTTGCTGTTAATTGTTTATATTAGTCTTGTAGACAATTTTGCCACTAGGTTGCTGCAGTTTTTCTGGTTGTGCAGCAACATTTAATTTGCAGATATTGAAACGATTAGCAAGTGGGAAGCAACCGGAATATGGATGGGTTCCTACACAGCAGACGCGAAGTTACGAGTCGTTTATGGCTGCATGTACGCTTTTTAGTTGTATTCGTTTCAGTCCTAAGAAGTCACTGTTAAATGCCATTCGTTAATGATTGTAATACAATTTTTAACAAGTGGTGTATGCGGTTCTTCTGCAGTAACGCAGTGAGAAGTGGCACGATGGTCAGATGATGGTAGTGCGTTGAAAAGTGCAATTTCGAATGTTGCTGGATACCGACGTGATGGAAAGGGGAGTTAAGAGTAATCAAACTGCAACTTATCTATGCCACCTCAGAAGTTTTGGAAACTAAGGAATGCATAAGTATAAAACCTATCTAAAAATAAAAGCCATTAAGGTACTTGAAAATGTGTGCGCATTTCCTGTTCCAACTATACGCCATTAAAAATTGAAAATCTGAAGTCCTTATCTTTCCCTCACTTCCTCTCTCCTCTTCCGCTTCCCCCTCCCTCAGATGTAGAATAAGTTTGGGCAACCATGAATGTTTCAAAAATTGGTCACTAGTTTATTGTCAGTGCTGAATTGTTTTAACTACGCAACGTTCGGTTTCAGGATCATGTGTATATGCACAATCGCATCCACTATTCATCTTAATTTACTTAGTAATTAGCAACGAAACGCGCATTCTTTGCAGTATACATATCCAGCTCGAATATTAGCTAAACGGCAGTACATTTTCAGTGAAGAGCAACGCTTTTGAGCAAATGTTTGCAAAGCCGGGAACGATGGTTCCGACTCGGGCGATCTCGGATTTCGGTATGCCTCTGCTGTTATTCAACCATTAATTTAGTATCGTTGGTGCTTTCATTTATTCTAAAAAGTAATCCAATTGAAGCAGAATCCTTTCAATTTCTCGGTGTTTTGCACGTGTTGTTGATGACCTTAAGTCTTTTGAAGCTAAATTTGTTCATATTTTATTTGCATATTTACTTGGTTTTATTTGTTTTTCAGCGCATGATCAGCTTACAAATAATCGTTAGTGGTTATTGTTGTTGCGGAAGGTTTCCAGAATTGGTCTTTAGGCCCTACCATTGCTATCATTTAATCTACTTCTTGTGAAATTTTTAGCATAAATGAAGTTTGCCATCGAAAAACGCTACTGAAGTCTAAGCCGACATTTCTATCGCAAAGGGTAAAGCATCTTTCCTTTGCATCCACTTCCCCACTCCTCTCTCTTCCCCCCTCTCCCCACCCGCACTTCAGTGCCAACATTTACGCTGTCAGGCCACGCTTACGAGGAATGGACGCTATCCTAACATGCCAGAAAACGCACCCACTCATAATAAGAAACACCTTTTACCGCCTGAGTGCTATGGTCTCATGGCGAACAGCACACAGTCCACGCACGTAAAGCATCGTTGATGAATTTAGCATTCCCATTTTTACAGTATTCACTTAATCATTTTCAGATTTCCCAAAAGAACCGACCGCAACTCATTCGATATTTCCGATGGATAATTACGATCTGATTAATACACGTTGGGAGGATGATATCATTCTGGATACTGAGAACATGAATCGTATTCCAGGTTTGTTATCAATTTTGATGTAGTCGTGTTGTGTGGCTGAGTGGCAATCCACTCGTCGTTCTGCTTTATTTTCAAACAGCGTCATCATGTATCGAGCGTATTGCTCACAGATGTGGACTCTCTAATTTGTTTCACTAAAGCGATGTCGTCAGTGGATGTGGGCTGCCAAGTTAAAGATTGAGTATTGGGAGTTTCATTCCTCCTGAATCGTTTTCAGCACTCGATTTTCCATTATCTACTATTTGCGTACCAGCGGCGATCGGTCGGCGAGTTTTATTTCTAGATCAGGCAATGTTCGATTTCCAGTGAATACACCTTGAGTTCACGTATTATATTCGGAAGCAAACTGCCAATTTTTTATTTTTTATTTGTTTAAATGCTGTATTACTAGGGGTACTGAGTTAAGCTCTTGTTATATAATGGACGATATATTGTATCAAAAGATTTTCTTTGACAATAACATTGCATCACTAAAGAGCAGTCCACATTTTCATCGAATTTTAGGCGGAGATCGAACATTGTGATCCTATCGATGTGTGCAAATTTCAGCAGCTTTTTGCTCTCTAGTACTTTTATCTTCTTGTTTTTATCAAGTTTTATTTTCCCTTCAGGTGCCCTTCTCATTTTGTGGGTTTTCACAAGTGCTGTATGTGCTTTCTTTGTTTCCAAATAAAGAGGCGTTGTTGTAATGATGATGATGATGGTTGGAGTGATTATTTATTTTGCTGTTGGGATGTCCTTGAGAAGCCTTCAGTAAAACATTATTTAAAATAGCTGATCTAGCGCTTTTTTCACTTTACTTTTGTCTGTACGGTATCGCTGATATGGAAACCAATTTAATGAATGACACTCATGCGAGCTTATATCTTTCATCGGAATAACACTAAGCTTTCGAATTGGCGTGCATGAAAACGATGAATCTTCCAATTCAGACCAGATGCTACCTTCAAAACAGTATTATTCGGGCAATCTCATAAATATTTGTATGATTCATGTTGCCCAGTAGAGTTTTCGTTGAGAACATTTCTGATTGAAGAGAGACGACTTGTACGCGAATGCATTAAAACACGGAGAGATATTTGCATTTTAGAGCCTCATATTCTAACACTCGACTACCATGATGATCCAAAGATCTTCGGAATGCCTGAGGATAAGGCACCAGAGGAAAAGCCTCCTGACGGTGAGGGAGTCACTCCACCAAAACCGTTCGATAGAAAAGTAAGCCAATTCGTTTTTCTTCTTTTTTTAAAGGGGTCAATTTCTCAGCAGAAAGATAAGGAAGTGACCTTTTCATATATTGCTAGAAAACTTCGCATGCGATGCAGTTCATTACTGCCTATATAATATATGGTGTTGCTGTAATGATTCATTATGCAAAGAAAACGTTTATTTTTTAAATCTCCGCCTATTATCTAGCGCAATATTCCATTATTATGTGTTTTGAAATTCCCAAATATAAACATGGTACATTCTCTTGATTGCCGATATGACTGGTGTCTTTCATATTGCAGTCAATAATATGCTTACAGGAGCATCAGTTCACAAAAAAATCGAAGATGATATTGGGACAGGTACAGCAACGTCAGAAGCAAGAAGAGGATGAGCAGATGGAAAGCTCGATAGCACAGCTCACTGATAAGGATCCCTTCAATCTGAGCAATGACGACTATTACCTACCAAAAAACACCGGAAGGTTGTGCGTTGCGCTATTTGCTGATCATCTGAGGCTTTGTGACGACGTGTTAATTATCTTATCGTTTATGAATAGAAAAGGATGAAATGCGGCAAAATGGGGAAGGGGAGGAGGAGTGATTAGTTAGATTTTCTATCTGATACATGAAAGTCGGACAGTGAGCGTTTTGAGAGTCGTAATTGTAACAGAGGGTTTCTTTATTAACCATCGTTTACTGGTTTACAGTCTGAATGAAGTAATTGAAACACACCGAGCTGTAATTTATTCCAATGACAGTAAGCATTATTAATTTATATTTATACCGGCAGTCAACAGGATTTGCTGCTTTGCTGATCATTCATTTTACAGTGTATTTCATATCTTGACTACTGCTTCATTTCGACCATACGGGCGATAGCCGGTCTATTCAGTACTTCTTTATTCAGCCAATGGCCAACTTTTGCCTGCTGTGCGTCTTTCTATTGCGTTACCGCAGTCTTTTGAGTCATAAATATTGTGGGTCTTCTAATATGCCTTCATTTTCTTCTAAATAATTAGCATAGAAATTTCTTTCGGAACTTCTCATTGTTATAGGACGGTGAGTTCGATCTCAGGTGGCTCACTAATTCAACATTCGATTCCTGCACAGAATATTCACCGAACCTTTTTCCCAACACATTTGAACCCGTTCAAGTTGCGCCATTATCATCGTCTGCCGTTACCGAAACGAATCCTTCGTACAACTGGCACACGATATGTACCTATTAAAACTCTTACCAAACTTATAAAGGAAAAAGAAGAGGTTCGTTAACCCTATTTCGTCTTAATTTTCTATTTTATTCTGCTGATAAATGTCAATGATGTCGTGCAAATGTTGCAGTTAAAAGCTGGCGAAACAGTTTTTCCCCTTCCCGAATTCCTTCCCGCGCCCTGTTGCTTCTCAAATGTGTTTGCTTTCAAAGTGATAGCCATCCTTATATTCGCTTTCGTTATAAGTAAGCTGGCAACATCCATCATCATTAAACCTCATTTGGTGGTCTCTCCCTTAGTTGATTGCTTTGGTGGAGTTTTTGGAAGGTAGCTGCAAAGAGATATCCCAACGTTTCGAAAGTTTATGTGAACTAAGGATTTTGGGCAGCATCTGGTGATACGTTATGCATCATCTATCCTCTGTATTGATGTGAGCATTCATTTCTGCTATTTCCATACGTCAGTCGGTGAGTGCGTTATTTTTTAGCTTCGCGAAAAACAGAAAGCAGCTGAAGGTGGAGGTGAGATATTCTTCATGCGCGAAGTGGAGGATTTATCGGGTAAGGATGGTACACTTCTGCTTATGGAATACTCTGAAGAGCATCCTCCGTTGTTGAATCAACCGGGTATGGCCAGCAAGATACGCAACTACTACAAGCGGGTAATTCATATGCTTGGAATTGCTTTTGCTGTCTAATGGATCTCACATTTCAATTGGTCCGTTGAAGAAAGTGGGCAAGGAAGCGGATCCAGAATACGACTTTGGTGAGACAGCATTCACGCACACGTCGCCGTTTTTGGGTACCCTAGCACCCGGCCAAAGTCTGCAGTCGTTGGAGAACAACCTCTATCGTGCACCCATCTACAGACATTTGCCCAACCGAACGGACTTCCTCCTTATTCGCACAAAGCAAGGGTATGCTGCTGTTCACTTGGTTATGGTTTTGACCTAATCTGATGACGCTTCGATACCACATACGTTTGCACAAATACCCATCCCTCCTTCTCAATCCTTTGCATTATTGTTATTCTGTGAACTTTATGGGTGGAGGGGATGATCTTGAGCAATCCTCATTGCTATATTTTAGTGCTTTGAAAATTGTACTTTGAACTACTACATGACGCATTATATTCAAAATAAATCTGTCTAGGTGTTGCTTCAACCTCTAGTTTAGTCATTCTTTTCGAGGAGAAGGAAAGACGACATTCTCGGATTTGATTAATCAAAGCGGTAGGGTTCAATTTTCCGAATACAACAAAGAGTTCCTAATGAACGCAGAACGTTTGGTGCCAAGGTTTATGAAAATGCAAGGTGCTGTTCTTTTTCTCCAATAGTAAGAAAGTAGTTTGCTTTAAAAAATCTGAGAAAACTCGAAGTTTTCCTCCATTTTAGTTTGATGGAATTACAGCCTTTCAAGTTATCTACTCCGTTCCCCTCTCTTCCTTTGGCTAGACTATTCAACGGTGCTATTATTAAGTCATTAGTGCCAGTATCGTGCATTCAGTTATTAATTTAGTAAGAGTAGATTACTCTTACTAAATAACTTTAATGCAGCGATCTCAGTGCTGCTTTCTAAAAGTTGCATGATCATGTGCAGTGTTGCTTTAACATGCAGGCAATTTTTGATGATAGAAATCAACATATGAAAGTTAACGGAAAGCTCTCGAGATATTTCTTTTGCTGAATTACGTTTTAGTCGTATGGAATTCCATGGTGAAGTTGTATGATCGCGGCTTCAAGTCATTAATGAGACTTAAAATCTTCCGCCTTCGTCAAAGCTGTTTTACCAAACGATTAAGAAATGTTTTTTCTTATTGAGGAGGAAGGTGTTTGAAAGGTAGAGAGGTTATAATACACATTGCATAGCAGTAAGCATATGGCCAAACCGCTGATAATGAACTTAATTGCTCTATCGCCTCCGCATTGTGTAAGTAGATGCTTGAAATCGCATAGTATATAGTGTTTTATGTGTTGTATCGCAGAAGTCCTTTCGATTGTGCTTCTATGTTCATGGAAATATGTTGAAGGTTTTTCATTCGGATGTGTCCAACATTGTTCCTCGTGGGACAAGAGTGTCCGTTGTATGAAGTCCCGAGTCCCAACTCAAAACGAGCGACCGTCTTCGTTCGCGATTTCTTGCTTGCTTATATTTATCGTCTTTTCTGGGCAAGCGATCAGAATCCAAGAAGGTGAGTTGCAGGCGAGAAGTATTACAGGGTGATGGTTGTTCTTTGCGAGACCCGGGTTCGATTCCCGGCCGGGGAGGTTGTTTTGTTCTGCTCAAGATGTTCGATTTCTCAACGGCACTTTTGATCTTTTGTGAAATTGGGGAGTTCATTTCGTAGGTGAATTGGAGCAGCACAGTCTGGAAGGGTGCATGTAATTTAGAGGATACTGGATGAGAACTCATTCATTGTCATTATTTTATATCATCCTGAACTGCCGAAATAAACGAAAATCAGAGGATATTTCAATTGCAGGCTTAAGATGGAAGATATAAAAGCGGCATTCCCACATTATGCAGAAAGTTCTGTACGCAAACGTCTAAAGCAGTGTTCAGATTTTAAACGACTCGGTCAAGGACCTGACCAAAATTATTGGGTAAATTTTTTAATATCGCTTAGTATCATTTTTGTTGAAAGCATCTAAAGGGTATTAATCGTTAATTTTGTCGAAGCATGTGAATTTGAGATGACAGCTTTATTTCATTGAGTTTTTTTCTCCTTTCTTCTCTGTCCACACTGTCTTCAGCTGGGAAACACCTATGGGCACTCGCAAGGTAAGAAAAGCCACATAAGGGTGCAAAAATTCGATGAAAAAAAAACTGCGCACGAAAAAGTCATTCTCGAACAGATGGAATTTGAGCGTAGTCGCATGCAAATTTTTCAAAGAAGTTTTGTTGGTTCGAGCATGAATCCAGAAACTGACAGAGAGGGGCTGGGGTAATCCAAACTGCCCGACTCTGCTCCACTGTACTCGTTGCACCGTTTATGATCTTTGGCATGCATTTTACAGTGGGCTGAGGTATACCATGGCCTGCGAATTTTTGCATAATGTTCTGTTTGTCGTTTGGTATTGCTCTACATGAGAACAATACATCAGAATTAGTAGGATTATGCTCTAAAAGGAGCGCTTAGAAGTGAAACAGGCGAAAATTTTGAGGTAGGGGATGAGGAAGTGGAACGGATTATTTAGATCGTCGAAGAAACAACCCCTATCTGACCAGGTAGACATTGCAGTGTTCATCAATATATTTCAAATTGCGAGTTATTTTTGCTGTTACTTTTTGCTTTCAACGCTCACTTTTTTTAGTAGTTTCCTAAAATGTTACAAAGTAATGTCGGTTAATTGTTTTTCATCACCGGCAGTCCTCTAGATGTTGAGTTGTCACAGCGATTATCAAGTGGTATTCCCGCATTGGTCTTTCTCATCAGAGTGGCTATAGTCTCAGCCACTTTGATGAGGCATCGCCTATAATATATATTCTTCCTCTTCGGTTTTACGAATTTCATGTTCACAGAACACTAAGTGATCTATGCGTATTGGTTGTTTTGAGGTACTGCGAAGTGATTTCCGTTTGCCAAGCAAAGAAGAGGTGTTGGCGATGGTGACGCCTGAGATGTGTTGTGCACAATACAGCATGCTTGCTGCTGAACAACGTCTTAAGGTAATCCTTTTGCAGATACGCATCAACACCGTTTATTGTGATCATAAAACATAGAAATGAAATTTTTTAATTGCTCCTTAAATCACTATTAATGACATCAAAACGACGTAATGGAAAACACAGTCTGTTCTCCTTTACATTGGAGTCCCCTTTGGAAAGGAACTCTGTTGTCAACCATCGCGTGAAGTGGCATGTAATTTTAGTGTTCTTCACAACCCAACGTGCTAATGCTAACATATCGAATTTGATTGTTGATGAGAAATCTGTACCATCAGGTTATTTGGGGGGAGGGGGGAGGGGAGAGGGACTTATAAGCACCGCGAATATGAACTGTCCTCCCTTCATGATTCCTTCATATAGTTGAATTGAATAACGGTTATCCTGATAGCTTTTATCCATGCTTACGCAGTTATGTTGTCGTTTCAGGATGCTGGTTACGGTGAGAAGTATTTCTTTACACCAGAGAATGAGGACGATTCGGACGATCAGGTCACTATCGAAGATGAGGTAATGCCATCACTTCCTCTTCTCTCTAATCGCGCCTTTGTATTTTCATATGTGTTACTTACTTGCTGGGCATACTTGCTGTATATAGGATCAACAAGAAGCTAAGAGGATGAATTGTTTCTAGCCTCCTTCCTAATTTGGTCCTTTATTCGACCACAATCTTTCTTTTGTGATAGCAGATATTTTACTGGTTTTTGCCTGAGATGTGGAAAACAAATGTTAATTTCTTTAAATAAAAGGTGTTCCTTCCTTTTTAAAGGAATGAGTGGGACGTCAAAAATATTGTCAACAGCAGTGTGCTACTGATAAGTCAAATCAGAGTGCAGTCGCATAAATTCTAGCGAAGTGATGCCTTCGCTGCATTGTTCTCAACTTTCAAATCTTCAAATCACAGCTGTTCCTTCTCTATCATCAAAATTGTTGCATATAAATCAACTCACTTCCTATTCAGCATCACCAGTTGACCCTGCTGTAAAATGCTTCCGGAATTCTTTCAAGTAGTAAGATTCTTCTCTTGCTTAAAATAAATAAGGATATTTTCCCACGCTTTGTCACCAGCAATGTAAACTTATCACCTTTGAAAGCGAAGCAGCTGAAGTGACATAATACCATTTGTAGTAGATCGCTTCTATCTATTTCTAATTGCAGATCAAATGTGCCCCGTGGAACACGACGCGTGCATACATTTCGTCAATGAAAGGTAAATGTTTGCTCGACCAAACGGGTATCGCTGATCCAACGGGCTGCGGTGAGGGCTTCTCCTATGTGAGAGTGAGCGCAAAACCACAAAAAGCCAAGGTAACTCTCATCTGTGAATGCTCAAGTCGTATTTCTTTCGATATGATTCAAATATATCTATCATTCATGTTTAATCACACCTATAATGAGGAAACTTTCCACGATAAGTTATGGCACACCATGGATTGTTCCATGTAAATGCTTTAATTGATATGGGGAGAGGCAGAGATGGGTTTTTCTTCATTGATGCGAAGTTGGTCGTTGGTTGAATGCAGCGCGAGGTTTTAGAGAGCGCATCGTAGTGATCGTTGCGATTATCGTAATCAACGTATACCAAAATCTTTGTCTGTTGTTTTTGACGTATAATAATTGATATTTGAGGAGGAAGTACCAAACGTCCCAAAACGATTAGTCACAGGAACAAATGCCGATTTAAGGAAGTTGCCACTGAAGGAAGCGAAGGAAATATGCCGTGACTATGGAGTGCGCGAAGAAGAGGTATGTCTTTTGAAATTAACTCATCTACTCGCTTTTGTATGGCTCGCCTTCCCTATTAGTTTACTGCGCTATAAACATTCCTTATTCGATTTCAGTGCTGTTATTTTTGTCTCATTGTTTTTTGCTGAATTGCATCACTTCGATCTTTTTTAATCTGTTTTCTATGTTTGATTTCTGAATCTGATATTCAGTTTCTTTAGCGGTTGTTTTTGAAATGTGAAGCAATCACAGGGACTTAACTGTTGACGGCAATATTCCAATGGAATGAGAATGAAATGGATAATGAATGATTGACAGTTAACTTTAATTGAAGATAAACTCATTGAGTCGTTGGGAAATAATTGATGTTATTCGAACGCTATCGACGCAAGCAGCAAAGGCGAGATCCGACTTTTCTGGTTAGTTACTCTTCGATATCACTCGTTTTGCTTGTTGTTCAGAACTCATTTGTTGTTCGAAAGAGCTTCAGGGTAGTATTCCCTGAACAAACAAGTTGTGTTTCATTTCAGTCCATATTATGCTCCATCCGCTAATTTTTTTCTTTCTTCAAGCACTCATATCCGGCAGTATGATACTCAAACGATTGCAATATTGTTATATGTATATATTTTTAGATGTTTTGTTGTGCTGTTAGAAATCTTCTTAAGGGATGGCACGCTTCGCACGTGGGAATATTCGTTTTAATTTTGCCGATATGCAGGAGAAATACAAAAAGTTTTGTCAACGTATATTCGATCTTCAGAACCAGTATGTTTTTTTACTCATTCGTTAGTGTATTAAGATGATATCATGTCTAGTGTTTCGAACAAGTTAATCGCTTCAGTTATGATTCATGCGTAGTTAAAAATAGCACGAAATTTGCATACGCTGATCAAGGTTTTTTTATAGGAAAAATCTTGTTAGATGTCACGTCTTCGCTTCAGATATTTCAGCACTTAATGCGGTTGATGCATTTGTAAAACGCGCAATTAGTGTCAGATTCCTTCACCCGCAGTTCTACTCACCATTTATTGCGCGGTTTTTGGTTCAAGTTGGGCAATAATCATAAAGCCCTGTGATATAGAATTTTCTTGTTATGTCTTCTCCCATGGAAATTGAAAAATAATTCAGAAGCCGTTTGGAGTTCTTCGAGGTTTAGAATGGATCATTTCTGGTTTTTACGTTACAATCAACTTAATAACACGTTAGATGCATCAGCAGGTACCATCTTATTCGGTTGAATTTGAAACAACCGCATATTGTCCTCATCTTTATTGCAATCGTATCTTTAGTAAGTGTGTCTTTGTTTATGTTAACGATAGTTAATATCACTTATTCTTCACCTTTCCAAACATATATGAACAGCGTATGTTTTAGCGCAGAGCATAAGATACAGATGTCGGCACAAGTATATTTTCAGTGGGAAAGGGACAAAAAGGTTAGTCCAAAAAATCTCGATGACTACCAAACACCTTCTGGGGATCAAATAACAAGAATCAGATTTTCTTTGGAATGCGGAGATTGAAGCCGTTTCCTGAAAATTTGAGCTATAACCAGGCGCATTCGTCATTGGGAGAATATCTGCATATTCATGCAAGTAGATTGCGTTGTTCACATCGCTTAATTTTGCTTATTTCAGAACGTTATCAAATCCCGATGAGCTGAGTACTGATGAAGGCAGCAGTGGAGAGGATTCGGATAATGAGGAGTTGGCAACTAAACTCGAGAGTATGCTCGCTGCTAATAAAGGTCTGCCAAGTTTAGCTGCTCTTTCCCACTGCCTCGATTGATTTTATTTTAGAACAATGCACTTTGCATCGATTTTAATGTTATGGAAATTGGCTATGTCTTTGGAAACAAGTTCACTGTCTATCCAAAACCGTCCCCGAATGGGTAGTTGATCCTGTGGAATCCGATTTCATCGTGTGTGGGTGGCACAGTTGCTACAATTCTATAACTCTGGAAGAGTGACGTCGTGCATCGATGGTCTCTGTTTGAGTGATCGTCAGATATCCGTACTTTTCGTTTTATCTTCACTCATTATTTTGTTCGAGGAATTCTTGTTGTCCTTTTTATGCTCTTTTCGTCTATTCGTTTTGCATGATGAAAGGTCCAGAGATGCAAAATTTCCGAGGAAAAAATGCGATGGCACCTATTAGGTAATGAAATGGAGTCGAAATAAATGTAGCGAACATGTTATGGTGGTTTGCTAAGTTGGTGATCGGTGGAGTCGTTTTTTGAAGTTTTATTCCATAAAATATGTGGTAATACCAGGGGAGTGATATAGTTATAAGTAGACGAGTTTGGGTTGACTGCAGTAATTGGTGATTCCTTTCAAGTTTTTCTAAATTTTCATGCCTTCGTTGATTCCATTTCAGCCTGCTTCCGTTTCCGAAATAAATTCACAATTTCCAGTGCATCACTTCGTTTATAAATAAGCATGTTGTAAAAACGGTTGTTAAAAAAAACGAAGAAAGGAAATATTCGATAGGATATATCATTGCAAATCTTCCACTTCATTCCTTTAACCAAATGTTTAATAGACTATGAAAGTTGACAATTCATTATGCAGTTTCAGTCTCCATCTTATGTTGCTTTAAGCTGATCATTAAATTTTTCAGGTAAGAAAGGTCTGTCGGCAGTGGAGAGGAAGAAACTGGAGTTTGAGCAAGAGGAGAAAGAACGCAAAGCATTGCAGAAAATGCTGTCTGGTGATGTCAGCGCCGGAACAAGTACACCGAAGCCGGAGAAGGAGCAGGGCAAAGATTCCCGTTAGTTATATTCAGAAATATTATGCGTACTTTAGGAATCACATATTTTATGAGCCGATATTACAATGCATGTATTGTGCCATATTTATCATTGGAGGAAAATTTGGGAAATAAAACAAAAGTTGTTGTTAGGCAGGTAGAATCTGGGGAATATGTTGTTGCCGCTCCTCCTCGATTTTCTTCTGCAGCTTTAAACCCTAGCGATCTTCTTTTTCACCTTCTCTCCCCTCCCCATTGTTGAGGAACCTTCCTCATCCCAGACCGAAAAGTTTACTTTCCAGGCAACAGTAAGTACCCTCCATGAGCGTCATATCAGGATGACTGCTAGAGAGTTTCCATAGGCCGATGGCAACATTCCGTTCTTCTAATCAATTTAAGCGCTTTGGTTACCTGTCGTGGCCTGTTGATGAAGTCGAAAGTTATCTAGGAGTGGCTGCTGTTGTTTTAGAGAAAGATTCATCGGTGGTAACAGAGGATTCAAACCACACAATCTTGAGTGGCAGTGGTCCTCGCAAGCTGAAGATCTATCGCACATTCAAAGGTCCTGATGGCATCGAATCGGTCGGTTCTTTCTGCTTTTGCGATAGGTCACTTATAAGACTTGCAGTTGTATTGAAGAGAGGCCAACGGGCTAATCAGTTTTGAGGGGCGAACAAGAGAACGTTGGGAAAAGATTGAAAAAGCATTTTAGCGTGCTTGTAATATTGGATATATTAAACTCTATCAATCAGTTTTAAGTCCCTCTGCTTTCTATATAAGTGAATGATCAAGAGTTGAGATACCGATTCCGAGGTCCTTCCTTCCTTCAGATCCTCTCGGATTAAAGTTACAGTTTTGTTTGCTTTGTTCACCAACACTAATTGCTGTTTTTAAAGAAAGGACATTTTCATTAAAAAATTGGTAGCATTCTTGTTTCCGCCCACAGAAGAACATAAGCAACCGGTCGACATGGCATCAAGCTTATTTAGCTGTTGTCGCTCTTGGTTTATTGTATAGTAAATACGTAATCTCATGGGAGTATGGAAGCATGTACCACATCTAAGCTGCTCTTCGATCTCATAGATCATATTTGCCACCTGGTAACAAAATCAGCAATTTTTATTGGAGGGTGATACTTGTGAGGGTTGTTGTGAAGTGAATAGTGTTTTCAGACACGTGTTGAGGTGATTACAAGACCACAGTTGATCGAAGCGTATGTACGTATTCGAACCACTCGTGACAACACTTTCATACAGGTCTATGCACAGATGGATGAACAATACAAAGAGGTGCGATGTTCTTCATTTCAGTGTTTTATCGACATTCATGAGGGGAGGAAGGGAGGAGTTGTGGGTAAGTCACGCACCAACCTTTCGATTCATGATAGTCATTAGCTGACTTAACTATTTTTATGCTCCACCTAAGTGAGAATCCAATGAGGGGGGTCTGGTAACAAAATCAGCAATTTTTATTGGAGGGTGATACTTGTGAGGGTTGTTGTGAAGTGAATAGTGTTTTCAGACACGTGTTGAGGTGATTACAAGACCACAGTTGATCGAAGCGTATGTACGTATTCGAACCACTCGTGACAACACTTTCATACAGGTCTATGCACAGATGGATGAACAATACAAAGAGGTGCGATGTTCTTCATTTCAGTGTTTTATCGACATTCATGAGGGGAGGAAGGGAGGAGTTGTGGGTAAGTCACGCACCAACCTTTCGATTCATGATAGTCATTAGCTGACTTAACTATTTTTATGCTCCACCTAAGTGAGAATCCAATGAGGGGGGTGGGTGGGAGTAACGAAAGCATTAACTTTCCCCTCCTAAATAGTACAGATGGTGGAGGGCTGTAGGTTCTACGCATGGCATAAATGATAGCTTGGTTATTGCTTGTGTGATTTTATTCATTTAATAATTGCCAATGTTTTTTCGGGTTTTAATTTTGGATTTTATTTTATGATTTCACTGGTATTATAATAATTTGTCGATTCTATTTTGCTTTCGTTTTTTGGCTGATGAGAAATTAACGAAAAATAAAAATGCTACTTAACGTTGTACTGTTTCTTGAAATCTTTCACCCTAAAGTCTTAGTCCATCTCTTGCAGGAAAGACGTAAAGAGAAGCGACGATTGCAAGATCAACTGAGAAGAATCCGTCGTAATGAACTCAAAGCTAAACTTCATGGTGTTCCTATCGGTCAGCCAATCAATAAGGTGCAAATTAATGCTCTTATTCTTCGAGTGAAGGAAAGGAAGAGAGAGCCTAGAGATGATAGATCGGAGCTGTTTATTAATTAAACAATATTTTTGTACCAAAAAGTGGGAAAGTCGTTGTTTAACGCTGCTTTGAATATTTTTGCGATATCGGAAAATGTAGGCGGTGGATAAGTTGTAGTAACGATTGTTCCAAGATCTATCGGTCAGCCAATCAATAAGGTGCAAATTAATGAAAAGATTATTAAACAATTTTTTTTTTTCGAGTGAAGAAAAGGAAGAGAGAGCCTAGAGATGACAGATCGGAGCTGTTTATTAATTAAACAATGTTTTTATACCAAAAAGTGGGAAAGTCGTTGTTTAACGCTGCCTTGAATATTTTTGTAATATCGGAAAATATGGGCGGTGGATAAGTTGTAGTAACGATTGTTCCAAGAGAGGGAATTTGTTGGGTATACGGTTGATTCCGACCGTTTCTGCTAGGATTTGTCCATTATCACAAGTAAACGGCTCAATGGAGTTGTCGATAGTAGTATACGTCATTAGCGCATATTTGGTTGTCACTGTCACTGTTAAATGATTTCATTTGTTGCCGATCGTTTGCTGCTATATTTTATTAACACTATTGTCAGTAATGTTCAACCTCACCTCCCCCCCCCCCTCTCATCCGCTGCTCCTCTGCTTTTGTGCTAAAGCACAGTAAAACATTTGCCCTTTGTTTTCATAATCGCAAGCATTCCCATTGCACATTTTTTTCATTGAAGCGTTCCTCTGAATAATCGTTCTTATTTTCAGGCTAAGCCGGCGGCAGAGAAGAAGCCAGTTGTTATAAAGCCAAATCTATTGAAAATGCGCTGCAGTGCTTGTCATGGCACAGGGCATATGAAAACAAATAAGAATTGCCCGTTGTATGGGAAGGACTCGAATAAGGCGCCCACAAAAACAGTCGGTGATATACATCCGGTAAGAAATTTTTCTTTCTATAAATTCTCACGATTTTGCTATTATGCACCGCGGTAAATTCATTTCTTCTCCGGTACTCTGATTTGGGTAATTGGAATTTAGTACCAACTTTCATGACACTGTTGAAAATGAGATTCAACGATTGAGACCATCATTTGAAAAGCTAAAGGAAAGTCGAAATTCGAATCACTGCTGCTGTTTGCATTTTCCATTTTTCCTACTGTTATATGAGCATTGCTTCAAGTGGCATTAGAAAGGGTTATTGATTTGCAAGTTGCGTAGAGAGGAATTGTCGCTTGCAAATGTCGCTAAATTTGCAGGTCGCATTGACGGACGAACAGCTGGAGAAGATGGCAGTTCCATCGGGAGAATTGATCGCCGTTGAGGGTACTAAACTGAAAATTTCGAGAAAACTTTACGCACACACCGAAATGATAAAAAAGAATGCTGTTCGGTTAGTTAGTTTTTTAAAGTTTTTTTCTTCAGAAAATGCGTTTATTATTCAACAGAAGTGTGAATGCTTTAGTTGTCTTTGTTTTCTATCATTTCTTTATCTAATGTGATATATATTCCAGTTAGTTATTAGCATCTTTGTTTTATAAAAATTACTGTCATCCCTCTTAAGGTCTAATAAGTTATCTTCTATAGTTATGCCTTTTTTTATAATATCCTCATGTTCTATTTTTCCTCATTTTTGACACATTTTTATACGTTTTTTTTTTTTGCTTTCTTTGACGGGAGCTGCCTCATGCTGGCATTATATTTATATGACTGTATTTTCGAATATCTGCCTGTCTGTTATCGGATGTAATTTTGATTCGCTCATTTCAGAGATATGGCAGTGAAATTTAGTGTTTATTCTCTGGTGTTGCACTATGGCATTTTGAATTCACTCCCATCATGATTAACTTCCTTCATTATGAGTCAGGCTGCTTAGATTTGCTATGAAATTTATGCATGCAGATTTCTGCAGCAGCAATTTTTATGAGAGTAGGAAACGGCATCTTTGTTTGAGGTTTCTCAGAATCGGTCCGTTAATAACAGATTTAATAGGCTTTCATTACTTTTGAACGTTTCGCAACAATTTGGTTAAGTAAATGAGATTACCCAAAGGGCATAGTGTATTACTTTTTTGCACACCACCTCACTTGTTCATATATGGGATAGCTGCTGTTGCGAGCTGTGCTGTCCTTGTTAAGCTTTTTTGTTTGAGCTTTTTACACAGTTCCGAAGGACTTCGCAGCATTCGTCACATCTACTCTAAATATGAGTCAATGTTTCTGTTGTCGATTAATTTGGTCGATTCGCATTCTCCATTGCGCATTTCTCTTGAGGTGAGGAAAGCAGTTATTGCTGATTTCTATGCAAATGAAAGTCGGGCAAGAAATAAGAACTGCTGCTTGCACCAGATAATAAACTCGGCTTGGTGGATAAGGTTTTCTTCGAAGGGATGCTTGCAAAGATGTGATGTTTTCAGGCTACATATTCCTCGAGAGTTGATAGCAGGTGATAAGAAGACTAAGGAGGAGGATGAAATGTCCAATGCGACAGGAGGCGAGCCAGAGGAGGGAATGGTACATGAGGATGACGATGTCGATAGTGAGGACGATATTCAGGGAATCGATGAAACAGCGCCCTCAAATAGTAAAGTTGTTAGAAAATTTTCTCGGACACTGCCGCTAGCAAAAGTTGTTTCGATGGTTGAGTGGCGAACGTGCTTGCCTGAATTTGTTGGATTCGAGTTCTATCGGTTTACCTAGGCGAGAGGGAATAACATAGGTTCGTGCCGTTGTGAGTCTGTTTTAGTGGCATATTTGATGTTTGCATTGAATGGTCGATGGCATAGTGTTGGGGTAAGTTCTGTGTTTTTTCTGATGGGGAGTGTATTATGTAAACGAAATGACGCACCGAAGTGATCGAAATAAAATGAATAAGTTTAACATGTTAATTTAAGATGTGCCAAAAACGATACGTAAGTTGTAGTGCGATTGTATGTTCGCTGCACCAAATTGTTTATTATTAGCCTTATATGATTTTGCATAGCCATCATTCTGTAACGTGTGGCAGTTATTTTCAAAAAGTCGGAAGTATGTTAGCATTTAAACACTGCTTACTGTTTAATACCGACTTTATTTGAGAACAGTTTATACCAGTAAAGGGAACTATTGTGTCGGGCGAGTCGTTTTATTAATAGACTAGGTTGGACAACAAAATCGCTTATTTATTAGGCGGCAAAACTGAGTTACAGGATTATCATTAGATTCAACACGTGAGTCGCTTAGGTAAATCGCGGATGTCAGTTAACACAAACTCGGGCCGACGGCGCTCTACCATCGACATGGACGACTATCTATATGGGCCACAGAAGTCAGTGCAGAGGAGAAGAGCAGATCCGAGGGTATGGTCCAGGATATCTTCTCTTAGTACACGTGAGTCGCTTAGGTAAATCGCGGATGTCAGTTAACACAAACTCGGGCCGACGGCGCTCTACCATCGACATGGACGACTATCTATATGGGCCACAGAAGTCAGTGCAGAGGAGAAGAGCAGATCCGAGGGTATGGTCCAGGATATCTTCTCTTAGCTGCTTCAGTAGAAACCCCTACTATTTCATTTTTTTTAAACGAGGCTTAGTTACAGTGAGGAGTTGTGTTTCTGATTGATAGTGCTCACTACTGCAGTAGTTGAAATGTCTAATTCGTTCTATCCAGTGAGCCTAGCTTGAAGGATGTTGGAGACGGCATAACATAATTCGCTAATTGCTTATGTTCGCAATTTGTCATAAATCAGGTGCTCCTCACAGACATTAAACACGTTCGTACTAGTCTAATTGTAGAAGTCGACCTGATTTCAACGATTCGCTGAGTCTTGTGGCAGGTGGATGAATAAGAGACAGTATGGCATACGGCTTTACTTATTTCTGCACTAATGGCCACTCAGGTGGAGAGGGAGGGAAGAGGGGTGAAGGATTGAATCCGCGCTCATCTGGGCTGATTTATAAGGAGAAGCGAGGAGAAGTTTTTACGTAAACTATCAAAGAATAATCTTTCTCCATCTCCACCCTCGCAGAGTCCACCATTGTCCAGCGCAATGCCCCTCATAAAATGTTTGCATTATAGGTGTCGATGTCGATTCAGCTAAACGAAATATTCAGCGATTTGCGCGCCCTTCCTGGTACTGAACACCTTATGTTTCCAGTTAACGCGAAAAAGGTTTCTTGCTCTTTTCTTCTTTATTTAGGAAGTTTATTTAAATTGTTTTCTTTAGTATTTGATGTTTAAATTTTCGGTAGTTAAAAGTTGTTTTATCAATTAAATTGTTTCGTTTCTCAAATATATTTGGTTGTTGTCTAAAGAGAAAGTAGACCAAATCTCAAACCATGTAAAAGCGCATTCATAACTATTAATTTCTGTTTCAGTGTGATTTCATGCTTCTTTCCCTACTGGAATATTGGCTTGTGACTGGTAAAAGCAGTTTACCTTTTTGCACTGTTGTGTTGCTATTTCGCCGATTAACAGACAATCTAATTTTTGAGAAAATTTTGAGAATATCCGCTAATAAAAAGAACACCGAAAATATTTTCACGAATGTCGTATTACAGCGAGTATAGCCTCCTGGGATTGTAGAAATCCAACGAGATTTATTTTAGTTTTGTCGAGACGAAACTAATTTGTTCGTGTTAGAAATTTTTTGATGAAACATTTCGATAGTAGGCAGTGTTTCGAGCATACAACAAAGCTTTTCCGGTTTTTGGCGATGGTAAATTTAGAGGGGTCATTATTTGCCCATCAAAGTCTCAAGAGAAAACACTTACATGGAATGATATAAGAGGTTTCCTTTGATCCTTTATTAATATTTGTGATTGAACTTATGCATGACATATTCTTTCTCTTCTTCTTCTGCAATGAAATTTCCCAATTATTTCTTCATGTGGCATATACGTAGCTGTCAACGCCCTATGACCGAAAAACGGTTTAATGGTCACATTGGTTTAATTGGTAGTTTTGGTGGTTTTCGTTGAAGTATGCATCCAATTCTTTAAATCTACTGGGATATTTGTAGTTGTTGAGCAGCATTCACTGTGGCCTGCATAGACCTGAATTTCCTGGACCAAATTGCTATTGTTTTATTATCAGTAATCGATTGCTGTTTGAAATTGCTTTCAGGTGCCCGACTATTATACAATAATAAAAAATCCGATGGATATGCAGGCAATAAAGAAAAAGATCTCCGAAAACAAATATGAATTACGACGGCAATTCCTCGCCGATATAAAACAGATGTTGGACAACTCGAGAGTATACAACGGCGATAATCATGTGATCACCGAAACTGCAAGAAAGGTTTTTTTTTTGCTGATAGCAGTATCGTGTGGTCGATTGAAATAAAGATTGTAGCTGGTCATGGGTAAACTAGTTGGTAGTGGGCTAGAGGGATAGAATTGATTAGATCTGAAATTCTGAAGAAATTTTCGAAAGACGCATAGCATTGCTTCTTCCGATATCAGATATAGATATACTTCACTTACGTGATTATGATAGAGAGATTAGTTGACATACCAATGTACCTTTTAATTAGTGGGACTGAAATTTTTGTTTTACTCAGTGAGACTGAGATGTGGTTGCAGAAAGCGAATCCACAGTTGAATTTTCGAAAGCGATTGGAAACTTGTAGGATGATGCGGTCACATTCGCTGAAACGCTTCCTGCCTTCATTATTATACTGGTTTGTTAATATGCAAATTCAGGTATTTGAAGTGGCATCGGTTCGTTTGATGGAACGAGAACCAAAATTGATTTCATTGGAGAAGGCGATCAATCCACTGCTTGATGATAATGATATCATTGGCTTCTCATTCATTCTAAACGAAATCATCCAAGAATGCAAAAATCTGCCTAAAAGCGTTGCATTTCACACCAAAGTTGACGCCAAAAAGGTTCTTGCTATTATTTCTCTTCGTATTAGAAATAAATATATTTCTACCTGCTAACATATTTGCTTCCAGGGGACCGTTCGTGGATCGTTTTCTGAAAACACTGAACACTCACTATAAGACTTGTTGTTGAATTCCTTTTATTGTTGGCTTTTATGTCTTCGTTGTAATGATAGCAGCAGTATGTGAACTGAATATTTGTGTTGTTTGTTCAAGCAAGAGTTAATGAGCGCACCTGGCGAAAGGGAGCTTTTTTTGGAGGGAGGGAGGCAAGGGGTAGATGTCGGATGTGTTTATTTTTGCAACGCTTTTTCATGCAACAGAAGTTTTTGCGCAAGTTGCGAGCATATACATATATGTGTACTTACATATGCATACATGTAGTACGCATGTGTGCTTACAATATACATGTACATATATGTTTATATATTTTCATTTATTTGTTTATTTATTTATTTTCTGCATTGCAGAAGAACGCATAGTTTCACTTCTGTCATAAGAGAGGACGTGTAACATATTGTCCAGTTAAAGGTAGCTGTGTAGAAGTGTATTTTTAAATTAGCACGTAGGTATCCTTTTTCAGGTCCCTCTCTATTATAAAAAAATTGAGCGTCCAATGGATCTGGGAACAATGTCATTGCAGAAGAACGCATAGTTTCACTTCTGTCATAAGAGAGGACGTGTAACATATTGTCCAGTTAAAGGTAGCTGTGTAGAAGTGTATTTTTAAATTAGCACGTAGGTATCCTTTTTCAGGTCCCTCTCTATTATAAAAAAATTGAGCGTCCAATGGATCTGGGAACAATGGAACAAAATATCAAGGAGCATCGCTATACAACAGTGGACGCTTTCCGAAAAGACATTCTTCAGGTCAGCATAAAAACATAAATTAATCTCATTTAATTCTTTTATTTAGCCATTTTATTCTTTGCCAGCTTTTGTTCTTCCGTCATTCTCACTACAGTGCTGATTAATCGGTTGTTTAATTACTCGACAGCGTTTCATAAACACTCTTGGAGGCATTTTTCTCGTGCAGCGCACTTCGTATAAATATTTCACATCGCTATTTCCAAATGGCCATCCTTTTTATTCCCTGTCACCTCGTTTTTCTGGTCTTTTGTAATGACCTTCAAGTTTTTCTGAAGGTTTCTAAAATTGCTGTAGCAGTTGGAGGCGACGGGGAAATTTTATGAGGTTCGCCATAATTGAAATCAAAAGTAGAGCTTATGCTGTAAAGAAATAACAACTTATATTGCAAGAAATATTGCAAGAATCTGTGTAAATTTCTCATAGATGTAATTGGAAGTTGTTGATCAGAAAACTGCAAATGCTGATGGTCTAAGAAACAGTGAGCATGTTCTCTTTTACAGATAAAAATAAATAGCGAACTCTACAATGGACCCCCTGAAACATCGCAATATACAACAAAAGCGATTGAAATCTGCGAACTGGCTGAGCGCATGCTGGAGGTTTTGTTTTGTTTCCCTTTCATTTCTGTACTCATTTAGCAATGAGGTTTTCACTTGTTTCATTGCGTTTATGCGTTTTTGACGTTATCTGTAGCTGTTTTGCAGTGCATAGAGATTGATTCCAACAGTGGCCTATTCAAAATTTTTAACTTATGAGTCTCTTTAAATAGAAAGAAGAGTTTGGAGCAAATATACAAATAAATCGACGTATGTAAGAGCCTTTGAAACTCGTTAGTTTATCTCATTTATTAGCGAATGCATAACCGATTAGAAATCTGTGGTGGTGTTCTAAAATGCACATCCTATTTGGGAATGGTGTTTCCACTTAGGAACAGATAGATGGCTTTGTGTAAAGCCTATGCTAAAGTAAAGTTAGCCCACTGTAGCGGGGTGAGCGGTTTCGGTTGGTAATTGAGCAGGCCCATTCGATTACAACGGGATTAGGTTGAGGCAGATCGAATCTCGATAATGCCTTTCAGTTGCAGTAATCTGAGGCGATCGATAAAAACCGAATTTTGCTTGCAACAGAGTGAAGTCATTTGCAGTAATTGAAAACATTAATTGTGCATACTCTTGAAACTTCAATGTTGATGATGAAATTGTTGACGAAATTTAGGCACGAAAAGAACAGTTGTCTGAGTTGGAAGCGAACATACAAGCGACATTGAACGAGAACGCTGAAGTAGAGTCTGTAGCTGCGAGTAGCGCAATGGACGATGGTGAAGTGCTCTCACCTGGTGCAAGACTCTCTAATATCAAAGAAGAAGATATCGGTTGGTTCATCTCCTTCATTTTATCATTTTGTGTGCCTCAAGAAAAAATTCGTTTTAAATCGCATCTCGCGATTGCGGATTGATTTTCATCTTTTTACTTCCGTCAGATTTTTTTCGTGTGTAAAATGGGAACCTGGGGAAGTCGGTATTAAAGAATCAGCCACTCATAATGTCGCTTATGCTCGCATAATCCCATCGTAATGATTTTTGAGCATTTTGAAACTCCTGAGCAAATCTGCCTACTGTGCAATAGGTGAAATCACCGCAACTTGCTTATATAAATATCTATAAAGCCACATAATAAAAATGATGCTCGAAATATTGGAGTGACAATGTCGTGAAAATTAGTCGTAAGTAAATTTTTTTTCACGTAGCATACTTTCCCTCGAGAAGTTTTTTAGGCTGTTTGACTAGTGATACACTTTACTTTGACGCGTGGATGAATGCGCAGTTGTTTGTTGTTGCTGGCTAGCCCTTTCTCTTGCAAATAAGATCCTTCATGATTTCATCGAAGGAAACACCGAGTAACTCACTTGATCACTCGCCATTCTAGACAGCGGGTATCACCCGCTGCTATCAAATCATACAGTGTTAGCTTTCCTATACTGCAGGTTATATAAACATCAAAACAGCAGGTTTTGCTTGATTCAAATTGAACGGATGCAAATGTGGTCGGGATATGGCGGAGAAAATTGCACCATTGGTTGAATTTCATTAAATTTGATGGTTTTGCACAATCCTCTAATTTGATAGTCAGTTCTCCTTTTCACGGGCATATTAAGGTGAACAAAATATGCTTATGGAATACTGTTGTCTGAAAAATAAGAAAAGGTTTTGCGACTTTGCTTAATGGAGATAAAAATTTCAGAGGATGAAGAAGACGAGATAATTGATCATTTGCAAGACGATTTGGCTTTGAGTGGCGACGAGGATGACATGGAGGACGAAGATCACGAAATGAGTGAGTGTTTAGATTGCTCCTCTCGGTTGCTTTGCATTTTACCTTTGTTAAAAATTCAGAGGAGGCAGGGGGGGGGGGGCGAGGGAGCAGCAGTCGGCAATTTTTGCACATTGGACAGGCGGCATTATGCGTCACTTTGAAACGCCTGAATTAAGGGGATGTCAGCCTTTTTTCGAGTAAAACGTTTATACAGTAATGTTGTCTAATTTACAGGTAGTAATTGGGATCCAACCGGGGAGATGAGTCTAAGTGGTTATGATGCAGAAAGCGATCTGCTGCAATCGCAAATGCACTCCAGTGGACAGTTGAACGCCGATTTGGCGTTAAGCGATAGTGATGAGGACGACGATGACCAGTTCATGTCGGCGAAGCGGCCTAAGCTCGAAGATCTCACCACTCTATAAGCGATATTCCATCTTTCTTTTCGTATGATTAGTGACTTTAGTTGCTCGCTTATCTCTTATCAATTCTATGACGTTTTCAAGGGTGTCCTGGATTGTATATGTCGGAATGTTGGAGAACGTTTGTTCTTGAGGGATAACGAACCGAGAATTGAATTCGCGTTAAAGTAATCGAGGTGCTAACTTTAACGCCTAAGGCTATTATCACTTTACAAGCCTTTTCATCTGTGATACTTTGGTAGCTGGTGGTCACGATGCCAATAGCTTATCAAAAGATTACCAGCGTAACATTAATCGGCTTGATGGTTTGACGCACGGTTTTCACGGAGCAGGAATTTCCAATGTTTTCAATTTTCTCCCACCTCCTCCTTTTTCCATCGCACTCTCATTAAATGATAGTTGGAAGAGGATGTGGGAGTTCATGCAACTTGAAATTGTCGGGGTGAGAAATACCACATCTTGTCGTTCTATAATTTTGCAAATGAAGCACTGACCCAGTGAAATGTCTCTATGTTTCTTGGAGGAAATTCATTTTTCCGCGTCATTGCATTACAAAGTAAGGTCTGAATTGTTCGTGGAGATTAGATGCGATCAGTTCGCAAGCTTCAGTATGGTAGATTCGAGTGAGTTAAAAGTTTTGAGATGAATTCTTTCAAATAAGCATTCAAAGCTATGACATCATAAGTGAACGTATGCATTCAGACGACCAAGTCGTCAAGCAATATTTATTGAGTGTATTCGTCTATGTGTTTTGATCGTTTCTCGCATTGACGGGTGACGCTATGCATCTGATTTCATTGCTACATCAGGCATGATGCCGCGTCTGCTATTTATTTGTGATACGGCCCATATCTGTCCATTTTGCCTCATTTTGGCATGCATTCTTTTCTCCGTTGAATGACATTATGGGGATAAATAGGAAAATCTTAAGCCCTCTTCAAGCTTTTTAAGGAAGAGTTATAATAAGAGGGTGCTTCCATACGACTATATGTTTTTAACTGCTCCTAATCAGGTGCGCCGTGTTTCATTCGTAGCATAGTCGATGAACATTCTCATAGCAGTAATTCTTTCAATTCACCTTCTATTATTCTCAACGACCGTTGTACCTGACAGCAGAAATGCATCTCCAAGAAAGTTTTTTCTTGAAATTCAAGCGGCAGTGCTAATGACTGTCCTCGAAAATGAGTCATTAACAGGATGCCTCCCTCGAAATTCCGATTTGCCCATGTTAATTTCGTTTCTGGACATTTTGGACAAAATTCAACCTGCCAATTAACGCAATGGACAGTGGTGCCAATGTGTGAGATGTCTCTTGTGAAGTTTAAGCATATTATTTGTCAAGTTTTGTTGTATATGGACATATTATAGCTGTTTCGTTATGTTGCTTTTTTTTGCTTTTCTAATATTGATTGTTGCGCTGAATATAGCATTTATAAATAGTTTGTTCATCGCTTTTGATGGTCGGTCTTTTCTATTCCCTTTTTATGAGAGAGGAAAGGGGAAGAGGTGACATGAATAGCATCGTTTCGTCGATTTTTAACATTTTAACAGCAACATATAATTTAATTATGCTAAACTTGAGAGAGAACAAGTTAATGAGTGCAGTTGCATGTTGCATATCAAACAACGATACTTTATTGGTGAACGTGCATCATCACCTCGACCGTCATGCGTCAGCACATCGGGCTGTCTCTTCCAAAAGTAAACAGTACGGCTGGCTCGTTGCATGTAAGCAAATATTTGAGCGCCGTTTTTCACTGCTATGGATCGTCACTCTTACGTGCAGACGTGCGCTTGCTGCTCAGCCAATATTTCCCATTATTTCTTGTTGTTTTCTACGGCAACCTCTTCGCTTAAGTAGCAAACAATGTCGGCTAGTGTCAACACAATGAAAAGCTATTCTCCTTTTTCGTATAGTGCTTAGACGGGTGGCTACTAGGTGCGTTACAATAACAGACTTCAGTGTTTTTATTTCTCTGCTTTTGGTAAAAATACCACATCGTTCCATTCAGAGGATTTACTACTCCCTTTTTCGCTTAGGCTTATTTTTGTGTCGTTTCAATTTCTCCTTGTTATGCAACAAAACCCCTTGATGTGAATATTGCATTTATGTGTGACTAAAAACATTTGTGTTACCCCAAATGTTGCAGCTATAATGCTCCTTGCCTGTGGAAATTCTTCTCTGTTGATGATTTTCGAATCTATCAAGTACTTTTTAGTCACACTTTCAAACCTGACTTTGCAAATCCATCGAGTAGGGCTGAAACCGTTATAGTTGTAAAACTGCTTCGGACAATTATGGATCTCTTTGTAAATATTGCGTTTTGCTTGAATCATTAACAAATGGATGAGCGATGTCTGGGGAGTCCAGATCCCTTCGTTTAATCTGATCGCATAAAGAGAAATTTCTCTATGAATGTTGGAAAATGTTTTTGGGTTTTTTTTTCTTCGTTGAATGAACTTGCGGTCTCATATTACCACTTTGAGCCAAAACTTTTTTCATCATAAACTGTAAACTTATTTTTCCCAAACACTTTGGCTATTAGGATTAATGACTTCCGTTTCTCCTCCTTCCCCCTGTTCGGTGATCTCATATTTTTTTTGAGGGAATCTTGAATAAATTTCCACTCAGAAACAATGAATGATAAGTGGAAGAGGTATTAATTTGTTTCAAAATTTCTTCAAAGCAACTGTCACTGAATGTTCAGCATGAGAAGACGGCTCACAATGAAGAATGCATGAAAATGGATAAGTATCGTATCAATATCGTTTCGTATTGATGGCCGATCCTCTACATTGCCTACGAGGTGCTACAATCACGATTGCTGTGTGGAATATTGTATGCCTTTTTCATAGTTCTTTGTTTTATTTTCATTGGAGAGTCGTTTTTATGTAGTCGTTAATAATTTCAATTCTTTTATTCGTACTTTCTAAACTGAGTGTTGTTTCTTTTCTTTCCATAATACTTCAAAATTAGAAGCTTTTTTATAATTTTATCGTTGCTCAATTCTTATGCAATAGTTTATATGGAGTGCATTTATTGCAAAGATTGCAATACATAGCAACATGCATTAAAAATGATCATTTTTTAAAGTATCGATACATAGGAACACAGCGTCGGAAAATGAGGCAAACGCTAATTTAGGCATTTGATTTAACGCCTGCTCGATAAGTTTGTTTGTAGGCAATTTTTAACATTTCAGCAAAACGGCGTTATAACGATGTCATGTTCACGTGTAGGCTGTGAATGTATATGTCTGTGTGTATGTGCCCATTTGATGAGTACAATTTAGTCTGTATAGGATAACTTTTAGATCCTTTCGCTTTAACGAGTCATTTGCCTGAGTTATAATTAGCTATCATATTTGCAATGCTGTTATATTTTAAAACTGGTCAAGTGTGCGAATATTTTGCAAAAAGTTGTGCAACGGGCCGATTACATACAAGGAAACATGCGAAGCGTAATTCACTATTGTTTTGCAATTGTGTTACTTTGCAATGTCTGGCAGTTTCAACCTGTGAACCACTGAAGCCAGAGTTCTGGAATACAGTTTGTATAGTGCACACCATAGGATGATGTTCAATAAGACATTTTGTTTGACTGATGGCAGCAACATTGAAGGGATCGAGCCTAGGCATAGGGCATCAGCCGGTAACCGTCTGTCGATGTTGATATGCCGATAGCACAAGCGAAGTAGAAGTAGTTCATGGTGCGGCACCATGGCCTCAAACACTAGTAGAACCAAAGACATCCAAACGGGCTGAAAGCTCCACTTATAAGGCCCCCTATTCGCCTATGGAGACACAAGAGCACATAAGCCGATCAATGACATTATGCGAAAAAAACAAAAGGAGAATCGACTATACGGGTAAATGTGATCACGGCAGTGCTAGATCACAAGTTGATATCGTTGGGTTGGCTTTTCCATGCCATACTCATCACTTTTCAATTTGATCGACCTACTTCGAAATCAGTCAAATTTGCCAACAAATTAGCATACGTTTTATACTGATTGGATTTTCATTTTTTGTTGAGAGGGTCACAACAAACAACCTTCTGCAGAAGGCATAATTCCTACTAAACAAACATAATGCCTATTGAACAAACATAATGCCTATTGAACCGGTTTAAATAAGATGATATTATTCCGCTTGCACTATTTTTTTGGCAGTCTGTGAAACCGATTGGCAGGAAAGCCCAAATCGTGCCAGATGCTTTGATATGCTATGCATGTTCACTTTTTGATGTAGTTGCAAAAAGCAACTTAGCAGCCTCCCTTTGCTATTAAAGAAACCTGTGCTTTTTGATTAATTTTTTAAAGTCTGTGAAAAACGCGATTGAATATCACTCAAAGGAGTTACTAATTTAAATTTGTTTGGGAAAAGGGATGACGGTGAGCACTCCCACTCAAAAGGTATGTGCGAAAAGTCACTTTAATCCTGTGCCCACAAATATTGTGTGCCTTTGGAAATGCAATTTTTTGCAGATCTATTCTCTGGTGCAATTGGCCATATTTGGATGGCAAACACGCTTTGTTAGGGATCTACAATGGAGCTTTCAAAATCGACCTCTTCCACCGTTCGCGTTCGTTTGTGTTTGATCGTAGATCAGCTAACAGAAGCATGGAATTTTCCTAGAACTTTTAGTTATTTAAAGCTACATTTTCAAAAATTAGTTAATTTGCATTAAGCCCTTCGAACAATTTGCCTTTCAGATAGTTCTATCTAGTTGCATTTGCGATTTGTTTTTTTTCAACACAAATATACATCGACTTTCCTTAGCGTTATTCTCTCTAAAAGCGCTATTTTTTAACGAATTAATGATTACAATCTTTTTGCTATAAGTTCCAACAAAGTTACATCCATGCACTGCCTCATGGCTCACCTAGCCGTATGCTTATGAATCTTTGTATGTATTTCCTCTTTGATAATTCCGTCTCTGCAATCAATAAAACAAATGTTTGGCATAAACTCCAGCCTAGCATAATTTCAAATACGTTCTATAAAACAGCTCAAAACTTTCTGTTACCTCTATCTCATTTTCCCACTTAATCTTTAAGTTTGGAGTAAGATTTTCGAGTATTATAGTTTGCACCGAAAAGATTGGGAAATTAGAGCCATTTTCCTCATCAATCTCAATCAAAGTGTGGAGTTCGAACACATTCAATTTGTCGAAAAATAAAGTTGTCCATTAAAAATTGTATATCAAGCGAAAAGTTACAAGTGATAGCATATTATATTTAGCAACTCAAAAATTGCTTTGCTAAAGTTTTATGAATTCTTGCTTCAAATACTAAAATTCAGCATTTTGTTCGATACGATCGGTAAGGCCTCTCTTTTTTTGCACAGCAGCTGATTCAACCGGAAGATTACGGCAAGTGGACTGAGCTACCGTTCAGAGGATTTGTTTACGTGATTATAGACCATAGCATCAAGCAAAGCATCAAAAAGGCTTTCGCTATGGTCTTTGGTATTCATATATCAAGTAAATATTTTATTAATAGGATGGACAATTGCACTTTTACGTTGAAACATAACACGGATATTATTGATGAAATAGGCGACAGCGCTTTAATGATAAAATATGCGTTTTTTATTGAAGAAAGAGATAGTTACGCCTTTGTAGTGAAGTGTAACATTAATATGTGAGTGATGAAATTCGTTTCCAGAAACGAGTTGAAATTTCAGTTTCAATCCATATCAATCCTACTTTCCGGGCTTATATTCCATTTATTCGGAATCGCCTCAACAAAGGAGAATAAACGGTAAAACAACTTTCATTATTAGGAAGAAATTTTTTGCATTTCACAATTTTCAAGCGTTGTGATATGTGTGTTTTAGGTGGTTTTCTAGCTATCGAAAGAGGCTTGTAAAACATTGCTAAGAGAATGAGGCGAGGTTAAAACGATTTTAAACACATTGCAATCTTTTTTAAATTTTCCCAGAGTTATACACCTTTTATAGGAGTTTCAAGTGGAGTCTTAGGTCTACGACCAAGACAACATTATTCCCATTATTCCTCAATCAAAAATAGAATTGCGTAAATATAATGTGCTTTAGAAAAGGTGTTTTTATTAAAATAACGAGGATGGCTTGTAAGCAGTATATCGGTGCAACTTGAAGTGTTCAAAACACAAGTTGGTTGTTGTACTTCATTTAGTTCAGGGTATAGAATGAAACTCTCTCGAGAGTAGGCATGCCTACTATGTTTCATAGAGAATCACCCAAAATAAAATCTGCTACGTGTGTCTATTTTCAATTGGGAGCTTGTAGCCAGAGAAAGTTGATGCATTTTTGTGCATTCAAACCTAAGAGGCCAACTCGATTGTGAATATATTCTAATAAAGTTAAACAGTGTTCGCTTTCGTTTTTCTATGCAAACGATGCTTCAAAAATTTCTCTTCTCATTTCGTCATAAAAAAAATCAATTTTTTGCGTGATTTGCGTGCGCAGATTTTATTATCCCATCGAGTATTCATATTACGTACTTTTATTGGACCTGAAGTGGATTCAGCCTCAGCTACAGACCATATGCACTAAATTTTAAATTGCTTCCGTAAGTGTTGATGCTGTCAAGTGCACAGATGCGGAGCACATCAGAATGACGATTCTGAGCTGCGTTTTTATAGAAATTTGCAAAAATGAAAAGAATTTGGAGTATTCTTCTTCAGAAATCCCTCTAAATTTCAGGGAAAAGCAACAAGCTATATGAAAAGACCTGCAAAAACTTTATTTTTTGAAGTATCGCATTCATACTTCACTCATGTGAAATAATTTTAATTAAACATCAAAACAACAGTCCATTTCATCCACTGTATTTCACTTTTTTATTTTCTTTTCAGCGTTGTTTGCACTCGCCCTCTCGTCGCTTGTCTTCAGTTTTATCCATCTATGCTTAACGAGTGTTCTTTTAATAGGCAGCGGAATGGTAAGCAATATTGATCAATGTGAAACGGTATGCATGAACCAATTATTGATCGCCTTTTTTTAAACAAAATCATGATGTGCATATTTTTATAGTTTCATATTATCTATAAGTGAACCACATTTATCTCATTAAGTCCTCCCCAACAGGTCCTCCTTCACTCTCTTCGTCTGTTCGAAGCTTAATTAATATCCACGGATTTGTGATAATCGAAGCTCAACACTTGCACTTGACAATTATCGTTGAGTTGATTCAGATGGACGTGCAGCAAAGGTGTTGTAGGGAGCTGAAGCTGTTAGATGAGCTGAGGAGCATGAATTTAAGAGGGGATCTTCTGTGGTAAGTGGGTTCCTCCTCCACTCTGCTGCCTCCATCTTCTTGCGTATCTGAAACCTTCCATTTTATCAGTCTTTTTCTCTACATGCTCAAAATTGGCTCTTCCGACCTCCATTATATTCCTTAGCCGAATTCTCCTTCTGCTAACATGTTTAGAGTATCATCTAAAGGTAAAGTTTCTGCAGCAAAAGCCGAATGCAGTTTGGCCGTGGTTCTTCAGTGCAGTTCCGCTTATTGCCCTCTCGACTGCATACGCAGTATTGTGGTGGTCAGGTGATGTGTTCGGCGAACAACTTACGATGTCTGTCGCTGAATTCGTTATGTCCTTGGCTGTCAATGTAAGTGAACTTGTTTTTGTTCCTAAAAAAAGAAGCAAAGTCCAATATTCTCTGTAACGTATTATCTCTTTTTTAATCACTTCATAGTTATTCTTTTATCTCAGCCTTTTTCCTTGTGTTGAATTCGAGGAAAACGATGGAGTGATATTAAGTTCTACTGCTGGATGATGTACCAAGAGTCCTTTTTTAAGTCGATAAGCAAGATAAAGTAATTGAGATTCCTTGAAATAGCCGACGGATCTCGGGATGGTCGCTTAATCGCTTAATAACCAATCATCGTAATCGCCTTTGATTTAGTTTTTCGAAAACGAAAAAAAAATTATGGCATATGAATAACATTTTTGAAAGTTAAAAAATTCGGCGATTTTCCATCATGAGTTTGCTTTACTTATTTGCTTGTCGCTAATGTTAAAAAAATGCGTCAATATGAGTCTGACGATGGAACTGCTTACGGAAATGTATTTCTTGCACAAATAAAGTAAAGAAGTACAGAAAGCAAATTTCCAGAACTTCTGCAGACATTACTGCAAGATTATTTCTCAGCGAAAACGTTAAATGGCAAAAAGCATTAGGCATATTATGATCAGTTTACACATGCGAACTTCTTTGCGAATTCATTTGCGCCTTATTTAGTAGGGAATGCAAAAAATGCCTTTCCACTGTTTGCAGTAACTATGTATACCCGCCTTAGTAGTGAACGATGAGTTTGACGATTTAGAAGGAGCGGCTTCTCATTTGCATGTGAAAACCATCGCTTAAACAACTTATTCATAATTAGACGAATAATAATTGCTATCAGCCGGTTAAAATTGGTTTCAGTCATGTAGAGTTATGGATACGAAATTAGATCGTTGCTACGCTGACTGTGTTCCATCATACGTATACCACATGAAACGAATAGATATATTGGATTCTATTGTTAATGATCTGACGTTCTGCTTGATGAGTTGAATTCTTTGCGAACCATTTGTGTGAATCCCTTCTTCAGTGGCTTGATATTAGTGGTTGTTGTTATGCAGCTGTAAGCAGCTGACGGAAGTGCTGTTTCCGCAAGCAACCTGCGTTTCCGCCAATGTTTGTATAAATGTGAAAAATTGCAAATGATTGCACAATGGACACTCAACTTCCGTCATATTTCTATTGTTCCTTCGAAAATAATTTGCGTCGCTTTTCTTCCGTCAACAGATCAAATTCCATCGTTAAAAGCAATCAAATGTTTTATCAAACTGAGTGAAAGAAAATTCATTTATTTTAGCTGTCTTATTCCAAAAATATTGCTCGCAAATGAATTTATGCAAAAATTCTATATAAACAATCATCTCCGATCTATTACTTTGTAATCTAATGCTATTCTATCTGCTGATTAATCACTGCATTTCGTTTGTTTATCATTCTGTATGTCATTGTGCATATTCTGCTAGACAAAAATTTGCGTATTGAATTAGCACTGGAATAGTCTAGTTGTGAATTATCTCTCTAAGTGGTTTTATTAAGATTTCAACTAGCGATCATTGATTCAATCTTTCACCCAACAAACAATTTTGTTTGTTGGGTGAAAATGTCTACATCGAAAGAAAATCTCTACAAGTTAGATACTATTATTATATTAGTTATTATCATCACATGTGCTTTTGTATTTACCTCGATATTCGGTTAAAATTCATCTAGGTAGATATTAGGTTTGTTGGCATCATTCATGCGCACATATTCACTACCATTTTGCGTTATTGTTTCTTCACCATACTCTGAAAATCCCGAAAATGAAGCGCCTATCAATAAGACGTAAGAGCATTATGTTCCTTGAAAAATACTCATAAAAGGAATGATTTGGCATTGAATGGAATTTGCATGTTCTATTGCCTTGCAAATGTGCCTTTCAGAGTATCTGTGTAATAGTGGTCGCATTTTACTATTTTCGTCTCCGAGGTTATCTCACATCGGTGCATCCGAAGATTGCTCGTGCTTATGACGACGTTTCAAGAGAATCAACTCCCGAAATTCCTGAATGGCGTCAAAAACGCGATGAACAACCGCCTAAAGCACTCGAGAGAAACTTGCGGCATGAACCCCCAACGATGGAAGTTGGCATCAAAGGAATGCCTAATGGACGGTACAACGTCGTGCAAAGGTTAGAGGCATTATGTATCGTGCACGCGAGTAGGATCTACTTGCTCATTCGCTTTTTGTTCCATTTGTTGTGATTAATGAACGAACGGTTTCGTGAAGAAAAGCCAATCTCCAGCAAGTTGCTTCTTTTCTAACCAATCAACCTACATCTGATAGCATTGTTATGATATCTTTGGCTGAACCAGAAGTCAATTATTCACGCTATCGAACATATTGTTATCGCTTTGTTGTGCCTCACAATTCCGTGGTATTCTATATGGTCATTGCTTTCATTTGGACACTGCTAACTCCTAATTTCAGTATGCTAACGATATCTATATGTGCATCTGAATAACTTCAGAAGTCGCAGGGATGAACAAAGAAATCTTGAACGACGAATTCGTGGTCCATACGTTTCACATGAGACACTGCGCAGAGCATCACAGAGGCGGCGTCCATACTCGGAACCAAGAGCTTCGATGAGACGGCCACCTCAAAATACAATCCACAGAGACAGAAGTGAGCGGCAGCCTTTTAGTACTTATACTTTTACTTGCCTTTTTCATTTTCTGTATGACTGCTTATTTCAGTCCTCAGCTTGGAAAGGTGTTGTGAGCACTTAAATGTGCTAGAAAATTGATATGCATTTTTTAGCTCATGAAAAGGTAAATATTTGATGGAATGTTTGTACTAGTGGTCGGATGAATTAAAATGGCAAGGCATTGTTCCGTTTATTTTGTCTAGTGGTAGCCTATAAAACGAATTAGTCAGATGCGCAGATTGCAAAAGCGCATATCATGTCAGCTTCTTTGGTATGTTTCTCCATTTCTTTCTCACTGAATGTTGATGCGGTTTCTCGATGCAGGTCCAGTGCGTGGAATACCTTCGCGTCAACTAGGCTTAACGGTAGATCGCCTAAAGGCACACGACAGCACAATGGAAAGACTACGTCGGCCAAACATAGCTGACCTGGCCAGACATCCCAAATACGAACGCAAATCAGCCGTTTAGCGAACGCAAGTCCTCCTGTGCTGGATATTCACATCCGGTTGTGTTTATACATTCTGATGATTGCAATTATTATCAATGACAACTTCCTGTAAATATAAAGAAATCTATCATCAAAGCGTAGCCGATGCACGACACAACTTCATGCACGCAGAGGATCACACATAGTTTTATGGTGGTTGAGTCGGAATATGTGGCGACACTAATATTTCCCATCCAAAATTATCTCTTCAACGCAAATAAAAAGCTCATTAACCGTGTGATCGCAAGAGGAAGTCAGTGATTTGTGGTGCATTAGTTCTCGTACATCAGAGATCTGTTTTCGTACTGAGTGAATTAACCAGAAAAGATCGTGAGATCAATAAAAGTCGTTATTTGAAAGTAGGTAATATTTAAAAAAATAAGTCTCACAGTTCATAGTTATATTGGAATGTTTAGTTCAGGAGGATTAGGTCGACTGGCTCATCCGATGAGGAAGGAATTCTATGACGTATATGAGTCGGCTTAATTGGCTCATTCAATGAGAAATTAATCCTGTGATGCAAATGAGCCATCTCGATTGGCTCATTCGGTGAGGGAAGAGGGTTCGAAGCCGCGAACCTATTGTAAATAAAAGTAATTGAATGGAAGATCGTCATTAAAATTTGTTTTATTGTTATAAAAGGTTCGCGTCTAATTAGTAATGGGTGCTATTCTTTTTTAAAACAACAGCTTGTATTGAATGTTCAGTCACACAGATTTTATCATGTCTTTCAATTGTTGTGCCAGTGAGTGACAATTGGTGAAATAAATGGATGGTCCAACACATACGCTGTCCAATACGCAGAGATTATTTTAACATCCTATGATAGAGCTGTCTCGTTGACATTGAGCACTTGAAGATGGATACAAGTGATTGCAGCGATGAGGTGAATTCTAAAAAACGCACTTAATTCCCCAGGGATTTTGAATATAATATCATATGAGGTAAAACTGTCGAGAACAAAATTTTTCAAGTCATTTTCCACTAAAACGAGTACAAGTCGAGAGTGTAGACAAGTTGTACAAGAAGGAAATAACATATAAAAGTCTATGAGAGTTTAGCATTGCTTGACCGAATCTTCCGTCCAGATCGAATGAAGACGTAATTGGGGGAATGGGTATAATTCATTGATACTTAAAACAATTTCCATATTTTGAGGGGAGTGTAATCAAGCAAAATTACACCCACTAGCGCTATGAATGACTAATTAAATAAATAAATAATATATATATATATATATATATATATATATATATCGTGCCAGGCGAATAAAAATAATAAAAATTTGCACGAATTTTGCGCTGACCACATTCCCATTCTACAACGTCGTTACGAGTTGGGCATAGAAAAACAGACTCCTTGCCAATTGTTATGGGAGGTAGGGTCAGGTGAAACACAAAGGCATTATTCCCGGTATTTTATTTCATTTGACTGAGGAGGCCGGATGGCCGAACGAGGGGAATGTAAATGCTCAAAATCGTGCCAGCTCCTCTGAGTACACTTTACTTTAATTTCTTCTAAGGCTAAGGTCCACTCTCAGCAACATCCTCATTAAACTGCGTGCTCACACTAAAACATACGCAAATCAATTTGCGCTTAAATGAGATTGCTGGTCTCCTAATAGAGACTAGCCTCTATCAACTAAGAAATAATGACTTCCTCTATTCATTTTCTTTGTTTCGTTTTCATAACTTTCTGTCGCATTAATTAGCAATTTTCGCAGTGGGGACTCCCTGCATGACTGAAACTTAAAAAATAGCTTTTATATTTTTTACGGAATTATCCTGTCCATGCGCATTCACGTATATGTCTGTCTATGAACATTCACGTGTGTGTCTGTCTATGCGGATTCATGTGTGTCTGTCTATGCGGATTAACGCGTGTGTGTGTCCGTGCGCATCCACGTATGTCTGCACGCAGTTACAACGTCACAGCTGTGCGCTTCGCAAAAGCAGATTCCCCAATAGTCATAAAATGGTGTTTTTAACAAAAGATTTGAATAACTAGTCACTTTCATAGCGAGCGAACAATTGGTTACCTCTTTGTTAAGAGAATGTTAAGAATGCCGCTCTTTCTTAAATATTTATACGAATATTCGTTTTAACGATAACCTGCAAAATGCATGAGATTATGTCAGTCAGCCTCTTCGGCACATTTTTCAATTTGTTAGCACCTGTATGAACGTTAGTGCTTCTGAAACGAGAAGTGATTCAAAATTAGTTTGGCTAAAGTTTTGGTTTCCACTCCTAATTCTATTATGAAGATCCGCTTGGCTTTTTGCGTTATGCTGGCCTCATAAATATTTTTATTTTATTCATATCTAGTGCGTGTCTCAGGGGTCAATATGTCAATATCTTTTCGTTATAAATCATCTTTGGTGCAATATCTTTTCGTTAGAACACCCTAGAGTGTGGTTGTTTTCGCTAAAGTCGCGTCACTCTTTGAGATGTTCATTAAGAAAATTTCTTTCAATGCTATTTATATAAACGTCAGAATAATAAGGAAATAAAAAGGCATTGATATCGGTGATAGCAGCAGGTTGGCAATGTTGGATGAATGAGGTGAAAATGCTTTTACCAGAGTAAAGTTCAGTTTTCGAAAGTGAACAAATTCCATTCAAATAATGGATTAAACACAACTTGGATGGTTGCTGGAGATGGAGAAATACTCCGAAAAATGAACCCAAATCGATAGAAAACTTTTGCCGATCGTGAAGAGAGATCCCCCTTTTTCTCTCCGTTCCCTCTCCTCACCCCTGTTATGTTAAATCCACCAAGCTGTGAGCACAACAACGATGTGGAAAATGGATTATGAGTGAGATCTTTTTAAAGTGATAATTTTGTGCTATTTGAGAGGAGATACTGTAGTATATGAGCCATATGGAGATAGCTAATATACGGAGATGCTGTAGGATGTGATTTTTTGCCACAACTTTTACCCTTGACCCATAAACTCAGTGAGGAATTCGGAGAGCACTTCTCGATTTAAGAACTGAGCTGATGGTCATCTAGTTTGATCAATGATTATGATTGTAGCATTTGCTGGTTGAAGTTCCAGATAGATAATTTAGAAGTACTTTTTAAGATGCTTCCATGATTTAAAAGACTTTTATGGGAAGCATTAATGAAGCCATGAGAATTAATTACATCAACAAAACATCTTGATAACTTAACTATTTTTGGATTTTTCATTAATTGATTTATCGAATGCAGAGTGCAACTTCTATGCAATACGTTCAAATTTTAATCAATGCTTTAGTCCGTCGGATGGTCGTTCCAACGTAATGGAATGCATTTGAGATTAATAACTCTACTCTTATTGCACTTCAAATAACATCACAATTTGTTATCATGGATCGATGAATAGAGAATATATCTTGCATCGCTATGCCACCCATGTGCTAATGATGGCTACAGATTTGATGTTATTGTTAGTGCAAACGCTCATCCTAACTTCCCATACTCCTCTCTCCTATATCTTTGTCCTTCTTTAATTATGTGACATAATAATGTTAAATTATGAATTAAAATAGCTTGTTTGTGTTCGAATTGACTTGTACATCGGTCATGCATCAAATCTACAGCAGTCAATGATTAGAATCATCTTTTTCGGGTGACTAGTCACAGTTATGATCACTCACGTTGTTTTGCACTTGTAAGATGGATTCAACAAACGCATCAATGCTAATTTTTTGTTTTGTGATTGATGTGTTGAAATTGAGAGCATCGAATGAAACCGGACACCCGTTGCGATCAACATGGTCAGTATCCTAGATAAATTTCACTACGCATAATCTGAAGCGCTGCTCTAAAGAAAGTGAGAAGAGGGCTAGCAGCAAGTGAAAGTTATCTGCCCCAGTACTGCATGCCAACTACTCAACGTAGAAACTAGATGATCATGAGGGTGGCTTAGGCCATATACGTTTTATTCATAGAATCGGACATTCAATGCAGTAAGACGTAACCGTATATATATAAGGCTAAGAGATTTCTGCTGTTCAGCAATACAGTTCTCTGATTGTGTGAGAGACGTAGTTTATCGGAGAATATAGGTTATATCGGAGAATAGTTTATATATCGGATTACCGATATATAGTTTCACCGATATAGGTTTACAGAAATAGTTATTGTTTATATATTAGAGAATCTTGGAAGTCCACAACAGCAATTAACTTCTTTCCATATAACTGCAGTTTTAGATTTATCTTATGGGATGAGTGACATCACAAATTCAATCAGCTGGAAGTTATATTCTTTGCTATCGTCGTGACGCTGCACCACCTGTTTCCGGCATAATGTATTTCGCCTTTTTTTACCTTGTGTCAATTACGGATGACACCCCGCGTAATAATTCCAGCCCATCGTTGTGTCCTTTGTAAGAACAATTTTGAAAAAAAAAGCGCTCTATAGTGATGCGAATTCTTTTTGCTTGATAGCCTTCAGTTGTTTCACGTATAAGCACAAATACAAGTGCACTAACTATCCACAAATTTCAGTGCATGAATATAGCAAAGGATAGGACCATACAATGTTCATGCAACTGAATGTTATTATGAGTGTGGATTTCCAAAAGAAAGCTGCTTTTTCGCCGTGTTTCACTCACATAAGCAGCCCATCTAAATTGTACGTTGTAATAAATGCTTTGTCCTATTTCAATCCGCCTGCTAACATTACTTCCAGAATGAATTAGTGTTTAAGAGTCGGATGTTTAAGAGTTCATTGGAAGATCTGCCAAATTCGCACAGTTTAAACTTTGAGCTGAAGCATTTTTAGTGATCTTTTACTGATTACATCAACATATCTACAGCGTAATAAATGAAAACACGTCTTAAAGGTTGAGTTTATTATGCCTTAGTTTAAAACGTCCGCCTATGAGGCAGCTCCATATGTTGAAAAAATAGAGAAATTACATAGCAACTAATACTAAATAGCAAAATTTCTTGTGGTGAGAAAATTAGGTGGATTTAAATTTGAGACCTAAGATTAAAATTTCAAAAGCAAAAATTTGAGAAGTACATTTAACGAACAGTTTCCTAAATTAGCGAATACCGACCATTTACCATTTTATTTAATTGTTCTCGAAAGTTCTTTCGTATTTTCCACATAGTTTGCACTTGCAGCGAAGCTTATTTCAATGAGAAAATGCTAAACACAGGAGAATATTCAACAGTCATAAAATGTCTTTCACCCCTTTCCATAAGTGATCGCGTTCTTTATCTTACTCGTTGGTATTCCCATGATTTTTCCACAATTCAATTTTATATAGAGGTGTTGTTCCCATTTTTCTATTCGATAAGTGGCACTGATATAAGAGAAAAAGCGAATCATGAGATGCGTTAGTGGTTGACATCGTATTTGACGTCTCAATCGTTATACTTTATAAAATATTCATAGGTTTATCCAGCATCTCATTTTGCTTTAAAATACTGCAGTTGCACTTGATTGACATACGTTCCACCTCTTTTGTTTATACAAATATACTCGTTTTCCTCTTGAACTTCACTTCTCCTTTTAACCGAGATAAAATGCACATCGTCAAATATGTTGATGCTGAAGAGTTCCGAAAAGAAGTGGGGTGGGAGGGAGTGGTGGGGGCGGAGGAAAGGGGAGAATAGGTGCCGTCGATTTGGCGAGATCTGAAAAGGGCTAGATTTCGATTCCCTAGAACGTTGCCTCACGGTGATTTCGAGTCAGAAAGATTTAGAATTGCACTGGTGGAGTACGTAGTACAGTTGATGAAGGCGGGAGTAATTCAAATAAACAAATGGTATAAGGAATAGTTAGCATGATGTTTTCAAACTTCTGTTTTTTTTTTTGGTTAACAAAGCTTTTCTAGGGAATATATCCTTTCCAGAGAGAAACTTGGAGGCCTATAGGTTTTCTTGATGATATACATTTCTCTTCCACGCACCTCCTTCCAGCACATCTGAACTAATACGATTGAGCACTTTTTGTGTTCGAGGAAAATCTTCTTCCATCTTAAGGTTGTTAAATAATTTGGGCTCATATTATTTTTCTCATTGAAAATCCAACTCGAAGAGCTCACTTTATTGCCTCCTCTCTGTACCATTTTTTTTCAACAAGTATGGCATTGACCGGTTTTATTAAAATGAACTGATATCCTCGTTGCCCATGGATCGTGAAATCTTCATAAAATACTTGTAGTTGTATTACATATGATAGAAAGACTACGCTAATTAATATTGATTATCATTAATTAAGAGTACACTAATAAATAAGGAGTAGTTCTTTTTTCCTTAATGCTTTATGTATATGAAATGCAATAAAAGAGTGAAGACTGTTTTTCTAGTACTTATCAGTGCATCGCTCGAATTGAATCTTCATATTCATTCATATGTATGATGTGCTATCCATCCATCTCATGATTGTTGATCATATTTATTAATAAAAATTTGCATTTGAATAAAGATTCATTTTATTATCACATCCACTCATAAAATTTGAAAATGATTCCTGTAATGAGACGTAATTTATTAATTGTTGTTGTTTATATCTCTGTCGGCATGCCAATCGCTTGCATATTCGATTGTATTTCAGTCGGTCATTCGTTAGCTCATTTGTTAATCAAAGGAAATTTGCATGCTTAATTTGAATACATCCAATTGATAGGCAAATATAACATTTGTATTTTTTGCTTGTGTGTGTACGATGGAGGGAGGGGTGTGGGGGAAAGGGGAGGTGAGGGAAAAGGCGGCGATAGTCAGTGAACGCGAAGTTCCACATCGCAAATTGATTTGTCACTTGAATTTGTGGTGCTGACGGCTGAAGTTGTTGCATAAGCAATTCAAGGCCATCAAAAGTACACTTGAACGTTCAATTCACACTTTTGCTGACACCCACAATTTTAGGGATTTCAAGTAGGTGGTATGCCTAATTATCGCTATTTTATACAAACAAAACCACTGGTAAACCTAACTTGAATGCATGGCATGTGTCGCTATCTTCACTTCAAAAGATCGAAAAAAAGCTAGTGTGTTTGCTTTTGAGACTTTTTGCAGCTTGAACAGTTTTCCTTGACAATAAATATTTAACAATAAAAACTCTACTCATTTCCTTCGAAACGGTTATTGCACCATTGTATTTCTAATATCATTGTTAAGTGCTGACTACATACTTCTCATGAATGCAAATCGGTGTTGAATCCTTTTTACTAAGGAACACTTCCGCCATGTGGTGTGCAATATGTCAGTCTGCGCCGTATGGAACCTTGTCGATGTTAAAGTGAAACTGAAGCCATTCTGACTTTCTCTTATAAAATAAGGTGATTATGCGCAAGTTGTCGATGGGGCGGTAGAGGAGTTGCGGGCATCCAGTGGCGATGATCATCCAGCATAGCCGTTTTCGCTCATCTCCAGGCCTATCGAATCACCATTTCGCAGGCTACTCTATTGTTATCCTATTTCGCAGCAGAATAAGTGCACTGTTACCACGTAGTGAAGGTATACTGCTCATCGACGGCGAATATCGGTTTCTCAGCAGAGTTTCCTATTACGACCTAGAGAAAAGCGGGTGTCACTAACTTTGTATATGTTGAATGCAGTTCGAGAGCTTTTGCGTTGTCACGATGGGGACGACACGTTTGCAGCAATTGATTGCGTCCAACGGAAAAAAACGCGCTCGTTGCCACTTTCAAGCGTTACACGTTGCGCGTTCTATGCACTACACCTCTTTGGCTCGTTGAAACGTATTGCGCGTATGTCATTGCAATTTGTTCTGTGAGTGTCTGCATCTGTGTGTCTGTCTTATGACGTCATTTTTCATTCACTCAATAGGAAAAGACAATCAAGCTCAACTAAAATAGATTATTGCACATCAGCACACCATGTAAGTCTTGCATTCGGTTGTCATTTCCAATCGGCAACTCATCGCAGTTGTTCATCGCAGTTTGAGTAGCGCTTCCATGAATAATTTCTTGGCAGCTAAATGCAGTCTGCTATTGCTGAGCAGCTCAACTAGCAATCTGTTGACAAATAGAGTAAGCTTGATTAGGCTCACGGGACTCATGATGAATGCCACGACTGCCCACTGAGCTCTTCGGCTTTCTTGGCCAGCTGGACAGTGATTCAAGATGTGGATACAATTTGCGGTGATACTCGTTTATTTGGCGCTCTAACTGCAATGTGCGCAACCAGATTGGCACAATCAGCTGACTCTATGAGCGCAACAATTTAGCATTAGAGTGCTGCATCGAAATTTCAACTGAATTTTACCTGATTAGGCTCGAACCGCTGACACAAACGGCGAGCGACAAAAACGCCGATCGTTTTTTGGGGATGATGTGGCCTCCTTATAGTTGAACAAGGAGTCGGATATTTTCGGCAAACTTGGAAATTGAAAACTTGCGAAAAATTAGGAATGTTTAAACCGATTTTCACTTAGGAAAACGGTGAAGTTGAGGCTATCAAATTTGTTGGGTATTTTCTGCACCACCTGATAACACCTGATCAATTCTGGAGTTTTTTTCCCATTCCAGGGGTTATAGGCGCTCAAATATGCCTCAGAAATACATGTCATTCACAGCCTCCCGAGTAGTTTTATATACATATAGGCACATAAAAAAGCCAGTTTGTTAACCCAAAGCTTTGTGCGAACAGACAGCCCATTTAAAATACAAGCGCGTTATTGCATATTCTTAATTTTGTTGACATTTTATAGCACCAGTTGCTCTGACAATTGTATTTATGAAAGCGCTTATCGCGCCAATTCTCCTGGTGCTTTCTTGCAGTCGTTAGTCTTTTATTTCGGTCAAATTTTCCGTGGCTCGGTCCAAATCATAGAATACATTTTTTACAGTGCGTTTATATGAACTCTCCTAAAGAAACATATCTGTATAGAAAAGTATGAAAGTTGAAATTTTTCTATAATGTGTTCGCTGGAACCGATCTAAGAGCGATTTGCATAAATTAACTGTTACATATTGCTTTTGAATTCGATTATTTTCATGGTGCAATTTGTTAAAATATGCACAAGTTTTATTTGCTGTTACCAGCTTCGTTATCACGAACTTGATCTTTAAAAACCCTATAACATACTTTCGTCTCGAGTCTCCCATGCAACAAAAGAAAAAAATGAAAGGAAAAGCCTCCAGAAGGGCTAACGGATTACCTCTTGCATTCTGCGCATCTGACGATTCAGATTCGAGAGTCACCAATAGGTGATGGAACATAAGGGATGATATGGAAATGTTTTAACTCGACCTATGTTTCCACTGCCCATCAAAAATTCTTTAGACACCAATGATGAGTGACTGTGGAGTTGGGTTTCGCATTAAATTCGTTTTTGCAAATATAGTTCTTGAATGCCTCACTGTAACATCAGTTCCATTATCTGATAGGGAATAGACTCTCTGTTGGTTCGAATAAGCTGTGCAAAAATTAAATTTCTAGAGGGGATGGAGCAGCATAATGTCTCTACGTGTGTACATCATTGAAACTGTTTATTCTTGATCATTTAGCCATCATCCTTAGCTTCGTCGAATCCACACTTGTGCTCTTATTTTTTTCATTTTTGAACTTGGTTATCCGTGTAATTGCCTCCGCTAGATTCGAAGCAGAGAATCTATTAAATGAGCATTTTCAAATGGAAGTACTGTAGAGAGTGGAGGGATGGCTGAAATTGTCATTTCTATGGTTAGAAGATTGATAACCTCGGGCTAAGTCGCAGAATTTTTTCCATGGTTGTCGTCATTCGTTCTAAATAATGTAACGGCAATTTAATTAATGCGGTTTATGTTCCATGCATACATGCAGTTATTATTTTGGCGATGGGGTTGAACGCAGCGAAGCGAAATGTTCACGCAGCTGCTTACACTTTTTAGGCTTTCGCTTTGCTATGATGGAGTTTTGTTGGATTATTTGGATTTTAAACATCTCTGCTTAGAACTTTTTAAGCCAACTTCATTTTTCTTTGAAGAATAAGATTCGAAAATGCATTTGTTTGCTAGCAAAGGGCTTCTTTAAAAGGATATACGAGTGGGTGGAAAAGTGTGCCATAGAAATTCGCTGGCATGATGGGCATTTTTGAATTCAAGCGTTGCTACGCCTATTTGCTATTGCTAGCTAATTGCTGTGTCCAATATCTCACTAATCTGGAAGCAAATCAACTTTATGAAATCATTCTTTGATGTATCATTTAGCTAATAATATAATATTGCTACCACAAATTTTCTATCTAAGCAAAATTATTAAGCAGACAGATAGATAGACGTATAATTGTAAATTCACCCAAACTGACATCGCCATTATGCAATTTCATAGGAATTAGTGCAGTTGTATGAAAACGAATTATTTAGATGGGTTTGTGCTGTAGTTGGCAATCTTAACGCAAAAAATGAGGATTGCTTATTAAGAAATTTATTTATGGATATGAAATGTTTCGTTTTTTTGCAGTTTCCATTGTACTTTAGAAATGAGTAACATAAGTGCAACATTCATGAAATTTGTGGTACACATTTGAATTTATAACCATTTGACATGTGCCATATAAATGCGGCTGCTATTGTCACAACGCATATCCACAAAACGCATTTCGACGAGTGTCCACTATTCATTTTGACAAGTTCCCCTTAAGGGACATTGTTTTCAAGTATGATGCATTGTTATGAATCTTTTTATGCCTCTCTTCTCGTCTCCCCGCCTCGCTCTCTCTCCTATCTTAACCCCTTTTACTTTCCTCCGCCCTGTCTCTCTAGCGGTTCCTGCTTGGAAATTTGTTGGAAACCATTTCGCTAGTATTGCACATTTTTTCTCTTCGATGTGAAATCCATTTGCACGCTCCACTATTGAGGGCAGTAAGAAGGAGATGTGTGATGTTGCTTTAACTGTCGTTCTCTTGTGAGAGCTTTATCAATTTGTTTTTGAAAGCTAAAATTTAGCTCAACCATTTAACACAGTTCATCGACTTTCATGTGATTTCGATGCAAAATACGTAATTCGTTTGTAGATTATTATTTTTTCTATATATTCAAGCAATATCTTATTGAGCGTTGAAAAATGTCTCATCATCGCATTGATTCTCGTTAATGAATAAAAAACTGTAGTGGAATATTGATTGGAACAGTTGAAAAGGAACGTTAATGAAGCAATACTTATTTTACGATGAGCATATTTCTGCAATATGACACTTTTCATTCTATTCTTCTAATGCTTTTTTGCATCGAAATTTTTGCCTCAATTTTGCAATGAAAATCCTCTATGTTGCATTTATCACAACAACAACAACACTTCAAGTAAAAAACTTCTTCGATGAGGCTTTTCACTCAGCAATATTTAATCACATTTTTTTCCTACATCATAGTTAATGCAATTTCCGCTGAAATTTCTGCAATTAATCGATTTTTGTACTCGTATTTTTCATGAATTTATTTTTTCTTCTATCCACTTTATTGTGGTTCCGTTCACGCAACAGTGATATGCGATACTGTAGAAAATTAACGCTATTACTGCTAAATTTTATTATTGAAAAGCAATGCGCACGCCTTCTTCCTCATCTGCTTCCCTTTCCCCCTCCCTCCTCCCCCTATCGAGGAACCAATTTATTCACTTGATTTTCACAAAATCCTACGATCGTTTTTCTTTCTAGTGCACACTGCAGAATGTTGAAATAAGTTATAAAATCGCCATTGTTTTTCTCTGATTAATGAATAAAAGATTAGTGAGACGGATGTGCCTTTGGGTATTCGCATCATATTTGGCAGTTATTTGAAAGTATTTTCGAGTGTCTCGCTTTTCATGTGGTTTTTATGCTTTTTTCTCTTTCTACTCGGCATCCGTTTTGTTCTAAACTGCATTTCTGTCGAAACACAACATGGGATGTTTTTGTTTTATTCTATTTCATTGAATATAATAGAGATATAAGCACAAACAATCGTCGTTTCATAGAACAAAGAAGAAAATCTAGATATTTTTTCAAAATGAATATAGAATAGAGTCATTATCGTTAAATCAATCCCTGAGTGGAGTGATGCATGAAAACGCATCTATAACATTAGAACAGCTGTCAAAAACTTGGAACCTTTCAGAGTGTATGTGCTTAAATAGTGATCCATTTTCGCGCTTATGTGTTTACGTGCGCAGTGTGTGTCGTTGCATAATATTTACTCGTTGTTAAACATCAATTTGGCAGATATTTATAGCATTTTTTGTCACATAAATGGAAAACTGGTGCTTAAATATTGATATTTTCATCATTCCTTCCTGCATTCTATGAAATATATTCTATAGCGGTATATTCAAGATGAATGCTATTGTATTGTATGCAGACGCAGCTCTAAGTAAAGCGGCCTGCTTATATGCAAATTGGAGGACAAACAGGCGAGAGGATGGCCATTTAACGTTTAACAGTTGAAATTATTGAATTGGTATCCATAACTAGTATACGCTCCGACATTATCTTTTGACGTTAAGCACATGTACATGCGCGTTTGCATATTTGCACACAAAAATTTGTTACCGCAACATGGTATTTGCACCTATGCGTGTATGTGTCTGTCTGTCTGTCCGTTTGTATAGCATTTTCGGCTTGACAAACTACTGTAGATAGAGTTGCCAAATTTCGTGGATATGATATAGATCATAATGTGCTCATTTATTGATCTATCAGATTTGAGGAGGATGATGCACAATTAAGTTTGTGAGTAAATTTTCATGCATTTTACACCAATCGAAAATTCATTTTACGCCCACAGAAATGAGGAAAAACCATTCTTTCGGAAATTTATGCAGACAGTGGAGTCAGTTAAAATATGAAGGTTCCGCATATTTTTCTTATTGTTGGTTTGTTATGAAATGGGCTCATTACAATAATGGAATGCAAAAACACATCCTGCCAGCTGTCCGGCTGGCATTATCACCTCTCATCACCATATTTCTACGTTGATCATTTCCTTGATGGAGTTTGCACATCCACTCAATATTGAAATTCTCAAAGAGCACTGATTCCTAAGAGGGAAAGGTAAGTGTGAAAATTTTGCCGTCTTGATGTGCGCACCTTCTTTGGTAACCTTATATCCAATTTGTGAATAAATATTCGGCATGCTTATATCCTATTCTTTTGATTCGCTTTATCAACTCATTGAGGTGATCAGATGTTCATACCATTGTAGGCCCTTGATAAGGCTCATAATTGGCAGTTCTTATTGCCCCCGCCATTTGCTCACAATCGCAAACCGAAAGTTTTGCTGTCTTGTGACTTTGGGACTTCTAAAGAATATCGAAAGAACATCGCGAGAGTTGCACATTTTCAAAAATGGAAATGCACAAAAATGGTTGTAAGCCGAAACTATCCTTAGATATAATCCAATTTTTTTAAAGGCCACATAACGCTATTTCTAATACCTCAAAAGTCGTCTGATAAACGATCAATCGTTGCAATTTTAGACGGGTCTGTTGGTTTCGAAACTCTCAAGAATGCATAGAATTGCACATTTTAGCTGCTCCTTTGATCGTCACAGCATTTTCTATGGCTCATCTGACTTCCACCGTTTCTACCACTGCTACCCCAGATTAATATAGGATTTATAGGTGTTAATGACATATTTTCTAAAAGAAAAGGCGAGCAGTAAAGTTTTCTATTTTCAGCATACAACATGCAAGAACTTCACACTATTACAAATTTTGATCGATTTGAAGAGTAAATCACTAGTGGATTTGCTAAGTTAATAGCTATTCGTTAAGTATGCAAGCACATAAAACTGGCTAATGTCATTCGTCAGAGGTCAAGGTACTCAGTAAATGTGTAGAAATTAACGAGGAAAAAGCGCAATGTTGTATTATTCAATTGACTGCTAGGGTGTCCGACGCTGAGAAATGTGTGTGCACCTTTTTCATAAAACACCTTAATAAACAACCTAATTACTTAATGTTTGGTTATGTACTCCGAAAGAATGCAAGCTTCAAATTGCAATATATAAAAAATTTCAACAATTCATTATATATCTCCCATTGAAAGGATACTTTTCCAGAAAACAAGTGAAATAGAACAAATGAGTGCCCTCAGTGGATTTTTAGATTGTTGCCTATCTTTTTTGAGCGCCTTTATGAATTTCAATCTGCAAACTTGCATTATCGTTCGTTGCTGTGTATCTATGCTTGTGTTTGGACACTTCATGAATTGCAGCAGTTGAGCAAGGTGTTTGTTGTGATTACTTTAACCATGCAGGTAAAGGTAACGAAACATTATTTGTTGGTCGTCTTACTACGTAATGCTTCATTATTATCTACATGTGTGTTGTTTTGATGTCTATATGTTCACGAGTTAGTATTACTTTCAACTTGAGAACAATCGAAAGTTGGTAGATGCAAAAATTTTCGAAACATGGCAAGCATGATCAAATATCATAAATGAGTAATCCATTCTACAACTTTTATTTCACTTATCGACTTCTGGAACGATTATATACATGGAATTTGCACATTGAGTCAGTCGAGTTGCATGCCGCACCCAGTCGAACATGAAAAATTCATATTTAAAACTTTTGCAAAGGATTTCAACGGGTGATTAACTCGATAAGGCATAGATGCATTATCGAGCATATTTTATTAATAGGCTGGAAATAATGATGCCGACGGCAAGGAGAATTCCTATCGTTTCAGGTCTCCTTGCACTACTTGCCGTTTATTTATTAGCAGTTAGTGATATTCTGTTGAAAAAATCGATAGCTGAACGACCACTCAATAAGCATCTCACTCAAGAATGCAATTTTGTTTCCTAAGTAAGCGATTAAGTGTGTGATGTGTTGATGAAATGTTATCAAATGTGCAAAATGGCATATCATGGCATTTAAGAGCAATTTGCGCTTCTGAATGCTATGTCAAAAGACATATAAGTGAACTTTTATACATAAGTACACATGGAGCTAAAAGTGAACAGCGAATTTTTTCATAAAGATTGCACTTATTTCATAAGTGAATGAATTTAAACCATCCTCATAATAGTGTTCCTCAATGGTGCGCGCTTGTTTTGGCTATTAGTAATTTGTCTTGTAGTCTTTGAAATACGACAGAAAGCCTTTCCTCATTTCCGGTCAACGTTTAGTCTGAATTTAGCAGTAGTTTAACTATTTGCATGGACTAGCTGATCGGAGAAGCATGAGTACCTTTTGCAAAACCTATGTTTTCCTCTAGTACTCCTTCGCCTCCTTCGCAGAATCTTTTACCTTTCTTCCTCTACTACTATTGCAAATTTTTAAATTCCTCTTACAATTTCACCTCAAGAAGCACAAACTGATCTTTTCCATCGATTTATGCCACAGACTGCACCAGTTATCAATAGCAAGAAGTCATTCATTATATATTGAGAAAATTTTGAGCGGAAGATGATTAAGAAATATTAGTTTTTAAAAAGAAAATAAAAACGACGAGTGAAGTCATTCTTTGTTTTCATAAGTTCTGTTGACACTTTTTACTTGATGAGTGCCGAATCATCGAAAATAAATAGGCGCTTAGAGCTGGCAATTTGTTTCACGCGTTTTGTGATCAACTTTCAAATCCATAATGACCCCACCAGGAGCGTTACCTTCGTGCTAACGATCGACACAGTAATCAACGGGGAGAATCAGTTCTTAACTCGAGTTATGCGTTTGTAACTTCTTAAACCTGGATATGGATAATATGGTGGTCAATGATAAGTATCCCTTTAAGGTTTAGGGAGGCCTGGTTTCCAGGATGACCTCGCTTTACGCAAAATGGAACACATGTGATTCAAGAATTCTCTCTGTGCAATTTTTCATAGATAGTAGAATATGAAGTTGCACATTGGTGACGGATTTTCTTTCCCTCCTTTCAGAAGTAGTCGATGTTACATCCTCAGAAATCGTTGCAGGTAGACATTATTTTAAAAGAATCCCTACTCAAAACTATTTCCGAATGTGCTCAGCGCAATTCTCACGCTTCGATAAACCCTATGTGTGTTTACAAGTCGATAATTTCCATCATTTCTAAATCTTGATAAATGGATTGTGTATACGCCGATCACAGCATAGGATTAAGAATGGACGAGCGTTCATTTGGACCGGATGTTTTTTTGCCTTGAGGTGCCTTTAGTAAGGAGTGTTTACAAAAAAGGCGTTAGAGGTTGGCTCAGATCGCAACATGCAATCACTTATTTGCGTTGCTCACTACTTCACCTCGTCAGTCAGGAAGTCAACAAATTTCATGCAATTCTTTGCAGGCTTGCGTAAACGATTTATAACTGCGCCTCAATCGGCATTCCTTCATGCTCATTGCGTTTGAATGCCATGAATATAACGCTGAATTATTTTATAAATTGTATATCCAAGCTCACCGTCACTTAACAAATAAAAATATCTCGAGGAAATAAACATTGACTCCTAGCAAAAATCTCAACTAGTGGTCGTGCAGTAAGCGTTTCTGAAACTTATTTGTTAAGTAAGGTAAGTGACGTTTAAGATAGGCTTCCTAGGAAACACAACTGACACTAGAGATTCCCACAGAAAAAATCAAACAGGAAAAAAAGGAATACCAATAAGTACTAAAGAAATAGCATCGCTATTACCTAGTGCAGCGGACAGAACAGAGAAGAAGGGGAGGGCGGATAGAGAAGCATTTGACAAGGGATGAATTTTAATCCACATCCATCTTTTCTTGAAGAGCTTAATGCAGAATGACTTTATGGACTGCAACAGATAGCCCTCTTTTGTTTCTCACATATGAAAGGTGCCATTTTTTTTCTTCGTTTCTTTGAACTGTTTCGCTCAAACAGTTTCCCATATCTTTTCTTCCATCTCAGTGCGGATTGTACGTGAGCTTAAACCTAATTAAAACATATGAGGTAAGGCAAAACCATCACAAACGCTTGGCTATAAACATTCAATAAGCGGCCAATGATTTCATGAAGCCATTAGTATAGAAAATGGGGTTCGACACAAAATGAATGAAACGAAATCAGCGCGAGAGTAATAGCAACATTGGAGAAGTTAAAGAATTATGAGAATTGGGAAAACCTTTTTTCACCGTGAGGGAATGTATGTGGGTATGTGATGAATTGAGTGGCAAAGAGGGGGAGAACTATATTGAGAACTTTTTTTGTGGAGTGCAAAAGACGTGAAAGTACATTCGAATCAAAATTTAAAAACAATATTGAATGCTATTAGGCACCTCCATTTAATATATTCGAATGTGTAATTTGGAATCGCGATGAAGAAAATTCGAGTTGCTTTCGCACAATTCGATTTGCGCTCTCTGCTCGATTTCTATGATTGCGTTCTTAGCTGTTTAAGGTCGTTATCCGCTCGTTCGCAATCACATAGCCAATGATCGCGATTTATTGTGCCGTCGTTTACTGGAGCACCAAACACGGCAAATAAATGAGGAAAAAAACATCAGTATGTTGTTGTGCCTTTCTCGTCGTCACCTCCAGTGTTTGCTCCCCCCCTCCCCCCCCACCTCCCCCGCTCCCCACCCACCTCTCCCCCCCAAAAAAAATCGCAGTCCTCAAAAACCTTGGAGGGATGTCTCCCATCTCGAACGTTGTTCTGAGTTTCACGAGAATCACTTGAAGAATCGTCCAATATACTCCTCAGCTTCAACGTGATCATTTGAGGAAGGACCGATTTCAAGAACTCTAGTTGCCAAAAACAACTACCACTTAATCGGCCTGTCATTTGGTTTTAGTAGCTGGAACTACGTTTAAATACCCATTCAAATATCTTTTCAAGCGAACACGTCCAAACTCTTTTGTATAACATTCCAATGCTTTTCATTCAAAAGCGGTAAAGTGATGCAAGGAACAGTTTTGGGATGAAACAGGCGTTATCTTTTCTATAACCTTTGCCTTAATGGTTCTCCTTTGATGGTGTGGCAGTTAATCTTCAATAGTGCTCAAGATGAGGAAGCCGGGGAAGAGGAAAAATGCTGGGATGTAAGACAGGATTCATTTCGCAAGCCCTTGCAACTGTTCTTTTTTCCACTTCTTTACTAGGGTATTCACAAGGATAGACGGAGGCCTTGTAGGATCAGTCACACAGCAGATGCTCATTTAATGCTTATTTATACAAGAGGCTTTTAATAAACAGATATAATTGCTGTTTAGGTAAGTAATTGCAGTTTTTACTGAGAGTATTTTTTCCCTTTTATTAGCCTATTATGTTTATCCCATGGATGTAATTAGCCGTTCATTAGCATCATTCATATAGTTCATATGCTTACGTAATAAGTTTACGTAAATTCAAATAATGAAGAGTTAGGAAATGATGAAATAATGATTGAAAACTGGCAAAAATAGTTGTCAGCTTTATTATTTCTCTTATATTTATTCTTGAGAAATGAAGGTTGCGATGGCGACAAATACTTGTCACTTAATGAATGCCGTGTATCTATGACTGCAAAGGAAACTGGATAGCTCAAGAAAAGTACTGTAACATATCCAAGGAGTAGACACAGATGTATGTATTCTCCAGATGTGCTGTTTCTAAAATATCTGCCATAATTCAAGCTACATCATTTTCTGCTATCATTTCAGGCTTTTCTATGCCAATTACTTAATATTTCAATATCAAATCGTTTTGTTCATTTGAAACGAATATCTTTCTCTTTCTTCGATCCTTTTCAAATTGTTTCGAAATAAAATATGCTATAAATAATGGCATAGTGGCGAATATTAGATTATAAAAGTTAAAAAAAAACAATTAGCATACATATGATTCCATAAATTCACAATTTACTTGGCTATATTTTTCTATTCGTGAAAAGTGGAATATGCACGATGCTGACGCGAATTTCTTAGTTGTTTGCCCATAGAGATCATCCCGAAAAAAGTTTGAAGTGTTGTTGCAATGTGAAATGATTTGCGATTATGAGGATCCTCAGCAATCTTATCTTTATGAATTTCTATTTAATTTCCCGCGAAAAGGACATTCATATTTAAAAATTTTGATCTCGATGTCTTTGCGTCTTTCCGTTTCTTTCACTGTAACTTGGTAATCGAAATTTTGATGAACTAATTCCGGCCAAGTTTCAGGCATCTAGATTTCATAATTTTCTTAGAAAACAATAGGCTATCATAAATCACAAACCTATTGTAGCAGTCGTAGGAAACAATTTCATGGCATCTATTATAGAGTGATTTTCTTCTGCATTCAGTGATTCTTTATTTGTGATTAGCTTCTTTCTTTCGCTTGCTATTGTAATACGATTGCTTTCACTTAACCGTCGCTCATCTAGAATGCTTACGATGAAATCAGCGTTGAGAAGAACTTCGTAAATATTTAACGATCGTCTCACCTCATTGAGTGCGAATGTGAAGTCTTTCTATTAGTTGCCTTTAGAAGTTTGGTCGGTTGAGTATGCTGGCTATATAAACAATAAAATTGTGCCCACACATTTTACTTCTCAACAATATTTGTAAAGAGCATTAAGCATTTGACTCAGTTTACAAATTGCTCAATTTATATTTTGTTGATGAATGTGACAATCGTGTAATGATTTTTTATGTGGATAATATGTATGAATTTAATATTAACATTTTTTTGTTTCCATGTTACTTTTGTGGAAAGGAATTATGAACTCAATTGTTTTATAACATCCGAACAGATATTATACGATTTCTGGTGTGCTGCTTTTTGAGATTTTATCGGATCGGCTCTAAATGATCTATTTCTGATCAGCCAGGTCATTCATGTTTTTCTCATGACAAGCGAAACCACTTAGCACCATTCCATAAGATATAGGAATCCACCAATCAGCAATATCCGTTTTGAAGCAACGCTTTGGATTTTCCATCTTTCGATTTATCTACGTCTAGAGCATTTTATAGACATCTGACTGCATCAATTTATTCAGCAATTCGATTCAAATCGGTTGCACGGGAAAGATAATTGTTCTTTTTTTGGTTAACGAATTGAATAACCATTCAATCGAGTTGTAGAAATAACGAGAAGCACATATCGTACCAATTTTCTGACGCGTTTTTTTGTTTCAGTTATTTGCAATTTTATCGCAAGAATGCGAAGTGAAAAATGTCGACTACTATGAGAAGTTGAATAGAAACTCAACTGAGATTTAAAGTGTTTGCGGTTGGATGCTAAATAGTCAATTGCGTGCGAAATTTCGACCGATCGTAAGCAATGGGCAAACACTTACATACATCGAAATTCATTTTTAGACACTCATAAACGAGGCAAATGAGTCATGAGAAATCGTTGCATTGCGCTACTATATAAGAACACATTGTTTTTGAGAACTTCTTGATCGGCATCACTTCTTTCTAATCAGTCTTCATTGTGATCGATCGCATATATTCGGCATGATGAGTTCATTGCACTCAACTGGACTATCTATGTGTGTGGCGATGGGAGTCATTTCATTATGAATCAGCTGATATCAATTATCTTTAGCCCACATGTAGATATGCGATCCAATAGAACTCCCAATAACATAGAACTTCTCATTCGTTAAAGTTATCTATGACGTATTTCTATTGTTATAATTTCCGCAACGCTGTCTTAGTTATCACTGAGTAGACAAGCTCAGATTCTTTCAATACACGTATAAGCGCAGTCTTAGAATTGATTTTTTTATCGTTTTGAATTTCATTCTCTTAATTTCTATCGAAGGATATTTCCATCCCTATGTCTATGACTGCAGAGCATTTAGGTAAAAAAAGTTGATAGAGTGCCTCATATGCTGTGTTGATTCGATTTGCCAATTAAAATGAGATGGATGTTATCTCGTATCTCGTTTCAGCTCATAATAAATTGTTGACGGCTAATTTCTCCATCATCCACTTGCTTTGTTATGGAACTTCACATCTATCTTACGGCATTTCACTGTATCTGGGAATGTAATGAAGAGGCTGCATTTGAGAGAAACTTTCTGTAGTCGAACTGAGTCTTCGGAGAAAGACATGGACCACATCCGAGGGGGAATATATTTAAAGAAAATTTATGCCGAAAGGCATCTTCAGAGAGAGAGGGAGAGGGAGAGAGAGAGAAAACTGCATTTTAAGGGCTACTGAATGAATTTAAGGATCTCATGTGGTAAATGCTGCCTCTGGAGATAGAGTGGGAGAGGTGATAGTTGATAAGTAGGGTATGTCGAGGAGAGATGCATTTAATGATTTATGGTATTCGCATCTGAAATTTTTGATGAAGTTATGATTCAATTTAGTAATGACTCCCACCATTCGATGTAACGAAGAGCGTAAAATAACACTTCTTAATGAACCAAATAGTGATTATTTGATCGTTTGAGACATGGGATATGGTCACATAAACTCGAGATTCGCAGAACCTAATAAAGGCTGTAGAAATAGAGGGTGAGGTGGAAGAGCGAAGGAGTTCCCAGCTTTTGCTGTTTGCTTGGAAAATTCAATGTTAACTCATTCCTCGTCACGCTTTTGCAACTGAAGCCAATACTAAATAATCCGCTCCGATTGTGGAAAACGGTTCTCATTATCACATACCAGACGGCAAAAAAAAAAATGATCCACGTGCGCAAACGGAATCACTTTTCGTTTGGAGAATTGATCAACTTGTTTTTGCACCATATAATTGCAATTGCTTGGCTCGCTGAGACTTTTTCAGCTGTGATTCTTTTATTTGCTCAGACATTTTATAGAAATTAAGCATCGTCATGTAAATATATATATATATATTTGGTTTTTAGCAAAGAATTGCTGTGTTTGTTCATCACATATATTTGCAAAGTTCCGATCGATTACCTACACGGTGGGCGAATTTTGGCCTCTCTATCAATCTCTGGGCGACTCCTTGACATTATAAGAAGATTGTACTACTACATCTTACATTGTGTCTTCAACATTAATTGTATGCTCATCATTGGTGAGAACTCAACAAAGGTTCACATTCTGCAAATTCATTTGGTACCTATCATTTGTTATGATAGCATGCAATAAAGGTTATTTTTTAGGGAGATGGAGGGGACAGCGTTCACTCCTTTCTAGTTTCTCCCAGTTTCTAAGCGATGAAATATGAATACGGATTCGGAAAGGATTGTTTGAAATTGGAAGATTTGTAAGTCATCTCTTCTGACATTATTCTCAGTTTCTCTACTGAAATTTGCTTTCAGTTTGTTTGAGTCTATAAATTTGCCTCTCTCTTGCAAGTGCTTCGATCCACTGGAAAAATTTCAGAAATAGGCTTTGTATGTGACTCTATATACATTTACTGATTAAAATAGTTTTTATCTTCTTGAAACATTCAAGAAAATATTGAAATTAATTTATTCTGACGTATGTACTAGTAGCACGAACGAGGTGGTGGAGAAGGTAAAGTTCAATGGGTTGTTTTCCTCTTCCCTTCGTTTATTTAGCAACACAGAAAAAACATCTCAAATATTTCTGAATTCTTCCGAGATTAAGTAGAGACTTTGAAAAATGTTTGCTCCTATTTATAGAGTTTCGTATTATTTTTTCTCATTTTTCAAATCAATTTCGAATTATGTTCGGTCACAGAATACAAATAATCTCATTTCCGAATTTCGTTTTTTATAAAATTCCAATTTTTACCTAACAATTCTCCCCGAGCCATGAAAACCAACAGCTATGATGAATTTCTAGCTATTTGGAACGCTCTGGCTATGCTAGTATACTCTATTATAGTTTAGCATGGATTACTTGATACTGGTAGCCAACTGAGAATGATCAGCTATCGTACATGCTGACTAGTTGAGGCGTGAGCACGACACATTTGAGCACTTTATTGCTCCCCATAGGTGCATTTACGACGACAAAAGTGCATCCAACTATAATGAACGCAAATTTCGCTCTATTTTAGAACTTTTTTTTGCGAATTCCACTCAGCCCACGTTATAGCCTTTTCGCACTTTACATTTTCATAGTTTGATTCTAGCCGGAAGTGCTTTATTGGTAATGCGTTTTACAAACATTGTGCTTCTTACGAGTAATGCGTTTTCTTCACTTGTAGGACGCTAGTCCTTAGAAAATTTCCTCAAAAATTTTCAATTCAATTGAGGAATGGCTATTGTGCTTCATACAAGCTAACTAATTCTCTTCAGAAAGTGCATATATTTGGCTTCATTTCGTAAGCATTTGAAAATTGCATGTATTGATTGCATCGTAGAATGAAATATGCGAAATTTTTCTGGCCTTCAAGTTTTCTCAACCCCTCCCGTCCCCACCCCGCCTCCTTCATCATATGCATTGGACGAATTTGGCATTTTCTAACAACATTGCTTATATACAATAAAAAATGATTCATACGTCTCGACCAAGTAACACTGAAATTCAACACACTGAGAAAAGATAATCATTGGTGGCAGTGGCGAACGCAAAAAAACTCGAAATGAGGAGGTGGTCCTAGCGCTTAGTTGCACTGACGCTGAATTTAACACATATAGTGGCGTCGAGTTCTATTTTCTCAAGCTTTCATTCGTATTGAACTGTGAAGTTTTCTCCCTCTTCAAACGATATCCTCATATGTGCCAGGGTTGCCAATCCCCTCCCCTCCGCCTTTCCCCTCGCGCGTTTTCAGTTGTCATTGATAGTGGGTGCTTGAAGACTCCTTTTATGGCGTTCGCCTGTCCATCAGGTTGTTTCAACTCGTAGACCTTAGAAATTATATTCGTGAAATTCCATATGCAACCTTAGGACATTTCTGGGTTTCGGCGACTCAATCCACTCAATCATTTCACACTTAAATTGGTCATGAAATTTGTCGACAATTGAAAAGATGAGGACACTTAAGTTGCCATCAGTGCCTCCTCCCTCCCCCCCCCCTCCCCGCCCCCGCACAAGCACTATGCTTTCAAGAGGTTTTATGGTCAAAATACATTGCAGTAGCTGATTGTTCGTTAATTTTATCATAGATTCAATGTAATTTCAGTTGAAAAAATGACATCAGATTTGTCTGCACTTTTTTTCGGAAAGAGCACAAGGTAGGGAAACATCTTTGATTTATCGCTCGAAATGTCGCTTCTCATTTCGGATGAATTTTGCAATTTCTTATACCTCTAGCTGACCCACCACGAAAGTTTTTTCATTTTTTCAAAAGTTGTCCGCTTTGTTAAGAAAAAGGAATATTTTTTCGGCTCTTATCATCATCGATCATAGTTGAAGTCGTTTATTTATTTTGTATGACTCTCCAACCGTATTTTCCATTCCAACTTAGCAGTGATCTTCAAAATGGAAAGTTGCAATTCAAAGGACTATCATCTTTGCTGGAAGATGTTCTTAGCAATTTGAGGTGCGTAGATAGGAAGCGTACTGCTAAATGTGATATATGACGTGTATGCACTTATTACATGCTCATCGAATAGTTTTTATTTGTTGACGAGATAGATTTCCGTTCATCTCGAAAGTGCATCTAACCTCTCAAGTTTCCACATTTGCATTTTTTGCCTATCCTTTTGCGTTGTAGTGTATGTGAGTTCAGTGTATATATCGTATTTCTACTAGAAAACGAAAAATATTCATATCAGAGGAGCTGATATCATATACACTGCTGCATTTCGCTCATCTAATCTACGAAATTCAAAAGTTTTTTCAAGAAGTAAAATATGCAAAACAAAACATTTGTGTTATAGCCGATCCGATATCCTTGAAGCTTTTTTAAAAAGATCCATTTTTCTATTACCCTCAGATGATGTTAAATAAAATTTTTGGTGTAAACTGTATGCAAATTTTTCAGCATTTCTTCAGTTTCCATAACGCTATCCGAAACTACTGAAACTGGTTAGAATCATCCGAAATTGATAAATAACCTAAGGTGTATTGGTCACCAGATTGAGACTGCTAAACAAACACGCACACACAAACACACACGCACATATAAACACGTGTGGGCGCACACATACAAGCGCATGCGCATATAAGCACCGGCCGGATGTCACCACTTTTGCCGAGGAAACTTGCCACAGCACATAAACAGTTTCATCTCATAGTCGAATTTCAGCCAACCTTAATTATTTTTCGTTCATTCCACTTCACCTGTGAAAAGAGTGTTTAATCATTAAATATTTCAGTGTTTGATTATTGCTTGTCATTCACGAAAAATCTTTTCAACATAATCCTCTTTCTTGCATATCTCACCGATATGCTAATTTACATCCGAAGTAGATAATTATTGTGATGGCTAAAGATATAAAATTGTCGAACAGTCTGAAATTATTGCGTTGGATTTGGTTGAAAGCGACACACGTACGCAAATTACACTCACAAGCAAGCATCATTATTTGGTAATAAAGTCAACGTTAATCGATGAGTGCTCATAAAAAATGTCCCCGATGAAATTGGCTTTTCACAATTCTATGAAAAGCTTGCGGATAGATCCGTCAGAATAGGAAAAAATATTCGTTGTCATGACAGAAGGTTTTTAGCAATTCATACTTATTGCATTTAACTTTATTAGCCTAGAGCGATATCGCTATTTTTCATTTCATTCATTTTGTTTTTTAATTCATTGTTTTTTCTTAAGTTTCACGGTGTATTGTGTCCTATTGAAATATCATTTTTTTTCTTTATAACTGCACTAAACAGATGGTGTGTTTGATTGTTAACAAACTATCGATCGGTATTATTCATAACATGGCACAATGCGTTTATGCTATTTACTAGGCGTATTTTTCGTCTGTTCACGTGATTAAGTTTGGCAGGAAAAAGGGCATTTAATGCTGACTTTATACTTATATTAAATGTCGATTTTATATTAACGGCCACTGCTATTTAATAAGTATATTGTTCTTTTATTTGTATCAATGGCAATCGACATATCTGGGATGTGCATTAATTATTGTGGTGGAGTGCAACTTCAGTAACGAAATAGCGTTCGGGTAATTGGGGTAGGAAGATCGCCAGAATGGAAGCTCGGAAAGTAGGACGATGCCGTGATGGCATTGTACCCTTGAAATTCGGAAATCTTGACACAAATTTGGCAAGGTCTTTAGCCCGGAATTCATTAAAATGCACCACTGACTTCTTCTAACTTCACCTGGAGGCGAAATTTGTGACATCATCAGCAGTTTCAAGTTTCGATGTAATACTTCAGCCTGCAGTGAGGCGGCTACGGCGATAGCAAAGCCGCCATCTGGGGGCGGATGTTTTCGCTCCCGCTGCGTTGAGCACGTTCTCGTCACCAAAACTGAGGGCGGCGCCTGCTTGTGTGCCTACTTCAAGCTGCCGCAGATGTACCACCCCTCGATGCTTCAGCATTTCCCTCAAAAGTTTTTTCTTTTCAATTGGCCATATCTTTTAATGCGTTCTTGCTGCTATTAAAATCCTGAGTACCCATCTCTTCCTTGTTGTCGCCTTTGCAAAGAATCAGCTCATCATTTGAAAGTGTTTTAAACAACGGAACATTTAAAGAACGTTCGTCTATGCACGAAAATAATTCAATACGAGAGATTGGTTGTAAGATAACTTTGTTCGAAAGTTCGAACGGGTTAATTGAGCATCTTTATTGTTTGTCTGCTTAATTCTGCTTTTTGTAGTTTGATATATGAGCCAATCATAAGTGAAGTTAGCTGTATAATTAAAACACTGAAAATAGCGAAAAAGAGATTGTGGACATGTTATGAGGATAAAGAGTTCGCAGAATTGCAGCTTCCTTTGTTTCCTTGAATATCATTGGGGTGTGGTTTTATTTTGAAAGTATAAAGTGCATTTATTTGCACATATATTGCAAAAGTAGGAGCACTGAAATTAGAAGAGATATTGGTAGGAAAAGGGGCGATGGATATTTTTGACCCAAATTTTTTTAAATCGTAATTGGGATGAATAGACTTCCAAAAGTTGCACAATCATAGATACACAAAATTGTGAGACTATCATAATTGCCGTCGTAACATTATGCATGGATGTTTTGCGATCCTTTCATGAATGGCATTGCTTTTCGCTTCAGCTCAATCGAAGCGTTCTTTCTAACATTTTGACGGCGTATCCCCTCTCTTAGTATCCATTCTCGAATTGGGTGAACCTCATTATTTATGGCTCATTGATGTGCATATAGAAATTCATAGATTGTATGATGCAAACAAAATAATCTCCTCACTTAAGCAAAACTTCGTTGATGTGCCTTTGCGCTCATCAAAGTGTATCATGATGATAGGTTTTATGGAGTGATGTGTCTGTGTTTATGGATGTGTTTCTGGAACGCTAGTGGACCAGCTTTTTTTACAACCTTTCTTCTCCAACCCCTCGTCTCATCCTTCTCTCCCCATGGAATTCCTGTTGAAAAGTGGAAATCGACTACTCTATATGCCACACAAGATACCGAAAACGACGGAATGTGCTGAAGTTTGCGCTGTTGAGAGAATAAAGTTGAAGAATTTTTGAGGAACTATGCGCCAAAAAAACGCAACAGTCGTAACCAGACTATGACCTAGTTTACTTAAAATTCACCGAAAATTTTTTGAGCAATTTCTGTGCGAATGTTGCAGCTGAGCGAATATCGGTTAAGCACAAATAAGCTGCATCGATTTGCTATCTTTATGTCCTATAAAGAAATTGCAGATACCACGAGGTGGTATGTAATGAGATAAAGGTGATTTCCTGTTAGCTTTTATTCTCTTCTACTCTTTTTTCTTTTGAGGAACAACATTTTTGTGAGAGAAACAGTTTTTTTGTGATATTCTAACACGATGGATTACATTTTTTTCTGTTCAGTATGAAAAGATTTGGTATATCTGGAAATGTTTCTGGATGTTGGATCTAGAATTCTGTTGGTCTACTAGAATTTGGTGAAAAGATCTATTAGCAATTTCATTGAATAAAAATTTATTAATGAAAAATTCAAAGACCTTCTCGCACCATGATCCACCATCGTATGTTTTTCAAAATGAAGAAAACCTATAAATGAACAAAAATGAACATTGTAAATTGGTATAGTGATGAGATAGTCGATCATATGGAGAGGCATTATTGTTAAATGGAAGAGTTGTTTTTAATGGAATTCGCGACACAAGTGATCGTTAATTTCAAAGGGAGGAAGGATTGCAGTCGATCTTCTCTAGAACAACATTGCAATAGCTTTTATGTGGAATCGATCATCTTCAGTGCTGTTTGAGCTTTTAACGAATAGAATGGTCTGCAATTGCACCGATGCTCTCGTCTTAAATGCCTCCTTCTATTTCTTCGAATAATCCACAACCACTGTTTTTGAAACATATTCCTTCATATAGTTCTGTTCATATTTCAACTATTTTTTTCGTTCATTCGCTCAAATGTTTTCAGATTTACTCAGAAGATTCATAGAATTGTTTCCACTAGTTATTTGTGACTTGATTGGTAATGATAACTTCTATATTGTAATTTGAATTTCAGTCCGTTTAATTAATTTCAGTATTTGTATTGACTCACATAGAATAGTAATCATTTGGAGGTTTTCATCTTTCCACAGAAAGTTTTTATGACGATCAGTTTTTGCTGTAGTCCATAAAACATTAATTTTTTTATTGCTTAATGAAACAAGTCTTTTTTTGCTGGAGATATATAGCATGCTTCTGAAGCTAATTACCTAAAAAGAAATTTCGATAGAATACTAGTTCAATTTCATAAAGAAGCGTTTTTTTCGCCCACTAATTTTCCATTGAATGTCGTATATTTTGCCGTAAATGTTTCTTCTAAGAGGAATCGAAACCTCGAAATAATCAAAAATATTCGCCATTTATTTTCGATCACTTTGACTGCTCAAATTTGGAAGCGAAACTTTATCCCTTGGTGATCCCTTCACTATGAGCATTTCAGAATGCAAAAATGACGTGAAGTTCTATGAACTAAAATGCTTACTCGTTTAATTGATAAAATACTTGACTTTGAGTTTAAAAAATATTTATGAAGAGATATTGTTTCAAATGTTTTATGAGAACATCAGATTTAGCGTTTATTTTTATTTTTTTGCAAGGAACTTTGCAAGTTATAAATGGAGTGTTTATTTTGACTTATGCTAGTTAAGTTCCTATGGCACTTGGCAGTGAGGATTTTATGAATTGGATGGTGTCAACGTTGTCCCATGAGTAGGGCAGAACAGAATAAGACTGCATCCTGGAGTGGGATATGCTTATGCGCATCGATCGTCGTAAGTTGGCTATTGTGCAATAGGCTCAGTCGAAATTCTCAATGGCAGATTAACATTATATATATATATATATATATATATATATTATATATATATATATATATATATATATAATGTATTTTCCAAACATGGTGAGCGTTGCTTTCAGTGTTGAAGTGATGCATGCTAACATATTGAATTTGCTAGAGCGAATGTTAAGAAAAATTGTTTTGAGATAAAAATGAGTGGGCAGAGATATGCATCATATCTTCGAAATTTTCATTGTTTTTAATGTCTCAGAATAGTAGTCGCAGCATTTCATTATACTCGGAAACTTCAACCTCAACACTTATGCTACTTATATATGAAATGAATATTCGCAATCTTGTCTCCTGACTTGCAATTATTTGTGTATTTCCTGACATTAAAATAATAAACTATCAATTATTGCGATCAATAATCTCATTGATCAATTTTTCCTCTATCAGGAATCGAAAAAAAAACAGATTGCTGAAAGCTAAATAGGATGGGATTCATATGCCTATCCTATATCTCAAAAAACACCTCTTGCCAATCAATGAGAAGATCGATATGCCATTCGTTTTAGTTTTTGTATTCTCTAGGTGAAGCACCTCAAGGCACCAGTACATTCTTGCTTCCCATTATCAAAATGACTGCTGTGCCTGTTGTTTTGATAAATATGCTTCAGTGGCCGCCTTTTATCCTTTAAGACGAACGTTCATTAAAAAATTGAAGATTCATTCGCTTACTTAATGGAATGGAAAAAAATTAGTGAATTATTCCACACTGTAAAGAGTTCTAATATGTATGAAAAATGCTGTCAATGAAGTGCATAAATAGACCTAAAAAACATATTCATTATATGAAATAACTGAAACCTCACCACAGCATTTCGAGAATTTGTAATCTCCTTTCCATTTCTTGTCGCCATGCTTTTGCTTAGCAACAGATGTTAAAAAGGGTGAACGGAAGGGGATTGTTCATTGCATATGACCATAGGTACGCGAAAAAAACCACCAGTAATTTAATCTTGTGCCCGAGGGCCTCTCAAAAAAAGCAAGTTCATCTTATACTTGCCAATCTTCTACCTCTTTATAATGAGAAGGGTGGGTGGGGGAGGGGGAGGAGTAGCTGAGCGAAGAATGTGAATGCTAATTCAGCTCGCCTAATAAAGTATTTAAAATTGTTTCATATTCATTGATTTCACCACAATTTTGTTTTTAATTTAGTTATCGCCCTTTTCATGCGGTCAAAATCGTTTTTTTTTTCACTTGATTGATAGTAGCATTCCTTATTTGCGCTATACAATTGTTATTCTTTCGTTGTCTGTCCATTATTTTATCTCGTCGAATGACTTTTATGGATTTCCAAAAAAAAGATGAAAAATAAATTGTGCTTTGCGTCAAATACGTACCCAGAAAAATCGTCATCGTCCAAGAATAGCATAAATAGCTTTTTGAGGAATTGAAGACGATAAAAATGAAACAACGGTGCTAAAAACAGCGATTCATATCTGCTGAAATCAAACTGTATCACAAACAGGACGGTATCATTTAAGCAATACTGAAAATGGAAAATGCGTGCTAAGCATGTGAAGGATCTCTAAAAGGTCCATCCCTATTCTGCAATGCTGTTTATGCAAAAGTACGCAGTTGCGTGGGGTTACTCGTGATCGGCATAACTCCCACCTGTAACTCCGCAAAATCAACTTGCTTTTGAGCTTGAACACACAATGAAATTCTTCATCTTCATTTGAAGAAACCGATTTTAGGCTTATTCGCAACTTCTGTTTGCCCGATTATTGTTTGTCGTGTTGTTCGTGTTCGCACTTTTTTAAATATTTCCCAATTTTGGGGGAGAGGTATTGGAATAATTAATTGAGCGCATAAAAAATAGACAAATGAATAAATGAATTCTCCTACAAATTTTAATATTCC